>NW_019168048.1:11475592-11513261 GCF_002303985.1 Durio zibethinus
AATTTACAAGCCATAAAAATGGCATTGGCATGCAGAAATATGAAGATGTGTCTAAACCCACCTACCACACTATCGATCCACGGCTTGTGCATCCCGTATCTCTGATCGCTGTAGTGCCCGCCCGCTTGTTTCGTCGGTTGGATTAGGCATACGGAGTTCATTCCTAGTCTAAGATCGAACCGGACCAAGGGTTGTGGCAGCAGGATCTGCAGCACGCAGAGGGGGACCTGATCGATCCCCGGCTTGCGCATCCTGCCCCTCTAGCCGGCTGAGTACCCGCACACTCGTTTCGTGGGTTGACTTAGGAATACGGAGTTCATTCTCAGTCCAAGATCGAATTTGACCGAGGGTTACGACAGCACATGCTGGGCTAGGGCATGTGTTGGTGCCGCATTTTTCTTCGTCGGGGCACCATCTTCGGATCATCGCCGGAGAACCTGACAGACGGCATTGGGGTTCCGACGATCAGGGGGGTCAGGGGGTGTGCGCACATGATGTGTGATGGGTGCCAGTACTTGGCCCTTATATCGACCCCCTATCCCTCATCAAACCTCGAGAAGTCACACCCCCTTGAAGAGCATTTGAGAGTTTACATGTTTGCTGCCAGCAGCCATTAAAGTGTCTGAAATGGGGACACTTTTTTCAAATGGTCACAAAATCTTGTAAACTTCGAGTTTTTAGTTGAATTTTTTTGTGCATGCCAACAAAAAAATAAGGATCATGTCTACCAAGTTTGGGGCCAAAAATCCTCTCAAAAAAATTTTAAAAAAATCTCAAACTGTAAAAAGTTTCAAAAGTCGGAAAAATAGAAAACGAGTCGTTTTGCTATGAACCTTCACGTGAAGGCTTAAGGGACCATTGTATGAATTTACAAGCCATAAAAATAGCATTGGCATGGAGAAATATGAAGATGTGCCTAAACCCACCTACCACCCTATCGATCCACGGCTTGCGCATCCCGTCTCTCTGGCTGCCGTGTACTGCCCCGCCCACCTGCCCCGCCCGCCCGCTCGTTTCGTCGGTTGGGTTGGGCATGACGAAGTTCATTTCCCAGTCTAAGTCAAACCCGGACGGAGGTTACAGCAGCAGGATTGGGCCAGCACGTAGAGAGGACCTGGACGATCCCCGACTTGCGATCCCACCACTCTGGCCGGCTGAGCACCCGCACGCCTCATTTCATGGGTTGACTTAGGGCATACGGAGTCATTCCCAGGTCTAAGCATACGGAGTTCATTTCCCAGTCTAAGATACAGATCAGACGGAGGGTTACGGCAGCCACATGCTGGGCTTTGGGCATGTGCTGATGCCTATTTTTCTCATCGACGCCAACCAATCACCGGATGATCACCGGAGAACCCTGAACGACGGCAATGGGGCCTTCCGACGATCAGAAGGGGCCGGGGGGGTGTGCCGCACATGAATCGTGGATGGGTTGCCTGGTACTTGCCCCTTATATTGGCCCCCTATCCCTCATCAAACCTCGAGAATCATGCCCCCTTAATGAGCATTTGAGATTTTACAAGATTGCTGCCACAGCCATTAAAGTGTCTGAAATGGGACACTTTTTTCATATGGTCACAAAATCTGTACACTTTGAGTTTTAGCTTGAATTTTTTTGTGCATGCCAACAAAAATACAAGGATCACGTCTACCAAGTTTGTGGCCAAAAACTCCTTTCGAAAAAATTAAAAAAATCTCAAACCGCAAAAAGTTTCAAAAATCGTGAAAAATATACAACGAGTCGTCTTGCCATGAAACTTCATGTGAAGGCTTAAGGGACCATTGTATGAATTTACAAGCCATAAAAATGGCATTGGCACGCAGAAATATGAAGGTGTGCCTAAACCCACCTACCACCCTATCGATCCACGGCTTGCACATCCCGTCTCTTTGGCCGGTACTGTGCCCGCCCGCCCGCCCGCCCGCTCGTTTCTTCAGTTGGCTTAGGCATACGTAGTTCATTCCCAATCTAAGATCGGATCGGATCGAGGGTTATGGCAACAGGATTGGCAGCTAGCAGAGGGGGACCCGACTGATCCCCGGCTTGTGCATCCCGCCCCTCTGGCCGGTTGAGCACCCGCACGTTCGTGTCGTGGTTGACTAAGGGATACGGAGTTGACTCCCAGTCTAAGCATACGGAGTTCATTCCCAGTCTAAGACTGGACCGGACTGAGGGTTACGGCAGCACATGGTGGGCTCGATCATGTGCTGGTGCCACATTTTTCTTCGACGGGGCACCATCGTCGGAGCATCGCCGGAGAACCTAATCGGCGATGTTGGGGTTCCGACGATCGGAGGGGCCGGGGGGGTGTGCACACATGATGTGCGATGGGTGCTGGTACTTGGCCCTTATATTGGCCCCCTATCCCTCATCAAAAATACAAGGATCACGTCTACCGAGTTTGCGACCAAAACTCCTTCCAAAAAATTTTAAAAAATCTTGAACTGTAAAAAGTTTCAAAAATCATGAAAAATAGAAAACGAGTCGTCTTGCCTTGAAACTTCACGTGAAGGCTTAAGGGACGATTGTATGAATTTACAAGCCATAAAAATGGAATTGGCATGCAGAAATATGATGATGTGCCTAAACCCACCTACCACCATATCGTTCCACGGCTTGCGCATCCCGTCTCTCTAGTCGGCGTAGTGTTCGCCCGCCCGCCCGCCCGTTCGTTTCGTTGGTTGGCTTAGGCGTACGGAGTTCATTCCTAGTCTAAGATCGAACCGGACCGAGGGTTGCGGTAGTAGGATCGGCAACACGTAGAAGGGGACCCGGCTGATCCCCGGCTTACGCATCCTGCCCCCTGGCCAGCTGAGCCCCGCACGTTCGTTTTGTGGGTTGACTTAGGCATACGAAGTTCATTCCCAGTCTAAGCATATGGAGTTCATTCCCAGTCTAAGATCGGATCGGACCGAGCGTTGTGGCAGCACATGCTGGGCTCGGGCATGTGTTGGTGCCTTCTTTTTCTTCGTTGGGGCTCCATCGCCGGAGCATCGCCAGAGAACCTGACCGGCGGCATTGGCGTTCCAGCGATCGGGGGGTGTGCGCACATGATGTGCGATGGGTGCTAGTACTTGGCCATTATATTGGCCCCCTATCCCTCATCAAACCTCGAGAACTCACACCCCCTTAAAGAGCATTTGAGATTTTACAAGATTGCTGCCAGTAGCCACTAAAGTGTCTGGAATCGGGACACTTTTTTCAAATGGTCACAAAATCTTGTACACTTCGAGTTTTTGGCTGAATGTTTTTGTGATGCCAACAAAAATACAAGGATCACGTCTACCAAGTTCGGGGGAAAAAATCCTTCCAAAAAAATTTTAAAAAATCTCAAACCGCAAAAAGTTTCAAAAATCATGAAAAATAGAAAATGAGTCATCTTGCCATGAAACTTCACGTGAAGGCCTAAGGGACCATTGTATGAATTTATAAGCCATAAAAATGGCATTGGCATGCAGAAATATGAAGATGTGGCTAAACCCACCTACCACCCTATCAATCCACGGCTTGCGCATCTCATATCTCTGGCCGACGTAGCGCTCGCCCGCCCACCTGCTCGTTTCATCGGTTGGCTTAGGCATACGGAGCTCATTCCCAGTCTAAGATCGAATCGAGCTGAGGGTTGCGACAGTAGGATTGGTAGCACGTAGAGGGGGACCCGGTCGATCCCCAGCTTGCGTAACCCACCCCTCTGGCCGGCTGAGCACCCGCACGCTTGTTTCGTGGGTTGACTTAGGCTTACGGAGTTCATTCCCAGTCTAAGCATACGAAGTTCATTCCCAGTCTAAGATCGGACCGAACCGAGGGTTACGGCAGCACATGCTGGGCTCGGGCATGTGTTGGTGCCGTATTTTTCTTCGTTGGGGCACCATCGCCGGAGCATCGCCAGAGAACCTGACCGACGGCATTGGTGTTCCCGTGATCGGGGGGGTGTGCGCACATGATGTGCGATGGGTGCTGGTACTTGGCCATTATATTGGCCCCCTATCCCTCATCAAACCTTGAGAACTCACACCCCCTTAAAGAGCATTTGAGATTTTACAAGATTGCTGCCAGTAGCCATTAAAGTGTCTGAAATGGGGACACTTTTTTCAAATGGTCACAAAATCTTGTACACTTCGAGTTTTTAGCTAAATGTTTTTGTGCATGCCAATAAAAATACAAGGATCACGTCTACCAAGTTTGGGGCAAACGAGTCGTCTTGCCATTAAACTTCACATGAAGGCTTAAGGGACCATTGTATGAATTTACAAGCCATAAAAATGGCATTGGCATGCAGAAATATGAAGATGTGCCTAAACCCACCTACACCTTATCGATCCACGGCTTGCGCATCCCGTCTCTCTGGCCGACGTAGTGCCCACCCGCCCGTCCGCCCGCCGCTCGTTTCGTCGGTTGGCTTAGGCATACGGAGTTCATTCCCAGTCTCAGATCAAACCAGACCAACGGTTGTGGCAGCAGGATCGATAGCATGCAGAGGGGGCCTCGACCGATCCCCGGCTTGCGCATCCCTCCCCTCTGGCCGGCATACGTATGCTCGTTTCGTGGGTTGACTTAGGCATACGGAGTTCATTCCCAGTCTAAGCATATGGAGTTCATTCCCCGTCTACGATCGGATCAGACCGAGGGTTGCGACAGCACATGTTGGGCTCGGGCATGTGTTGGTGTCACATTTTTCTTCACCGAGGCACCATCGCCAGAGCATCGTCGAAGAACCTGACCGACGGCATTGGGGTTTCGGCGATCGGGGGGCCAGGGGGATGTGCGTGCATGATGTGCGATGGGTGCTGGTACTTGGCCCTTATATTGGCCCCCTATCCCTCATCAAACCTCAAGAACTCACACCCCCTTAAAGAGCGTTTGAGATTTTACAGGTTTGCTACCAGTAGCCATGAAGGTGTCCAAAATGAGGACACTTTTTTCAAATGGTCATAAAATCTTGTACACTTCGAGTTTTTGGCTGAATTTTTTTTGTGCATGCCAAAAAAAATACAAGGATCACGTCTACCAAGTTTGGGGCCAAAACTCCTTTCGAAAAAATTTTAAAAAATCTTGAACCGTAAAAAGTTTCAAAAATCATGAAAAATAGAAAATGAGTCGTCTTGCCATGAAACTTCACATGAAGGCATAAGGGACCATTGTATGAATTTACAAGCCATAAAAATGGCATTGGCATGCAGAAATATAAAGATGTGCCTAAACTCACCTACCACCCTATCCCGTCTCTTTGGCTGGCATAGTACCCGCCCGCCCGCTCGTTTCGTCGGTTGGCTTAGGCATACGGAGTTCATTCCCAGTGTAAGATCCGATCAGACTGAGGGTTGTGGCAAAAGGATCGGCAGCACATGGAGGAGGACTCGGCCGATCCCCGACTTGCGCATCCCGCCCTTCTGGCCGGCTGAGTGCCCGTACGCTCGTTCCGTGGGTTGACTTAGGCACATGAAGTTCATTCCCAGTCTAAACATACGAAGTTCATTCTCAGTCTAAGATCGGACCGGTGCAAGGGTTGCAGCAGCACATGCTAAGCTTGAGCATGTGCTGGTGCCGCATTTTTCTTTGTTGAGGCACCATCGTCGGAGCATCGCCAGAGAACCTGATCGACAGCATTGGGGTTCCGGCGATCGGAGGGGCCGGGGGGTGTGCGCAGATGTTGTGTCATGGGTGCTGGTACTTGGCCCATATATTGGCCCCCTATCCCTCATAAAACCTCGAGAACTCACACTCCCTTAAAGAGCATTTGAGATTTTACAGGTTTGCTGCCAGTAGCCATTAAAGTGTCTGAAATGGGGACACTTTTTTCAAATGGTCACAAAATCTTGTACACTTCGGGTTTTTAGCTGAATTTTTTTGTGCATGGCCAAAACTCCTTCCGAAAAAATTTTAAAAAATCTTGAACTGTAAAAGGTTTCAAAAATCATGAAAAATAGAAAACGAGTCGTCTTGCCATGAAACTTCACGTGAAGGCTTAAGGGACCATTGTATGAATTTACAAACCATAAAAATGGCATTAGCACACAGAAATATGAAGATGTGCCTAAACCTACCTACCACCCTATCAATCCACGGCTTGCGCATCCCGTCTCTCTGGCCGGCGTGGTGCCCGCCCGCCTGCCCGCCTACTCGTTTCGTCGGTTGGCTTAGGCATACGGAGTTCATTCCTAGTCTAAGATCGGATCGGATCAAGGGTTGCGATAATAGGATCGGCAGCACACAGAGGGTGTCCCGGTCGATCCCCGACTTGCGCATTCCGCCCCTCTGGCCGGCTAAGCACCTGCACGCTCGTTTCGTGGGTTGACTTAGGCATACGAAGTTCATTCCTAGTCTAAGCATATGGAGTTCATTCCCAGTCTAAGATCAGACCAGACCAAGGGTTGCGGCAGCTCATGCTGGGCTCAGGCATGTGTTGGTGCCGTATTTTTCTTCGTAGAGGCACCATCATCGGAGCATCGTCGGAGAACCTGACCGACGGCATTGGGGTTCCGACGATCGGGGGAGTCGGGGGGTGTGCGCACATGATGTGCAATGGGTGCTGGTACTTGCCCTTATATTGGCTTCCTATCCCTTATCAAACCTCAAGAACTCACACCCCCTTAAAGAGCATTTGAGATTTTACAAGTTTACTGCAAGTAGCCATTAAAGTCGCTGAAATGGGGACATTTTTTTCAAATGGTCACAAAATCTTGTACACTTCGAGTTTTTAGCGAATGTTTTGTGGCATGCCAACAAAAATACACGGATCACGTCTACCACGTTTGGGCCCAAAACTCCTTCTGAAAAAATTTAAAAAATCTCGAGCCACAAAAAGTTTCAAAATCATGAAAAATAGAAAATGAGTCGTCTTGCCATAAAACTTCACCTGAAGGCTTAAGGGAGCATAGGATGAATTTACAAGCCATAACTTCACATGAAGGCTTAAGGGAGCATAGAATGAATTTACAAGCCATAAAAATATCATTCACAATAGAAATATGAAGATGTACCTAAACCCACCTACCACCCTATCGATCCATGGCTTGCGCATCCCGTCTCTGGCCGGGTAGTGCCCGCCCGCTCTTTTCATCGGTTGCTTAGGCATACGTAGTTCATCCCCAGTCTAAGATCAGACCGGACAGGGGTTGAGATAATAGGATTGTAGCACATAGAGGGGGACCCGAGAACTCACACCCCTTTAAAGAGCATCTGAGATTTTACAGGTTCGCTACCAGTAGCCATTAAAATGTATGAAATGGGGACACTTTTTTCAAATGGTCACAAAATCTTCTACACTTTGATTTTTTAGCTGAATTCTTTTGTGCATGCCAACAAAAATACAAGGATCACATCTACCAAGTTTGGGGCCAAAACTCCTTCCAAAAAAATTTAAAAAAATCTCGAACCGTAAAAAGTTTGAAAAATTGTGAAAAATAGAAAACGAGTCATCTTGCAATGAAACTTCACGTGAAGGCTTAAGGGACCATTGTTTGAATTTACAAGCCATAAAAATGGCATTGGCATGCAAAAATATGAAGATGTACCTAAACCCACCTCCCACCCGCTCGTTTTGTCGGTTGGCTTAGGCATGCGGAATTCATTCCCATTCTAAGATCAGACTAGACCGAGGGTTGAGGTAGCAAGATCGGTAGCATGCAGAGGGGGACCCGACTGATCCCTGACTTGCGCATCCCACCCTTTTGGCCGGTTGAGCGCTCGCACGCTCGTTTTGTGGGCTGACTTAGGCATGCGGAGTTCATTCCTAGTCTAAGCATACGGAGTTCATTCTCAGTCTAAGATCAGATCAGACCGAAGGTTGTGGCAGCACATGCTGGGCTCAGGCATGTGCTGGTGCCACATTTTTCTTCGTCGGGGCACCATTGTCGGAGCAACGTCGGAGAACCTGACTGGCGGCATTGGGGTTCCGGCGATCGGGGGGGCCGGGGGGTGTGCGCACATGATGTGCAATGGGTGCTGGTACTTGGCCCTTATATTGGCCCCCTATCCCTCATCAAACCTTGTGAACTCACATCACCATAAAGAGCATTTGAGATTTTACAGGTTTGCTGTCAGTAGCCATTAAAGTGTCTGAAATGGTGACACTTTTTTCAAATGGTCACAAAATCTTGTACACTTCAGGTTTTAGCTGAATTTTTTTATGCATGCCAACAAAAATACAAGATCACGTCTACCAAGTTTGGGGCTAAAACTCCTTTCGAAAAAATTTTAAAAAATCTCGAACCGTAAAAGGTTTCCAAAATCGTGAAAAATAGAAAACGAGTCATCTTGCCATGAAACTTCACATGAAGGCTTAAGGGACCATTGTATGAATTTACAAGCCATAAAAATGGCATTGGAAAACAGAAATATAAAGATGTGCCTAAACCCACCTACCATCCTATCGATCCACGGCTTGCGCATCCCGTCTCTCTGGCCGGCGTAGTGCCCGTCCGCCCACCCGCCCGCTCGTTCCGTCGGTTGTCTTAGGCATACGGAGTTCATTTCTAGTCCAAGATTGGACCAGACTAAGGGTTTAGGTAGCAGGATGAGCAGCACGTAGAGGGGGACCTGGTGGATCCCCGGCTTGAGCATCCCACCCCTCTAGCTGGCTGAGAGCCCGCACGCTCGTTTCGTGGGTTGACTTAGGCATACGGAGTTCATTCCCAGTCTAAGCATACGGAGTTCATTCCCAGTCTAAGATCGGATCGGACCAAGGGTTGTGACCGCACGCTGGGCTCTGGCATGTGGTAGTGCCGTATTTTTCTTCGTCGGGGCACAATCGTTTGAGCATCGTCGAAGAACCTGATTGGTGGCATTTGGGTTCCAACGATCGGGGGGCCGGGGGGGTGTGCGCAGATGAAGTGCGATGGGTGCTGGTACTTGGCCCTTATATTGGCCTCCTATCCCTTATCAAACCTCGAGAACTCACACCCCCATAAAAAGAATTTGAGATTTTACAGGTTTGTTGCCAGTAGCCATTAAAGTGTCTGAAATGGGGACACTTTTTTCAAATGGTCACAAAATCTTGTACACTTCGAGTTTGTAATTTTGTGCATGCCAAAAAAAATACAAGGATCACGTCTACCATGTTTGGGGCCAAAACGCCTTCCAAAAAAATTTTAAAAAATCCTGAACCGTAAAAAGTTTTGAAAATCGTGAAAAATAGAAAACGAGTCGTCTTGCCATGAAACTTCACGTGAAGGCTTAAGGGACCATTGTATGAATTTACAAGCCATAAAAATGGCATTGGCACACAGAAATATGAAGATATGCCTAAACCCACCTACTACCCTATCAATCCACGGCTTGCGCAACCCATCTTTCTGGCCGGCGTGGTGCCCGCCCGACCGTCCGCCCGCCCGCTCGTTTCGTCGGTTGGCTTAGGCATATGGAGTTCATTCCCAGTCTAAGATCAGACCAGACCGAAGGTTATGGCAGCAGGATCGGTAGTACGTAGAGTGAGACCCGACCGATCCTCGGCTTGCACATCCCACCCCTCTGGCCGGCTGAGCACCCGCATGCTCGTTTCGTGGGTTGACTTAGGCATACGGAGTTCATTCCCAGTCTAAGCGTATGGAGTTCATTCCCAGTCTAGGATCAGACCGGACCGAGGGTTGTGACAGCACATGCTAGGCTCGGGCATGTGTTGGTGCCGTATTTTTCTTCGCTGGGGCACCATCGCTGGAGTATTGTCGGAGAACCTGATCGGTGGCAATGGGGTTCCAGCGATCGGGGGGGCCGGGGGGGTGAGCGCACATGATATGTAATGGGTGTTGGTACTTGGCCCTTATATTGGCCCCCTATCCCTCATCAAACCTCGAGAACTCACACCCCCATAAAGAGCATTTGAGATTTTACAGGTTTGTTGCCAGTAGCCATTAAAGTGTCTGAAATGGGGACACTTTTTTCAAATGGTCACAAAATCTTGTACACTTCGAGTTTTTAGCTAAATTTTTTTGTGCATGCCAACAAAAATACAAGGATCACGTCTACCATGTTTGGGGCCAAAACACCTTCCGAAAAAATTTTAAAAAAATCCTTAACCGTAAAAAGTTTCGAAAATCGTGAAAAATAAAAAACGAGTCATCTTGCCATGAAACTTCACGTGAAGGCTTAAGGGACCATTGTATGAATTTACAAATTATAAAAATGGCATTGGCACACAAAAATATGAAGATGTGCCTAAACCCACTTACCACCCTATCGATCCACGGCTTGCGCATCCCGTCTCTCTGGCCGACGTAGTGCCCGCCCGCCCGCCCACTCGTTCGTTTTGTCGGTTGGCTTATGCATATGGAGTTCTTTTCCAATCTAAGATCAGGCCAGATTGAGGGTTACGATAGTAGCATCGGCACACGTAGAGGGGGACCCAGCCGATCCCCGACTTGCTCATTCCGCCCCTTCGGCCGGCTGAGCACCCGCACACTTATTTGATGGTTTGACTTATGCATATGGAGTTCATTCCCTGTCTAGGCATACGGAGTTCATTCCCAGTCTAAGATCGGACTGGACTGAGGGTTACGGCAGCACATGCTTGGCTCGGGCATGTGTTGGTGCCGCATTTTTCTTCGCCGGGGCACCATCGCCGGAGCATCATTGGAGAACCTGACCGACGGCATTGAGGTTCCGGTGATGGAGGCATCGGGGGGTGTGCGCACATGATGTGCGATGGGTGCTGGTACTTAGCCCTTATATTGGCCCTCTATCCCTCATCAAACCTCGAGAAGTCACACCCCCTTAAAGAGCATTTGAGATTTTACAGGTTTGCTGCCAGTAGCCATTAAAGTGTCTGAAATGGGGACACATTTTTCAAATGGTCACAAAATCTTGTACACTTCGAATTTTAGCTGAATGTTTTTATGCATACCAGCAAAAATACAAGGATCACGCCTACCAAGTTTGGGGCCAAAACTCCTTCTGAAAAAATTTTAAAAAATCCCAAACCGTAAAAAGTTTCAAAAATCATGAAAAATAGAAAACGAGTCGTCTTGCCATGAAACTTCACGTGAAAGGCTTAAGGGACCATTGTATGAATTTACAAGCCATAAAAATGGCATTGGCACGTAGAAATATGAAGATGTGCCTAAACCCACCTACGACCCTATCGATCCACGACATGCGCATCCCGTCTCTTTGGCCGGCGTAGTGCTCGCCCGCCCTCCCGCCCGCTCGTTTCGTCAGTTGGCGTAGGCATACAGAGTTCATTCCCAGTCTAAGATCAAACCAGACCGAGGGTTGCGGTAGCAAGATCGGCAGCATGCAGAGGGGGACCCGATCGATCCTTGGCTTGCGCACCCTGCCCCTCTGGTCGGCTGAGCAGTCGCACCCTCGCTTCGTGGGTTGACTTAGGCATACGGAGTTCATTCCCAGTCTAGGATCAGACCAGACCCAGGGTTTTGACAGCACATGCTTGGCTCGGGCATGTGTTGGTGCCGTATTTTTCTTCGTCGGGGCACCATCGCTGGAGCATCGTCGGAGAACCTGATCGGTGACAATGGGGTTCCGGTGATCGGGGGGGCCGGGGGGTGTGCGCACATGATGTGCTATGGGTGCTGGTACTTGGCCCTTATATTGGCCCCCTATCCCTCGTCAAACCTCGAGAACTCACACCCCCTTAAAGAGCATTTGAGATTTTACAGGTTTGCTGCCAGTAGCCATTAAAGTGTCTAAAATGGGGACAATTTTTTCAAATGGTCACAAAATCTTGTACACTTCAAATTTTTAGCTGAATTTTTTTTTGCATACCAACAAAAATACAAGGATCACGTCTAATAAGTTTGGGGCCAAAACTCATTCCGAAAAAATTTTAAAACATCCCAAACCGCAAAAAGTTTCAAAAATCATGAAAAATAGAAAATGAGTCGTCTTGCCATGAAACTTCACGTGAAAGGCTTAAGGGACCATTGTATCAATTTACAAGCCATAAAAATGGCATTGGCACGTAGAAATATGAAGATGTGCCTAAACCCACCTACGACCCTATCGATCCACGGCGTGCGCATCCCGTCTCTTTGGCCGACGTAGTGCCCACCCGCCCGCCCTCCCGCTCGCTCGTTTCATCGGTTGGCGTAGGCATACGGAGTTCATTCCCAGTCTAAGATCAGACCAAACTGAGGGTTGCAGTAGCAGGATCGATAGCATGCAGAGGGGGACCCAGTCGATCCTCGGTTTACGCACCCTACCCCTCTGGCCAGCAGAGCACCCGCACATTCGTTTCATGGGTTGACTTAGGCATACGAAGTTCATTCCCAGTGTAGGATCAGATCAGACCGAGGGTTCCGACAGCACATGCTAGGCTCGGGCATGTGTTGGTGCCATATTTTTCTTCGTCGGGGCACCATCGCTGGAGCATCGTCGGAGAACCTGACCGGTGGCAATGGGGTTCCGGCGATCGGGGGGCCGGGGGGTGAGCGCACAAGATATGCGATGGGTGTTGGTACTTGGCCCTTATATTGGCCCCCTATCCCTCATCAAACATCGAGAACTCACACCCCCATAAAGAGCATTTGAGATTTTACAGGTTTGTTGCCAGTAGCCATTAAAGTGTCTGAAATGGGGACACTTTTTTCAAATGGTCACAAAATCTTGAACACTTCGAGTTTTTAGCTAAATTTTTTTGTGCATGCCAACAAAAATACAAGGATCACGTCTACCATGTTTGGGGCCAAAACACCTTCCAAAAAAATTTTAAAAAATCCTTAACCGTAAAAAGTTTCAAAAATCATGAAAAATAGAAAACGAGTCGTCTTGCCATGAAACTTCACGTGAAGGCTTAAGGGACCATTGTATGAATTTACAAATCATAAAAATGGCATTGGCACATAGAAATATGAAGATGTGCCTAAACCCACCGACCACCCTATCGATCCACGGCTTGCGCATCCCGTCTCTCTGGCCGGCGTAGTGCCCGCCCGCCCGCCCACCCACTCGTTTCGTTGGTTGGCTTAGGCATACGGAGTTCATTCCCAATCTAAGATTAGACCAGATCAAGGGTTACGACAGTAGGATCGGCAGCACGCAGAGGGGGACCCAACCGATCCCCGGCTTGCGCATCTCGCCCCTTCGATCGGCTGAGCACCCGCACACTTGTTTCGTGGTTTGACTTATGCATATGGAGTTCATTCCCTGTCTAAGCATACGGAGTTCATTCCCAATCTAAGATCGGACTGGACCGAGGGTTACGGCAGCACATGCTTGGCTCGGGCATGTGTTGGTGCCGCATTTTTCTTCACCGGGGCACCACCGTCGGAGCATCATTGGAGAACCTGACCGACGGCATTGAGGTTCTGGCGATGGAGGCACCGGGGGGTGTGTGCACATGATGTGCGATGGGTGCTGGTACTTGGCCCTTATATTGGCCCTCTATCCCTCATCAAACCTCGAGAAGTCACACCCCCTTAAAGAGCATTTGAGATTTTACAAGTTTGCTGCCAGTAGCCATTAAAGTGTCTGAAATGGGGACATTTTTTTCAAATGGTCACAAATCTTGTACACTTCGAATTTTGAGCTGAATTTTTTTGTGCATACCAACAAAAATATAAGGATCACGTCTACCAAGTTTGGAGCCAGAATTCCTTTTGAAAAAATTTTAAAAAATCCCGAACCATAAAAAGTTTAAAAAATCATAAAAAATAGAAAACGAGTCGTCTTGCCATGAAACTTCACGTGAAAGGCTTAAGGGACCATTGTATGAATTTACAAGCCATAAAAATGGCATTGGCACGTAGAAATATGAAGATGTGCCTAAACCCACCTACGACCCTATCGATCCACGGCATGCGCATCCCGTCTCTTTGGTCGACATAGTGCTCGCCTGCCCACCCTCCTACCCGCTCATTTCGTCAGTTGGCGTAGGCATACAGAGTTCATTCCCAGTCTAAGATTGGACCAGACTAAGGGTTGCGGTAGCAAGATCGGCAGCATGTAGAGGGGGACCTGATCGATCCTCGGCTTGCACACCCTGCCCCTCTGGCCGGCTGAGCACCCGCACGCTCTTTTCGTGGGTTGACTTAGGCATACGGAGTTCATTCCCAGTCTAGGATCAGACCAGACCGGGGGTTGTGACAACACATTCTTGGCTCGGGCGTGTGTTGGTGCCGTATTTTTCTTCGTCGGGGCACCATCGCTGGAGCATCGTCGGAGAACCTGACCGGTGACAATGGGGTTCCGGTGATCAGGGGGGCCGTATGCCTAAGTCAACCGATGAAACGAGCGTGCGGGCACTCAGCTGGCCAGAGGGGCGGGATGCGTAAGTCGGGGATTAGCCGGGTCCCCCTCTGTGTGCTGTTGATCTTGCTACCGGAACCCTCAGTCTGATCTGATCTTAGACTGGGAATGAACTCCGTATCCCTAAGCCAACCGATGAAACGAACGGGCAGGTGGGCGGGCGAGCACTATGCCAGCCAGAGAGACGGGATGCACAAGACGTGAATCGATAGGATGGTAGGTGGGTTTAGGCACATCTTCATATTTCTGGATTCCAATGCCATTTTTATTACTTGTAAATTCATACAATCATCCCTTAAGCCTTCACGTGAAGTTTCATGGCAAGACGACTCGCTTTCTATTTTTCACTATTTTTGAAACTTTTTGTGGTTTGGGATTTTTTATAATTTTTTCGAAAGGAGTTTTCACCCCAAACTTGGTAGATGCGATCCTTGTATTTTTATTGGCATGCACAAAAAAATTCAGCTAAAAACTCGAAGTGTACAAGATTTCATGACCATTTAAAAAAAGTGTCCCCATTCCAGACTCTTTAATGGCTACTGGCAGCAAACCTGTAAAATCTCAAATGCTTTTTAAGGGGGTGTGAGTTCTTGAGGTTTGATGAGGGATAGGGGGCCAATTTAAGGGCCAAGTACCAGCACCAATCGCACATCATTTGCGCACACCCCCCGGCCCCCCAATCACCGGAACCCTAATGCCGCCGGTCAGGTTCTCCGGTGATGCTCCGACAATGGTGCCCCAGTGAAGAAAAATACGGTACCAGCACATGCCCGAGCCCAGCATGTGCTACTGTAACCCTTGGTCCAATTCGATCTTAGACTGGGAATGAACTCCGTATGCTTAGACTGGGAATGAACTCCGTATGCCTAAGTCAACCCATGGAACGAGCGTGCAGGCGCTCAGCCGGCCAGAGGGGCGGGATGCGCAAGTTGGGGATTGATCAGGTCCCCCTCTACGTGCTGTCAATCCTACTGCCACAACCCTTGGTCTGATCTGATCTTAGACTGGGAATGAACTCTGTATGCCTAAGCTAACCAACAAAACGAGTGGGCAGGCGGGCACTGCGTCAGCCAGAGAGACGGGATGCGCAAGCCATGAATCGATAGGGTGGCAAGTGCGTTTAGGCACATCTTGATATTTCTACGTGCCAATGCCATTTTTATGGCTTTTTAATTCATACAATGGTCCCTTAAGCCTTCATGTGAAGTTTCATGGCAAGACGACTCGTTTTCTATTTTTCATGATTTTTGAAATTTTTGCGGTTCAGGATTTTTTAAAATTTTTTTGGAAGGATTTTTTGCCCCAAACTTTGTAGATGTGATCCTTGTATTTTTTTTGGCATGCACAAAAAAATTCAGCTAAAAACTCAAAGTGTACAAGATTTTGTGATCATTTGAAAAAAGGGTACCAATTTCAGACACTTTAATGGCTACTGGCAGCAAACCTATAAAATCTCAAATGCTCTTTAAGGGGGTGTGAGTTCTCAAGGTTTGATGAGGGATAGGGGATCAATATAAGGGCCAAGTACCAGCACCCATTGCACATCATGTGCGCACACCCCCCGGCCCCCCCGATCACCGAAACCGCAATGCCATCGATTAGGTTCTCCGGCGATGCTTTGGCGATGGTGCCCCGGCAAAGTAAAATGTTGCACCAGCACATGCCTGAGCCCAGCATGTGCTACCGTAACCCTTGGTCCAGTCCAATCTTAGACTGGGAATGAACTCCGTATGCTTAGACTGGGAATGAACTCCATATGCCTAAGTCAACCCACGAAACGAGCGTGCAGGCGCTCAGCCGGCCGGAGGGGCGGGATGCGCAAGTCGGGGATCATCCGAGTCCCCCTCTATGTGTTGCCAATCCTACTATCACAACCCTCGATCCGGTCTGATCTTAGACTGGGAATGAACTCCATATGCCTAAGCCAACCGATGAAACGAGCGGGCCGGCGGGCGGGAGAGCACTATGCCAGCCAGAGAGACGGGATGCGCAAGACGTGGATCGATACGGTGGTAGGTGGGTTTAGGCACATCTTCATATCTCTGCATTCCAATTCCATTTTTATTGCTTGTAAATTCATACAATCGTCCCTTAAGCCTTCACGTGAAGTTTCATGGCAAGACGACTCGTTTTCTATTTTTCACAATTTTTGATACTTTTTGCAGTTTGGGATTTTTTATAATTTTTTCAAAAGGAGTTTTGGCCCCAAACTTGGTAGACGTGATCCTTGTATTTTTGTTGGCATGCGCAAAAAAATTCAGCTAAAAACTCGAAGTGTACAAGATTTCGTGACCATTTTAAAAAATTGTCCCCATTTCAGACTCTTTAATGGCTACTGGCAGCAAACCTGTAAAATCTCAAATGCTCTTTAAGGGGGTGTGAGTTCTTGAGGTTTGGTGAGGGATAGGGGGCCAATATAAGGGCCAAGTACCAGCACCCATCACAAATCATGTTCGCACACCCCTCCGGCCCCTCCGATCGTCGGAACCCCAATGCCGCCGGTCAGGTTCTCCGGTGATGCTCCGACGATGGTGCCCCGGCGAACAAAAATACAGAACCAGCACATGCCCGAGCCCAGCATGTGCTGTCGTAACCCTTGGTCCAGTCTGATCTTAGACTGGGAATGAACTCTGTATGCCTAGACCTGGAATGAACTCTGTATGCCTAAGTCAACGCATGAAACGAGCGTGCAGGCGCTCAGCCGGCCAGAGGGGCGGGATGCGTAAGTCGAGGATCGATCGGGTCCCCCACTGCGTACTGTCGATCCTGCTACCGTAACCCTCAGTCCAGTCCGATCTTAGACTGGGAATGAACCCCGTATGCCTAAGCCAACCAACAAAACGAGTGGGCGGGCGGGCACTACGTCAGCCAGAGAGACGGGATGCGCAAGCTGTGGATCGATAGGGTGGCAAGTGGGTTTAGGCACATTTTCATATTTCTATGTGCCAATTCCATTTTTATGGCTTGTAAATTCATACAATGGTCCCTTAAGCCTTCACGTGAAGTTTCATGGCAAGACGACTCGTTTTCTATTTTTCATGATTTTTGAAACTTTTTATGGTTCAGGATTTTTTTAAACTTTTTGCAGAAGGAGTTTTGGCCCTAAACATGGTAGACGTGATCCTTGTATTTTTGTTGGCATGGACAAAAAAATTCAGCTAAAAACTCGAAGTGTACAAGATTTCGTGACCATTTGAAAAAAGTGTCCCCATTTCAGACTCTTTAATGGCTACTGGCAGCAAACCTGTAAAATCTCAAATGCTCTTTAAGGGGGTGTGAGTTCTTGAGGTTTGATGAGGGATAGGGGGCCAATATAAGGGCCAACTACCAGCACCCATCACACATCATGTGCGCACACCCCCCCAGCCCCCCCGATCGCCAGAACCCCAATGCCACCGGTCAGGTTCTTCGGTGATGCTCTGACGATGGTACCCCAACGAAGAAAAATACGGCACCAGCACATGCCGGAGCCCAGCATGTGCTGTCGTAACCCTTGATCAGTCCAATCTTAGATTGGGAATGAACTCTGTATGCTTAGACTAGGAATGAACTCCGTATGCCTAAGTCAACCATTAAATGAGCGTACGGGCGCTCAGCCGACCAGAGGGGCGGGATGCGCAAGCCAGGGATCGGCCGTGTCCCCCTTTGCGTGCTGCCAATCCTGTTGCTGCAAGCCTCGGTCCGATCCAATCTTAGCCTGGGAATGAACTCCATATGCCTAAGCCAACCGACGAAACGAGCGGGCGGGTACTACGTTGGCCAGAGAGACGGGATGCGCAAGCCGTGGATCGATAGGGTGGTAGGTGGGTTTAGGCACATCTTCATATTTCTACGTGCCAATAACATTTTCATTGGGTGGTAGGTGGGTTTAGGAATGAACTCCGTATGCCTAAGCCAACCGACGAAACGAGCGTGCGACGGGCGGACGGGTACTATGCCGGCCAGAGAGACGGGATGTGCAATCCGTGGATCGATAGAGTGGTAGGTGGGTTTAGGTACATCTTCATATTTCTATGTGCCAATGCCATTTTTATGGCTTGTAAATTCATACAATGGTCCCTTAAGCCTTCACGTGAAGTTTCATGGCAAGATGACTCGTTTTCTATTTTTCATGATTTTTGAAACCTTTTAAGGTTTGGGATTTTTTTAAATTTTTTCGGGAGGAGTTTTTGTCCCAAACTTGGTGGACGTGATCCTTGTATTTTTTTTGGCATGTACAAAAAAATTCAGCTAAAAACTCGAAGTGTACAAGATTTTGTGACCATTTGAAAAAAGTGTCTCCATTTCAGACGCTTTAATGGCTACTGGCAGCAAACCTGTAAAATCTCAAATGCTCTTTAAGGGGGTGTGAGTTCTCAAGGTTTGATGAGGGATAGGGGGCCAATATAAGGGCCAAATACCAGCACCCATCGCACATCATCTGCGCACACCCCCGATCACCGGAACCCCAATGCCGCCGGTCAGGTTCTCCGGCGATGCTCCGGCGATGGTGCCCCAACGAAGAAAAATTTGACACTAGCACATGCATGAGCCCAGCATGTGCTGCTGGAACCCTCGGTCTAGACTGGGAATGAACTCCGTATGCTTAGACTGGGAATGAACTCCGTATGCTTAAGTCAACCCACGAAACGAGCATGTAGGCGCTCAGCCGGCCAGAGAGGCATGATGTGCAAGCCTGGTATCGGCCGGGTCCCCCTCTGCGTGCTGTCGATCCTATTGTCGCAACCCTCGGTTTGGTCTGATCTTAGACTGGGAATGAAGTTTGTATGCCTAAGCCAACCGATAAAACGAGCGGGTGGGCGGGCGGACACTACGCCGACCAGAGAGACAGCATGCGCACGCCGTGGATCGATAGGGTGGTAGGTGAGTTTAGGCACATCTTCATATTTCTGCGTGCCAATGCCATTTTTATGGCTTGTAAATTCATACAATGGTTCCTGAAGCCTTCACGTGAAGTTTCATGGCAGGACGACTCGTTTTCTATTTTTCACGATTTTTGAAACTTTTTGGGGTTCGAGATTTTTTAAAATTTTTTCGGAAGGAGTTTTCTCCCCACGATCACCGGAACCCCAATGCCGCCAGTCAGGTTCTTTGGCGATGGTGCCCCGACAAAAAAATACGGCACCACCACAAGCCCGAGCCTAGCATGTGCTTTCACAACCCTCAGTCCGGTCCGATCTTAGATTGGGAATGAACTCTGTATGCTTAGATTGGGAATGAACTCCGTATGCCTTAGTCAACCCACGGAACGAGCGTGCGGGCGCTCAGCCGGCCAGAGGGGCGGGATGCGCAAGCCGGGGATCGCCTGAGTCCCCCTCTGCATGCTGCCGATCCTGCTGCCGCAACCCTAGGTCCGGTCCGATCTTAGACTAGGAATGAACTCCGTATGCCTAAGCCAACCGAGGAAACGAGCGGGCACTACGCCGGCCAGAGAGACGGGATGCGCAAGCCGTGGATCGATAGGGTGGTAAGTGGGTTTAGGCACATCTTCATATTTCTACATGCCAATGCCATTTTTATGGCTTGTAAATTCATACAATGGTCCCTTAAGCCTTCACGTGAAGTTTCATGGCAAGACGATTCGTTTTCTATTTTTCATGATTTTCAAAACTTTTTTCAGTTCGGGATTTTTTTAAATTTTTTTCGAAGGAGTTTTGGCCCCAAACTTGCTAGACGTGATCTTTGTATTTTTGTTGGCATGCACAAAACAATTCAGCTAAAAACTCGAAGTGTACAAGATTTTGTGACCATTTGCAAAAAGTATCCCCATTTCAGACACTTTAATGGCTACTGGCAACAAACCTGTAAAATCTTAAATGCTCTGTAAGGGGTTTGAGTTCTCGAGGTTTGATGTGGGATAGGGGGCCAATATAAGGGCCAAGTACCAGCACCCATCACACATCATGTGCGCACACCCCCCCAGCCCCCGATTGTCGGAACCCTAATGCCGCCGGTCAGGTTCTCTGACGATGCTTCGATGATAGTGCCCCGGTGAAGAAAAATACGGCACCAGCACATGCCCCGAGCCCAGCACGTGCTGCCGCAACCCTCGATCTGGTCTGATCTTGACTGGGAATGAACTCCGTATGCTTAAGCCAACCGACAAAACAAGCAGACGGGCGGGTGGGCACTACGTCGGCCAGAGAGACGGGATGCGTAAGCCGTGGATCGATAGGGTGGTAGGTGGGTTTAGGCACATCTTCATATTTCTGCATGCCAATGCCATTTTTATGGCTTGTAAATTCATACAATGGTCCCTTAAGCCTTCACGTGAAGTTTCATGGCAAGATGACTCGTTTTCTATTTTTCTAGATTTTTGAAACTTTTTACGGTTCGAGATTTTTTAAAATTTTTTCGGGAGGAGTTTTGGCCCCAAACTGGGTAAATGTGATCCTTGTATTTTTTTTTTGGCATGCACAAAAAAATTCAGCTAAAAACTCGAAGTGTACAAGATATTGTGACCATTTGAAAAAAGTGTCCCCATTTCAGACACTTTAATGGCTACTGGTAGCAAACCTATAAAATCTCAAATGCTTTTGAAGGGGGTTTGAGTTCTCGAGGTTTGCTGAGGGATACGGGGCCAATATAAGGGTCAAGTACCAGTACCCATCGCACATCATGTGCGCACACCCCCCCTGACCCCCCCAATTGTCGAAACCCCAATGCTGCCGGTTAGGTTCTCTGGCGATGCTCCGGCGATGGTGCCCCGGTGAAGAAAAATACGGCACCAGCACATGCCCGAGCCCAGCATGTGCTGCCGCAACTCTCGATCCGGTCTGATCTTAGGCTGGGAATGAACTCCATATGCCTAAGCCAACCGACAAAACAAGCGGACGGGCGGGCGGGCACTACGTCTGCGAGAGAGACGGGATGCGCATGGCGTGGATCGATAGGGTGGTAGGTGTGTTTAGGCACATCTTCATATTTCTGTATGCCAATGCCATTTTTATGGCTTGTAAATTCATACAATGGTCCCTTAAGCCTTCACGGGATGTTTCATGGCAAGACGACTCGTTTTCTATTTTTCACAATTTTTGAAACTTTTTGCTGTTCGAGATTTTTTAAAATTTTTTTGGAAGGTTTTTTGGCCCCAAACTTGGTAGACATGATCCTTGTATTTTTGGTGGCATGCACAAAAAAATTCAGCAAAAAACTCGAAGTGTACAAGATTTTGCGACCATTTGAAAAAAGTGTCCTCATTTCAGACACTTTAATGGCTACTAGCAGCAAACCTGTTAAATCTCAAATGTTCTTTAAAGGGGTGTAAGTTCTTGAGGTTTGATAAGGGATAGGGGGCCAATATAAGGGCCAAGTACCAGCACCCATCGCACATGATGTGTGCACACCCCCTCGGCCCCCTCTATCGTCGGAACCCTAATGCTATCGGTCAGGTTCTCCGGTGAAGAAAAATGTGGCACCAGCACATGCCCGAGGCCAGCATGTGCTGCCGTAACCCTCAGTGTGGTCCGATCCTAGACTAGGAATGAACTCCGTTTGCTTAGACTGGGAATGAACTCCATATGCCTAATTCAACCCACGAAACGAGCGTGCGGGCGCTCAGTCGGCCAGAGGGGTGGGATGCGAAAGCCGGGGATCGGTCGGGTCCCTCTCTGCGTGCTGCCGATCTTGCTGCCGCAACCCTTGATCCAGTCTGATCTTAGACTGGGAATGAACTCCGTATGCCTAAGCTAACTGACGAAGCGAGCGGGCGGGCGGGTGGGTGGGCACTACGCCGGCCAGAGTGGCAGGATGCGCAAGCCGTGGATCGATAGGGTGGTAGGTGGGTTTAGGCACATCTTCATATTTCTGTGTGCCAATGCCATTTTTATGGCTTGTAAATTCATACAATGATACCTTAAGCCTTCACGTGAAGTTTCATGGCAAGATGACTCGTTTTCTATTTTTCACGATTTTTGAAACTTTTTGTGGTTCGAGATTCTTTAAAATTTTTTCGGATGGAGTTTTGGCCCCAAACATGGTGGACGTGATCCTTGTATTTTTGTTGGCATGCACAAAAAAATTCAGCCCTTATATTTTTGTGCATGTCAACAAAAATACAAGGATCACGTTTACGAAGTTTGAGGCCAAAACTCTTTCCGAAAAAATTTTGAAAAATCCCGAACCGTAAAAAGTTTCAAAAATCGTGAAAAATAGAAAACGAGTCCTCTTGCTATGAAACTTCTCGTGAAGGCTTAAGGGACCATTGTATGAATTTACAAGCCATAAAAATGGCATTGGCATGCAGAAATATGAAGATGTGCCTAAACCCACCTACCTCCCTATCGATCCACGGCTTGCGCATCCCGTCTCTCTGGCCGGAGTAGTACCCGCCCGACCATTCGGATCAGCCTGAGGGTTGCGGCAGCAGGATCGACAGCATGCAGAGGGGGACCCGACTGATCCCTGCCTTGCACATCCCGCCCCTCTGGCCGGCTGAGCACCCGTACGCTTGTTTCGTGGGTTGACTTAGGCATACAGAGTTCATTCCCAGTCTAAGCATACGGAGTTCATTCCCAGTCTAAGATCGGACCGGACCGAGGGTTGCGACAGCACATGCTAGGCTCGAGCATGTGTTGGTGTCGCATTTTTCTTCGTCGGGGCACCATCGTCAGAGCATCGTCGGAGAACCTGACCAATAGCATTGGGGTTCCGACGATCCTGGGGGCCGGGGGGGTTATGCGCACATGATGTGCGATGGGTGCTGGTACTTGGCCCTTATATTAGCCCCCTATCCCTCATCAAACCTTGAGAACTCACACCCCTTTAAAGAGCATTTGAGATTTTACAGGTTTGCTGCCAGTAGCCATTAAAGTGTCTGAAATGGGAAAACTTTTTTCAAATGCTCACAAAATCTTGTACACTTCTAGTTTTTAGCTGAATCTTTTTGTGCATGCCAACAAAAATACAAGGATCACGTCTACGAAGTTTGAGGCCAAAACTCCTTCCGAAAAAATTTTGAAAAATCTCGAACCGTAAAAAGTTTCAAAAATCGTGAAAAATAGAAAACGAGTCCTCTTGCTATGAAACTTCACGTGAAGGCTTAAGGGACCATTGTATGAATTTACAAGCCATAAAAATGGCATTGGCATGCAGAAATATGAAGATGTGCCTAAACCCACCTACCACCCTATCGATCCACGGCTTGCGCATCCCGTCTCTCTGGCCGGAGTAGTACCCGGTTGCCCATTCGGATCAGCCTGAGGGTTGCGGCAGCAGGATCGGCAGCTTGCAGAGGGGGACCCGGCTGATCCCTGGCTTGCGCATCCCGCCCCTCTGGCCGGCTGAGCACCCGCACGCTTGTTTCGTGGGTTGACTTAGGCATACGGAGTTCATTCCCAGTCTAAGATCGGACCAAACCGAGGGTTGCGGCAGCACATGCTGGGCACAGGCATGTGTTGGTGCCGCATTTTTCTTCGTCGGGGCACCATCACCGGAGCATCACCGGAGAACCTGACCGACAGCATTGGGGTTCTAGCGATCGGGGGGGCCGAGGGATGTGGCACATGATGTGCAATGGGTGCTGGTACTGGGCCCTTATATTGGCCCCCTATCCCTCATCAAACCTCAAGAACTCGTACCCTCTTAAAGAGCATTTGAGATTTTATAGGTTTGCTGCCAGTAGTCATTAAAGTGTCTGACATGGGGACACTTTTTTCAAATGGTCATAAAATCTTGTACACTTCGAGTTTTTAGTTGAATTTTTTTATGCCTGCCAAAAAAAATACAAGGATCACGTCTACCAAGTTTGGGGCCAAAACTCCTTTCGAAAAAATTTTAAAAAATCCTGAACCGTAAAAAGTTTCAAAAATCGTGAAAAATAGAAAACGAGTCGTCTTGCCATGAAACTTCACGTGAAGGCTTAAGGGACCATTGTATGAATTTACAAGCCATAGAAATGGCATTGGCTCACAGAAATATGATGATGTGCCTAAACCGACCCACCATCCTATCGATCCACGGCTTGCGCATCCCGTCTCTTTGGACGACATAGTGCCCGCCCGCCCGATCGCTTGTTTCATCGGTTGGCTTAGGCATACAGAGTTCATTCCTAGTCTAAGATCGGACCGGACCGAGGGTTACAGCACGCAGAGGGGGACCCGGCCGATCCCCGACTTGCGCATCTCGCCCCTCTGGCCGACTGAGCACCCACACGCTTGTTTCGTGGGTTGACTTAGGCATACGGAGTTCATTCCCAGTCTAAGCATACAGAGTTCATTCCCAGTCTAAGATCAGACCAGACCAAGGGTTGTGGCAGCACATGCCGGTTGGCTTAGGCATACGGAGTTCATTCCTAGTCTAAGATCGGATCGGACCGAGGGTTGCAGCACGCAGAGGGGGACCCGGCCGATCCCCGACTTGCGCATCTCGCCCCTCTGGCCGACTGAGCACCCACACGCTTGTTTCGTGGGTTGACTTAGGCATACGGAGTTCATTCCCAGTCTAAGCATACAGAGTTCATTCCCAGTCTAAGATCAGACCGGACCAAGGGTTGTGGCAGCACATGCTGGGCTCGAGCATGTGTTGGTGCTGCAATTTTCTTCGTCGAGGCACCATCGTCGGAGCATCGCCGGAGAACCTGACCGACGGCATTAGGGTTCCGACGATCAGGGGGCCGGGGGGGGTATACGCACATGATGTGCAATGGGTGCTGGTACTTGGCCCTTATATTGGCCCCCTATCCCTCATGAAACCTCGAGAACTCACACCCCCTTAAGGAGCATTTTAGATTTTACAGGTTTGCTGCCAGTAGCCATTAAAGTGCATGAAATGGGGACACTTTTTTCAAATGGTCACAAAATCTTGTACACTTTGAGTTTTTAGCTGAAATGTTTTGTGCATGCCAACAAAAATACGAGGATCACGTCTACCAAGTTAGGTGCCAAAACTCCTTCCGAAAAAATTTTAAAAAATCCCCAACAACAAAAAGTTTCAAAAATCGTGAAAAATAGAAAACGAGTCATCTTGCCATGGAACTTCACGTGAAGGCTTAAGGGACCATTGTATGAATTTACAAGCCATAAAAATGGCATTGGAACACAAAAATATGAAGATGTCCTAAACCCACCTATCGCCCTATCGATCCATGGCTTGCATATCCCGTCTCTCCGGCTGGCGTAGTGCCCGCCCAACCGCCCGCACGCTCGTTTTGTTGGTTGGCTTAGGCATATGGAGTTCATTCTAAGCTAAGATCGGACTGGACAGAGGGTCGCCATAACAAGATCGGTAGCACGCAGAAGGGGACCCGACCATCCCCGGCTTGCGCATCCCGCCCTTTGGCCGGCTGTGCACCCGCACGCTCGTTTCGTGGGTTGACTTAGGCATACGGAGTTCATTCCTAGTCTAAGCATACGGAGTTCATTCCCAGTCTAAGATCAGACTAGATCGAGGGTTATGGCAGCACATGCTGGGCTCGGGCATTTGTTGGTGCCATATTTTTCTTCGTCAGGGCACTATCACCGGAGCATCGTCAGAGAACCTGATCGGCGGCATTGGGGTTCCGACGATCGGGGGTGCCGGGGTCATAAAATCTTGTACACTTCGAGTTTTTAGCTGAATTTTTTGTGCATGCCAACAAAAATAAAAGGATCACGTCTACCAAGTTTGGGGCTAAAACTCCTTTCCAAAAAAATTTTAAAAATCCCGAACCTCAAAAAGTTTTAAAAATCGTGAAAAATAAAAAACGGGTCGTCTTGCCATGAAACTTCACGTGAAGGCTTAAGGGACCATTGTATGAATTTACAAGCCATAAAAATGGCATTGGCAAGTAGAAATATGAGGATGTGCCTAAACCCACCTACCACCCTATCGATCCACGGCTTGCGCATCCCGTCTCTCTGGTCGACGTAGTGCCCGCCCGCCCGCCCGCTCGTTTCATCGGTTGGCTTAGGCATACAGAGTTCGTTCCCAGTCTAAGATCGGACTGGACCGAGGGTTACGACAGCAGGATCGGTAACACATGAAGGGAGACCCGACCGATCCCCGGCTTGTGCATCCAGCCCCTCAGGCCGGCTGAGCACTCGCACATTCGTTTCGTCGGTTGACTTAGGCATACGGAGTTCATTCCCACTCTAAGCATACAGAGTTCATTCCCAGTCTAAGATCGAATCAGACCGAGGCTTTCGGTAGCACATGCTGGGCTTGGGTATGAGTTGGTGCAGCATTTTTCTTCATTCCGGGCACCATCGCCGGAGCATCGTCGGAGAACCTGACTGGCGGCATTAGGGTTCCGACGATCGGGGGGGCCGGGGTGGGTGTGTGCACATGATGTCTGTTGGGTGCTGGTACTTGGCCCTTATATTGGCCCCCTATCCCTCATCAAACCTCGAGAACTCACACCCCCTTAAAGAGCATTTGAGATTTTACAGGTTTCCTGCCAGTAGCCATTAAAGTATCTGAAATGGGGATACTTTTTTCAAAGGGTCATAAAATCTTGTACACTTCGAGTTTTTGGCTGAATTATTTTGTGCATGCCAACAAAAATACAAGGATCACGTCTACTAAGTTTGGGGCCAAAAATCCTTTCGTAAAAATTTTAAAAAATCTCGAACCGCAAAAAGTTTCAAAAATCGTGAAAAATAGAAAACTAGTCTTCTTGCCATGAAACTTCACGTGAAGGCTTAAGGGACCATTGTATGAATTTACAAGCCATAAAAATGGCATTGGCACATAGAAATATGAAGATGTGCCGAAACCCACCTACCAATCTATCGATCCACGGCTTGCGTAGCCTATCTCTCTGGCCGACGTAGTGCCCGCCCGCCTGTCCACCCGCTCGTTTCGTCGGTTGGCTTAGGCATATGGAGTTCATTCCCAGTCTAAGATTGGACCGAACTGAGGGTTACGGTAGCAGGATCGGTAGCACACAGAGGGGTACTCGACCAATCCCCGACTTACGAATCTTGCCCCTCTGGTCGGCTGATCTCCCGCACGCTTGTTTCGTGGGTTGACTTAGGCATACGGAGTTCATTCCCATTCTAAGATTGGATCGGACTGAGGGTTGCGGTAGCACATACTAGGCTCGGGCATGTGTTGGTGCCGTATTTTTCTTCGTCAGGGTACCATCGTCGAAGCATCGCCAAAAAACCTGACCGGCGGCATTAGGGTTCCGGCGATCGGGGCGCCGGGGGGGTGTGCGCACATGATGTGCGATGGGTGCTGGTACTTGGCCCTTAAATTGGCCCCCTATCCCTCATCAAACCTCAAGAACTCACACCCCCTTAAAGAGCATTTGAGATTTTACAGGTTTGCTGCCAGTAGCCATTAAAGTGTCTGAAATGGGGTCACTTTTTTCAAATGGTCACAAAATCTTGTACACTTCGAGTTTTTAGCTGAATTTTTTTGTGCATGCCAACAAAAATACAAGGACCACGCCTACCAGGTTTGGGGCCAAAACTCCTTCCAAAAAAATTTAAAAAAATCCCGAACTGTAAAAAGATAAAAAAATCTTGAAAAATAAAAAACGAGTCATCTTGCCATGAAACTTCACGTGAAAGCCTAAGGGACCACTATATGAATTTACAAGACATAAAAATGGCATTGCAACACAGAAATATGAAGATGTACCTTAACCCACCTACCACGCTATCGATCCATGGCTTGCGCATCCCGTCTCTCTGGCCGGCGTAGTGCCCGCCCTCCCGCCCGCCCGCTCGTTTCGTCAGTTGGCTTAGGCATACGGAGTTCATTCCCAGTCTAAGATTGGACTGGACCGAGGGTTGTGGTAGCAGGATTGGCAGCATGTAGAGGGGGACCCGGTTGATCCCCGACTTGCGCATCCCGCCCCTCTGGCCGGCTGAACGCCCGCACGCTCGTTTCGTGGGTTGACTTAAGCATACGAAGTTCATTCCCAGTCTAAGCATACGAAGTTCATTCACAGTCTGAGATAAGACCAGACCGAGGGTTGCGGCAGCACATACAGGGCTCCGAAATGTGCTGGTGCTGCATTTTTCTTCACCGAGGTACCATCGCCGGAGCATCATCGGAGAACCTGACCGACGGCATTGGGGTTCCGACGATCGGGGGGGTCGGGGGGTGTGCGCACATGATGTGTGATGGGTGCTGGTACTTGGACCTTATATTGGCCCCCTATCCCTCATCAAACCTTGAGAACTCACACCCCCTTAAAGAGCATTTGAGATTTTATAGGTTTGCTGGCAGTAGCCATTAAAGTGTCTGAATTGGGGACACTTTTTTCAAATGGTCACAAAATCTTGTACACTTTGTGTTTTTAGCTGAATTGTTTTATGCATGCCAAAAAAAATACAAGGATCACGTCTACCAAGTTTGGGGCCAAAACTCCTTCCGCAAAAATTTTAAAAAATCTCGAACCACAAAAAGTTTCAAAAATCGTGAAAAATGGAAAACGAGTCGTCTTACCATGAAACTTCACGTGAAGGCTTAAGGGTCCATTGTATGAATTAACAAGCCATCAAAATGTCATTGGCATGCAGAAATATGAAGGTGTTCTGAAACCCACCTACCACCCTATCGATCCACGGCTTGCGCATCCCGTCTCTCTGGCCGACGTAGTGCCCGCCCGCCCGCCCGTTCATTTCGTCAGTTGGCTTAGGCATACGGAGTTCATTCCCAGTTTAACATTGAACCAGACCGAGGGTTGTGACAGTGGGATCGGCAGCACGCAGAGGGGGACCTGGTCGATCCCCGGCTTGCACATCCTGCCCCTCTGGCCGGTTGAGCACCCGTACGCTCGTTTCGTGGGTTGACTTAGGCATACGGAGTTCATTCCCAGTCTTAGCATATGAAGTTCATTCCCTATCTAAGATCAGACAGGACCGAGGGTTGCGGCAGCACATGCTGGGCTAGGGCATGTGTTGGTGCCGCATTTTTCTTCACCGGGGCACCATCGTTGGAGCATCGTCAGAGAACCTGACCGGCAGCGTTGGGGTTCCGACGATCAGGGGGGCCGAGGGGGTGTACGCACTTGATGTGCGATGGGTGCTGGTACTTGGCCCTTATATTGGTCCCCTATCCCTCATCAAACCTCGAGAACTCACACCCCCTTAAAGAACGTTTGAGATTTTACAGGTTTGCTGCCAGTAGCCATTAAAGTGTCTGAAATGGGGACATTTTTTTCAAATGGTCACAAAATCTTGTACACTTCGAGTTTTTGGCTGAATTTTTTTGTGCATGCCAACAAAAATACAAGGATCACGACTACCAAGTTTGGGACCAAAACTCCTTCCGAACAAATTTTAAAAAATCTCGAACTACAAAAAGTTTTGAAAATCTTGAAAAATAGAAAACGAGTCGTCTTGCCATGAAACTGCACGTGAACGCTTAAGGGACTATTGTATCAATTTACAAGCCATAAAAATGGCATTAACATGCAGGAATATGAAGATGTGCCCAAACCCACCTACCGCCCTATCGATCCACGACTTACGCATCCTATCTCTCTGGCCGACGTAGTGCCCGCCCGCTCGCCCGCTCGCTCATTTCATCGGTTGGCTTAGGCATACGGAGTTCATTCCCAGTCTAAGATCAGACCAGACTGAGGGTTGTAGAAGTAGGATCGATAGCACGCAGAGGGGGACCCGACCGACCCCCGACTTGCACATCCTGCCCCTCGGCCGGCTAAGCACCTGCACGTTTGTTTCGTGGGTTGACTTAGGCATACGGTACGGAGTTCATTCCCAGTCTAAGATCGGATCAGATCGAGGGTTGCGGCACCACATGCTGGGCTTGGGCATGTGTTGGTGCCATATTTTTCTTCGTCGGGGCACCATCGTCGGAGCATCGTCGGAGAACCTGACCGGCGGCATGGGGTTCCAGAGATTGAAGGGGCATGGCAGGGGGTGTGTGCAAATGATTACGATGGGTGCTGGTACTTGGCCCTTATATTGGCCCCCTATCCCTCATCAAACCTCGAGAACTCACACCCCCTTAAAGAGCATTTGAGATTTTATAGGTTTGCTGCCAGTAGCCATTAAACTATCTGAAATGGGGACACTTTTTCAAATGGTCACAAAATCTTGTACACTATGAGTTTTTAGCTGAATTTTTTTGTGCATCAAACAAAAATACAAGGATCACGGCTACCAAGTTTGGGGCCAAACCACCTTCTGAAAAAATTTTAAGAAATCCCGAACCGTAAAAAGTTTCAAAAATCATGAAAAATAGAAAACAAGTCGTCTCGCCATGAAACTTCACGTGAAGGCTTAAGGGACCATTTTATGAATTTACAATTCATAAAAATGGTATTGGCACATAGAAATATGAAAATGTGCCTAAACCCACCTACCACCCTATCGATCCACGACTTACGCATCCGTCTTTCTGGCCGGCGTAGTGCCCGCCCGTTCGCTCGCTTGTTTCGTAGGTTGGCTTAGGCATACGAAGTTCATTCCCAGTCTATGATTGGACCGAACCAAGGGTTGTGGTAGCAGGATCGGCAACATACAGAGGGGGACCCGATCGATCCCCGACTTGCGCATCCCACCCCTCTGGCCGGCTGAGCACCCGCACGCTCATTTCGTGGGTTGACTTAGGCATACGGAGTTCATTCCCAGTTTGAGATCAAACCGGATCGAGGGTTACGGTAGCACATGCTGGACTCAGGCATGTGTTGGTGCCGTATTTTTCTTCGTCGGGGCACCATCGTCGGGGTATCGTCGGAGAACCTGACTGGTGGCATTGAGGTTTTGGCGATCGAGGGGTCGGGGGGTGTGCGCACATGATGTGCGATGGGTGCCGCTACATGGCCCTTATATTGGCCCTCTATCCCTCATCAATCCTCGAGAACTCACAACCCCTTAAAGAGCATTTGAGATTTTACAGGTTTGCTACCAGAAGCCATTAATGTGTCTGAAATGGGGACACTTTTTTCAAATGCTCTCAAAATCTTGTACACTTCGAGTTTTTAGCTGAATTTTTTTGTGCATGCCAACAAAAATACAAGGATCAATTCTACCAAGTTTAGGGCCAAAAATCCTTCTGAAAAAACTTTAAAAAATCCCGAACCTCAAAAAGTTTTGAAAATCGTGAAAAATAGAAAACGAGTCATCTTGCCATGAAACTTCACGTGAACGCTTAAGGGACCATTGTATGAATTTACAAGCCATAAAAATGGCATTGGCATGCAGAAATATGAAGATGTGCCTAAACCCACCTACCACCCTATCGATCCACGGCTTGCGCATCCCGCCTCCCTGGCCGACGTAGTGCCCGCCCGCCCGCTCGTTTCGTCGATTGGCTTAGGCATACGGAGTTCATTCCCAGCCTAAGATCGGACCAGACCGAGGGTTACGGTAATAGGATCGACAGCACATAGAGGGGGGACCCGACCGATCCCCGGCTTGTGTATCTCGCCCCTCTAGCCGGCTGAGCACCCGCACGCTTGTTTCATGGGTTGACTTAGGCATACGGAGTTCATTCCCAGTCTAAGCATACGGAGTTCATTCCCAGTCTAAGATCGGACCGGACTGAGGGTTACGGCAGCACATGGTAGGCTCGGGCATGTGTTGGTGCCACATTTTTCTTCGTCAGGGCACCATCGCCGAAGCGTCGTCGGAGAACCTGATCGGCGGCATGGGGTTCCGATGAATGGGGGGCCCGGGGGGTGTGCGCACATGATGCTCGATGGGTGCTGGTACTTGGCCCTTATATTGGCCTGCTATCCCTCATCAAACCCCGAGAACTCACACCCACTTAAAGAGCATTTGAGATTTTACAGGTTTGCTGCCAGTAGCCATTAAAGTGTCTGAAATGAGAACACTTTTTTCAAATGGTCACAAAATCTTGTACACTTCAAGTTTCTAGCTGAAGTTTTTTGTGCATGCCAACAAAAATACAAGGATCTCGTCTACCAAGTTTGGGGATAAAACTCCTTCCAAAAAAATTTAAAAAAAATCCTGAACCGTAAAAAGTTTCAAAAATCATGAAAAATAGAAAACGAGTCGTCTTGCCATGAAGCTTCACGTGAAGGCTTAAGGGACCATTGTATGAATTTACAAGCCATAAAAATGGCATTGGCACACAGAAATATGAAGATGTGCCTTAACCCACCTACCACCCTTTCAATCCACGACTTGCGCATCCCGTCTTTCTGGCCGGCGTAGTGCCTGCCCGCCCACTCGTTTCATTGGTTGGCTTAGGCATACGGAGTTCATTGCCAGTCTAAGATAAGATCGAATAGAGGGTTATGGCAGCAAGATCGGCAGCACGCAGAGGGGGACCCGATCGATACCTGACTTACGCATCCCGCCCCTCTGGCCTGCTGAGAACCCGTACGCTCGTTTCATGTGTTAACTTAGGCTTACGGAGTTCATTCCTAGTCTAAGCATACGGAGTTCATTCCCAGTATAAGATCAGATCGGATCGATGGTTGCGGTAGCACATGCTGGGCTCGGGCATGTGTTGGTGCCGTATTTTTCTTCACCGGGGCACTATCGTCGGAGCATGACCGGAGAACCTGACAGGCGGCATTGGGTTTCTGACGATCGGGGGGGCCGGGGGGTGTGCGCACATGATGTGCGATGGGTGCTGGTACTTGGCCCTTATATTGGTCCCCTATCCCTCATCAAACCTCGAGAACTAACACCTCCTTAAAGAGCATTTGAGATTTTTCAGTTTGCTGCCAGTAGCCATTAAAGTGTCTGAAATGGGGACACTTTTTTCAAATGGTCACAAAATCTTGTGCACTTCGAGTTTCTAGCTGAATTTTTTGTGCATGCCAACAAAAATACAAGGATCACGTCTACCATGTTTGGGGATAAAACTCCTTCAGAAAAAACTTTAAAAAATCTCGAACCGTAAAAAGTTTCAAAAATTATGAAAAATGGAAAACGAGTCGTCTTCCCATGAAACTTCACGTGAAGGCTTAAAGGACCATTGTATGAATTTACAAGCCATAAAAATGGCATTGGCATGCAGAAATATGAAGATGTGCGTAAACCACCTACCACCCTATCGATCCATGACTTGTGGATCCCGTCTCTCTGGCCGACGTAGTGCCCGTACGCCCGGCCACCCGCTCGTTTCGTCGGTTGGCTTAGGCATACGGAGTTCATTCCTAGTCTAAGATTGGTCCGGACTGAGGGTTGTGGTAGCAGGATCGACAGCACACAGAGGGGGACCCGGCCGATCCCCGGCTTGCGCATCTTGCCCCTCTGGCCGACGGAGCACCCGCACGCTCATTTCGTGGGTTGACTTAGGCATACGGAGTTCATTCCCAGTCTAAGCATATGGAGTTCATTCCAGTCTAAGATCAGACCAGAATGAGGGTTGCGGCAACAGGATTGGTAGCACGCAGAGGGGGACCGATCGATCCCCGGCTTGTGCATCTCGCCCTCTGGCCGGCTGAGCGCCCGCACGCTCGTTTCGTGGGCTGTCTTAGGCATAGGGAGTTCATTCCCAGTCTAAGATTGGACCAGACCGAGGGTTGCGGCAGCACATGCTGGGCTCGGGCATGTGCTGGTGTCGCATTTTTCTTCACTGGGGCACCATCGCCGGAGCATCATCGGAGAACCTAAGATTTTACAGGTTTTCTACCAGTAGCCATTAAAGTGTCTGAAATGGGGACACTTTTTTCAAATGGTCACAAAATTTTGTACACTTCGAGTTTTTAGGTGAATTTTTTTTTGCATGCCAAGAAAAATACAAGGATCACGTCTACCAAGTTTGGAGCCAAAACTCCTGCTGAAAAAATTTTAAAAAATCTCGAACCGTAAAAAGTTTCAAAAATTGTGAAAAATAGAAAACGAGTCGTCCTGCCATGAAACTTCATGTGAAGGCTTAAGGGACCATTGTATGAATTTACAAGCCATAAAAATGGCATTGGCATGCAGAAATATGAAGATGTGCCTAAACCCACCTACCACCCTATCGATCCACGGCTTGCGCATCCCGTCTCTATGGCCGGTGTAGTGCCCGCCCGCCCGCCCCTCCCGTTCATTTCGTCGGTTTGCTTAGGCATACGGAGTTCATTCCCAGTCTAAGATCAAACTGGACTGACTGTTGCGGAAGCACATGCTGGGTTCGGGCATGTGCTGGTGCCGCATTTTTCTTCACCGGGGCACCATCGTCGGAGCATCGCCGGAGAACCTAATTGACGGCATTAGGGTTCCAAAAATCGGGGGGGCTGGGGGGTGTATGCACATGATGTGCGATGGGTGCTGGTACTTGGCCCTTATATTGGCCCCCTATCCCTCACCAAACGTCGAGAACTCACACCCCCTTAAAGAGCATTTGAGATTTTACAGGTTTACTGCTAGTGGCCATTAAAGTGTATGAAATGTGGACACTTTTTTCAAATGGTCCCAAAATCTTGTACACTTCGAGTTTTTTGCTGAATTTTTTTATGCATGCCAACAAAAATACAAGGATCATGTCTACCAAGTTTGGGGCCAAAAATCCTTCCGAAAAAATTTTAAAAAATCCCGAACCGTAAAAAGTTGCACAAATCGTGAAAAAAAGAAAACGAGTCGTCTTGCCATGAAACTTCACGTGAAGGCTTAAGGGACCATTGTTTGAATTTACAAGCCATAAAAATGGCATTGGCAGGCAAAAATATGAAGATGTGCCTAAACCCACCTACCACCCTATCGATCCACGGCTTGCGCATCCCATCTCTCTGGCCGACGTAGTGCCCGCTCGCCCGCCTGCCCATTTTTTTCGTCGATTGGCTTAGGCATACGAAGTTCATTCCCAGTGTAAGATCAGACCGGATCGAGGGTTATGGCAACAGGATCAGTAACACGCAGAGTAGGACTCGATCGATCCCCGGCTTGCGCATCCTACCCCTTTGGCTGGCTGACCGCCCGCATGCTCGTTTCGTGGGTTGACTTAGGCATACGGAGTTCATTCCCAGTCTAAGCATACAGAGTTAATTCCCAGTCTAAGATCAGATCAGACTGAGGGTTGCAGCAGCACATGCTGGGCTCGGGCATGTGCTGGTGCCGAATTTTTCTTCGTCGGGCCACCATCGTCGGAGAACCTGATCGACGGCTTTGGGATTCCGGTGATCAGGGGGCTAGGGGGTGTGCGCACATGATGTGCGATGGGTGCTGGTACTTGGCCCTCATATTTGCCCTCCATCCCTCATCAAACCTCGAGAACGCACACCCCCTTAAAGAGCATTTGAGATTTGACAGGTTTGCTGCTAGCAGCCATTAAAGTGTCTGAAATGGGGACGCTTTTTTCAAATGGTCACAAAATCTTGTACACTTCCAGTTTTTAGCTAAATTTTTTTGCACACGCCAAAAAAAATACAAGGATCACGTCTACCATGTTTGGGGTCAAAACTCCTTCGAAAAAATTTTTTAAAAATCCCAACCCTAAAAAGTTTTCAAAATCGTGAAAAATAAAAAACGAGTCATCTTGCCATGAAACATCACGTGAAGGCATAAGGGACCATTGTATGAATTTACAAGCCACGAAAATAGCATTGGCACATAGAAAGATGAAGATGTGCCTAAACCCACCTACCACCCTATCGATCCACGGCTTGCGCATCCCGTCTCTTTGGCCGGCGTAGTGCCCGCCCGCCCGCCTGCCCGTTGTTTTAATCGGTTGGCTTAGGCATACGGATTTCATTCCCATTCTAAGATTGGACTGGACTGAGGGTTGCGGCAGCAGGATCGGTAGCACGCAGAGGGGGACTCGATCGATCCCCGGCTTGCAGATCCCGTCCCTCTAGCCGCTGAGCGCCAAGGTGCATATTGGTGTTGACTTAAGCATACAGAGTTATTCCCAGTCTAAGCATACAGAGTCATTCCTGTCTCAAGAATCGACCGGATCGAGGGTTAGGAAGCACATGCTGCGGCTCGGGCATGGCTGTTGCTAAATTTTTCTTCGTCAGCACCATCGTTGGAAGCATCAGCCGAGACATTGGAGACTGCAGATCGGGGATGGTCGATGGAGTTGTGCACACAAATGATATGAGATGGATGCTGGTACTTGAGCCTTATATTGGCCCCCTATCCCTCAACAAACCTCAAGAACTCATACCCCCTTAAAGAGCATTCGAGATTCTACAGGTTTGCTGCCAGTAGCCATTAAATTGTCTGAAATGGGGACACTTTTTTCAAATGGTCACAAAATCTTGTACACTTCGAGTTTTTAGCTGAATTTTTTTGTGCATGCCAACAAAAATACAGGGATCGCGTCTACCAAGTTTGGGGCCAAAACTGCTTACGAAAAAATTTAAAAAATCTCGAACCACAAAAAGTTTCAAAAATCATGAAAATAGAAAACGAGTCGTCTTGTCATGAAACTTCACGTGAAGGCTTAAGGGACCATTGTATGAATTTACAAGCCATAAAAATGGCATTGGCATGCAGAAATATGAAGATGTGCCTAAACCCACCTACGACCCTATCGATCCACTTTTTGCGCATCCCGTCTCTCTGGCCGACGTAGCGCCCGCCCACCCGCTTGTCCGCTCGTTTCGTCGATTGGCTTAGGCATACGAAGTTCATTCCCAGTCTAAGATCGAACTGGACCGAGGGTTGCGATAGCAGGATCGACAGCACACAGAGGATTGATAGCACACAAAAAATTTTTAAAAATCCCAAACCGTAAAAAGTTTTAAAAATCGTGAAAAATAGAAAACGAGTCGTCTTGCCTTGAAACATCATGTGAAGGCATAAGGGACCATTGTATGAATTTACAAGCCATAAAAATGGCATTGGCACGTAGAAAGATGAAGATGTGCCTAAACCCACCTACCACCCTATCGATCCACGGCTTGCGCATCCTGTCTCTCTGGCCGGCGTAGTGCCCGCCCGCCCGCCCGCTCGCCTGTTTTTTTCGTCGGTTGGCTTAGGCATATGGATTTGATTCCCATTCTAAGATTGGACTGGACCGAGGGTTGCGGTAGTAGGATCGGTAGCACGTAGAGGGGGACTCACCGATCCTCGGCTTACAGATCCCGTCCCTCTGGCCGGCTGAGCGCCCGCACGCTCGTTTCGTGGTTTGACTTAGGCATACGAGTTCATTCCTAGTCTAAGCATACGAGTTCATTCCCAGTCTAAGATCAGACCAGACCGAGGGTTGCGGCAGCACATGCTGGGCTCGGGCATGTGCTGGTGCCGTAGTTTTCTTCATCGGGGCACCATCGCTGGAGCATCACCGGAGACATTGGGGTTCTAGCGATCGGGGGGGCCGGGGGGTGTGTGCACATGATGTGAGATGGGTGCTGGTACTTGGGCCTTATATTGGCCCCCTATCCCTCATTAAACCTCGAGAACTCACACCCCCTTAAAGAGCATTTAAGATTTTATAGGTTTGCTGCTAGTAGCCATTAAAGTGTCTGAAATGGGGACACTTTTTTCAAATGGTCACAAAATCTTGTACACTTTGAGTTTTTAGCTGAATTTTTTTGTGCATGCCAAAAAAAATACAAGGATCACATCTACCAAGTTTGGGGCCAAAACTGCTTACGAAAAAATTTTAAAAAATCTTGAACCATAAAAAGTTTTGAAAATCGTGAAAAATAGAGAACGAGTCGTCTTG
>NW_019168048.1:11514261-11619777 GCF_002303985.1 Durio zibethinus
GTTGCATGGCAAGACGACTCATTTTCTATTTTTCACAATTTTTCAACCTTTTTACGGTTTGGGATTTTTTAAATTTTTTTCAGAAGGAGTTTCAACCCCAAACTTGGTAGACGTGATCCTTGTATTTTTGTTGGAATGAACAAAAACATTCATCTAAAAACTCGAAGTGTACAAGATTTTGTGACCATTTGAAAAAAGTGTCCTCATTTCAGACACATTAATGGCTACTGGCAGCAAACCTGTAAAATCTGAAATGCTCTTTAAGGGGGTGTGAGTTTTCAAGGTTTGATGAGGGATAGGGAGCCAATATAAGGGCAAGTGTCACACCCATCGCACATCATGTGCGCACACCCCCCCGACGATGCCCGAGCGCAGCATGCGCTGTCGCAACCTCAGTGCGGTCCGATCTTAGACTGGGAATGAACTCCGTATGCTTAAACTAGGAATGAACTTCGTATGCTTAGACTGGGAATGAACTCTATATGCCTAAGTCAACCCACCTAACGAGCGTGCAGGTGCTAGCTTAGCCAGAGGGGCGGGATGCGCAAGCCAGGGATCGCTCGGGTCCCTTTCTACGTGCTGTCGATCCTGCTGTCGCAACCCTCGGTCCGGTCTGATCTTGGACTGAGAATGAACTTTGTATGCCTAAGCCATCCGACGAAACGAGCAGCCGGGCGGACGGACGGCACTACGCCGGCCAGAAAAAGGGATGCGCAAGCCGTGGATCGATTGGGTGGTAGGTGGGTTTAGGCACATCTTCATATTTCTACGTGCCAATGCCATTTTCATGGCTTGTAAATTCATACAATGGTCCCTTAAGCCTTCACGTGAAGTATCATGGAAAGATGACTCGTTTTCTATGTTTCACGATTTTCAAAACTTTTTACGGTTCGGGATTTTTGAAAATTTTTTCGAAAAACTTTTTGGCCCCAAACATGGTAGACATGATCCTTGTATTTTTGTTGGCATCCACAAAAAAATTCAGCTAAAAACTTGAAGTGTACAAGATTTTGTGACCATTTGAAAATAGTGTCCCCATTTCAGACACTTTAATGGCTACTGGCAGCAAACCTGTAAAATCTCAAATGCTCTTTAAGAGGTTGTGAGTTCTCGAGGTTTGATTAGGGATAGGGGGCCAATATAAGGGCCAAGTACCAGCACCCATCGCACATCATGTGCGCACAACCTTGTGGTGGTGTCCCGACAAAGAAAAATGTGACACCAGCACATGCCCGAGCCCAGCATGTGCTGCCGCAACCCTTGGTCTGGTCCGATCTTAAACTGGGAATGAACTCCGTAAGTCTAAGTCAACCCATGAAACGAGGGTGCAGGCACTCAACCGGTTAGAATGGCGGGATGCGCAAGTCAAAGATCAATCGGATCCCTCTCTGTGTGCTATCGATCCTGCTGCCGCAACCCTCAATTCGGTCTGATCTTCGATTGGGAATGAACTACGTATGCCTAAGCCAACTGATGAAATGAGTGGGCGGGCGGGCGAGCATTACGCCAGCCAGAGAGATGGGATGCAGAAGCCATGGATCGATAGGGTGGTAGGTGGGTTTAGGCACATCTTCGTATTTCTATGTGTGAATGCCATTTTTATGGCTTGTAAATTCATCCAATGGTCCCTTAAGCCTTCACGTCAAGTTTCATGACAAGAGGACTCGTTTTCTATTTTTCATGATTTTTGAAACTTTTTGGTGCAATACTTGGTAGACGTGATCCTTGTATTTTTGTTGGCATGCACAAAAAAGTCAACTAAAAACTGGAAGTGTACAAGATTTTGTGACCATTTGAAAAAAGTGTCCCCATTTCAGACACTTTAATGGCTACTGGCAGCAAACCTGTAAAATCTCAAATGCTCTTTAAGGGCGTGTGAGTTCTCGAGGTTTGATGAGGGATAGGGGACCAATATAAGGGCCAAGTACCAGCACCCATCGCACACCCCCCCGACCCCCACGATCGTCGGAACCCCAATACCGTCGGTCAGGTTTTCAGACGATGCTCCGACGATGGTGCCCCGAGGAAGAAAAATGCGGCACCAGCACATGCCTGAGCCCAGCATGTGCTGCCACAACCCTCGGTCCGATCCGATCTTAGACTGGGAATGAGCTCTGTATGCCTAGTCTGGGAATGAACTCCGTATGCCTAAGTCAACCCACGAAACAAGCGTGCAGACGCTCAGTCGGCCAGAGGGGCGAGATGCGCAAGCCAGGGATGATCGGGTCCCCCTCTACGTGCTACTGATACTACTGCCGCAACCCTCGATTCGGTTCGATCTTAGATTGGGAATGAACTCTGTATGCCTAATCCAACCGATGAAATGAACGGGCGAGCGGGCGGGCAGGCACTACGTCGGCCAGAGAGACGGGATGCGCAAGTCGTGGATCGATAGGGTGGTAGGTGGGTTTAGGCACATCTTCATATTTCTCTATGCCAATGCCATTTTTATGGCTTGTAAATTCATACAATGGTCCCTTAAGCCTTCACGTGAAGTTTCATGGCAAGACGACTCGTTTTCTATTTTTCATGATTTTTGAAACTTTTTGCAGTTCGTGATTTTTTAAAATTTTTTCAGAAGGAGTGTTGGCCCCAAACATGGTAGACGTGATCCTTGTATTTGTGTTGGCATGCACAAAACAATTCAACTAAAAACTCAAAGTGTACAAGATTTTGTGACCATTTTAAAAAAGTGTCCCCATTTCAGACAATTTAATGGCTACTGGCAGGAAACCTGTAAAATCTCAAATGCTCTTTAAGGGGGTGTGAGTTCTGGAGGTTCGATGAGGGATAGGGGGAAAATATAAGGGCCAAGTGCCAGCACCCATCGTACATCATGTGCGCACACCCCCCCGGCCCCCCCGATCGCCGGAACCCAGTGCCGCCGATCAGGTTCTCCGGCGATGCTCCGACGATGGTGCCCCGACAAAGAAAAATGCGGCACCAACACATGCCCGAGCCTAGCATGTGCTGCTGCAACCCTCGGTCCAGTCCGATCTTGGACTGGGAATGAACTCCGTATGCTTAGACTGGGAATGAACTCCGTATGCCTAAGCCAACTGACGAAACGAGCGGGCGGGCGGGCACTACGCTGGCAAGGGAGACGAGATGCGCAAGCTGTGGATCAATAGGGTGGTAGGTGGGTTTAGGCACATCTTCATATATCTACGTGCCAATGCCATTTTTACGGTTTGTAAATTCATACAATGGTCCCTTAAGCCTTCACGTGAAGTTTCATGGCAAGACGACTCGTTTTCTATTTTTTATGATTTTCGAAACTTTTTACAGTTCGGGACTTTTCAAAATTTTTGCGGAAGGAGTTTTGGCCCCAAACCTGGTAGACGTGATCCTTGTATTTTTGTTGGCATGCACAAAAAAATTCAGCAAAAAACTCGAAGTGTACAAGATTTTGTGACCATTTGAAAAAAGTGTCCCCATTTCAGACACTTTAATGGCTACTGGCAGGAAACCTGTAAAATCTCAAATGCTCTTTAAGGGGGTGTGAGTTCTCGAGGTTTGATGAGGGATAGGGGGCCAATATAACGGCCACGTACCAGCGCCCATCGCACATCATGTGCGCACACCCTCCCCGACCCCCCCGATCGTCGGAACCCCAATGCCACCGGTCAAGTTCTCCGACGATGCTCCGGCGATGGTGCCCGGACGAAGAAAAATATGGCACCAGCACATGCCCGAGCCCAGCATGTGCATAACAACCCTCGGTCTGATTTGATATTAGACTAGGAATGAACACCGTATGCTTAGACTGGGAATGAACTCCATATGCCTAAGTCAACCCACGAAACGAGCGTGCGGGCGCTCAGCTGGCCAGAGGGGCGGGATGCGCAAGCCGGGGATCGATCGGGTCCCCCTCTGCGTGCTGTCGATCCTGCTACTGTAACCCTCGGTCCAGTCCTATCTTAGACTGGGAATGAACTCCGTATGCCTAAGCCAACCAACGAAACGAGGGGTGGGTGGCCGGGTGGGCACTACGCCGGCCAGAGAGACGGGATTCGCAAGTCGTGGATCGATAGGTTGGTTGGTGGGTTTAGGCACATCTTCATATTTCTGCGTGCCGATGCCATTTTTATGGCTTTTAAATTCATACAATGGTCCCTTAAGCCTTCACTTGAAGTTTGATGGCAAGACGACTCGGTTTTTTAATTTTTCATGATTTTTGAAACTTTTTGCGGTTTGGGATTTTTTAAAATTTTTCCAGAAGGAGTTTTTGCCCCAAACTTGGTAGACGTGATCCCTGTATTTTTTCTGGCATGCACAAAAAAATTCAGCTAAAAAGTTGAAGTGTACAAGATTTTGTGACCATTTGAAAAAAGTGTCCCCATTTTAGACACTTTAATGGCTACTGGCAGCAAACCTATAAAATCTCAAATGCTCTTTAAGGGGGTGTGAGTTCTTGAGGTTTGATGAGGGATAGGCGGCCAATATAAGGGCTAAGTACCAGCACCAATCGCACATCATGTGCGCATACCCCCCGGCCACCCTGATCGTCGGAACCCTAATGCCGTCAGTTAGGTTCTCCGGTGATGCTTCAATGAAGAGAAATGCAGCACCAGCACATGCCTGAGCCCAGTAGGTGCGGTCACCACCCTCAGTCTGGTCCGATCTTAGACTGGGAATGAACTCCGTATGCTTAGACTGGGAATGAACTGCATATGCGTAAGTCAACCCACAGAACGAGCGTGCGGGCGCTTTGCCGACTAGAGGGGCGGGATGCGCAAGCCGGGGATCGGTCGAGTCCCCCTCCACGTGCAGCCAATCCTGCTACCACAACCCTCAGTCCGGTCTGATCTTAGACTAGGAATGAACTCCGTATGCCTAAGCCAACCAACGAAATGAGTGGGCGAGCGGGCCGACGGGCGGGCACTACGACGTCCAGAGAGACGGGATGCGGAAGTTGTGGATCGATAGGGTGGTAGGTGGGTTTAGGCACATCTTCATATTTCTATGTGCCAATGCCACTTTTATGGCTTGTAAATTCATACAATGGTCCCTTAAGCATTCACGTGAAGTTTCATGGCAAGATGACTCATTTTTTATTTTTCACGATTTTTGAAACTTTTTACGGTTCATGATTTTTTAAAATTTTTTCAGAAGGAGTTTTGGTCCCAAACCTGGTAGACGTGATCCTTGTATTTTTTTTGGCATGCACAAAAAATTTCAGCTAAAAACTCAAAGTGTACAAGATTATGTGACCAATTGAATATAGTGTCCCCATTTCAGACACTTTAATGGCTACTGGTAGCAAACCTGTAAAATCTTAAATGCTCTTTAAGGGGGTGTGAGTTCTCAAGGTTTGCTAAGGGATAAGGGGCCAATATAAGGGCCAAGTACCAGCACCCATCGCACATCATGTGCGCACCCCCCCGGCCCCCCCGATCATCGGAACCCCAATGCCGCCGGTCAGGTTCTCCGGTGATGCTCCAGTGATGGTACCTGGCGAAGAAAAATGCAGCACCAGCAAATGCCCGAGCCCAGCATGTGCTGCCACAACCCTCGGTCTGGTCCAATCTTAGACTGGGAATGAACTCCGAATGCTTAGACTGGGAATGAACTCGGTATGCCTACCTCAACCCACGAAACGAGCATGCGGGCGCTCAGTCGGCCAGAGGGGCAGGACGCACAAGCCGGGGATCGGTCGGGTCCCCTCTATGTGCTGCCGATCCTGCTGCCATAACCCTCAATCCAGTCTGATCTTAGACTGGGAATGAACTCCGTATGCCTAAGCTAATCGACGAAACGAGCGGGTGGACGGGCGGGCACTATGCCAGCCAGAGAGACGGGATGTGCAAGCTGTGGATCGATAGAGTGGTAGGTGGGTTTAGGCACATCTTCATATTTATGCATGCCAATGCCATTTTTATGGCTTTTAAATTCATAAAATGGTCCCTTAAGCCTTCACGTGAAGTTTCATGCCAAGACGACCCGTTTTCTATTTTTCACTATTTCTGAAACTTTTTACGGTGCGGGATTTTTTAAAATTTTTTTGGAAGGAGTTTTGACCCCAAACTTGGTAGACGTGATCCTTGTATTTTTTTTGGCATCCAAAAAAAAAATTCAGCTAAAAACGCGAAGTGTACAAGATTTTGTGACTATTTGAAAAAAGTGTCCCCATTTCAGACACTTTAATGGCTACTGGCAGCAAACATGTAAAACTCAAATGCTCTTTAAGGGGGTGTGAGTTCTCGAGGTTTGAGGAGGGATAGGGGGCCAATAATGGGCGAAGTACCAGCACCCATCGCACATCATGTGCGCACACCCCCCTCGACCCCCCGATCACCGGAACCCCAATGCTGTCGGTCAGGTTCTCCGGCGATGCTCCGGCGATGGTGCCCTGACGAAGAAAAATGCGGCACCAGCACATGCCTGAGCCCAGCATGTGCTGCCACAACCCTCACTCCGGTCCGATTTTACACTGAGAATGAACTTCATATGCTTAGCTGGGAATGACCTCCGTATGCCTAAGTCAACCCATGAAATGAGCATGCGAGCGCTCAGCAGGCCAAAGTGGCGGGATGCGCAAGTTGGGGATTGGTCGGGTCCCCTTCTGCATGCTGCCGATGCTGCTGCCGTAACCCTCGGTCTGGTCCTATCTTAGACTGGGAATGAACTCCGTATGCCTATGCCAACTGACGAAATGAGCAGGCGGGCGGGCACTACGTCGGCCAAAGAGACGGGATGCGCAAGCCGTGGATTGATAGGGTGGTAGGTGGGTTTAGGCACATCTACATATTTCTGCATGCCAAACTTGGTAGACGTGATCCTTGTATTTTTGTTGGCATGCACAAAAAATTTTAGCTAAAAACTCGAAGTATACAAGATTTTGTGACCATTTGAAAAAAGTGTCCCCATTTCAGACACTTTAATGGCTACTGGCAGCAAACCTGTAAAATCTCAAATGCTCTTTAAGGGGGTGTGAGTTCTTGAGGTTTGATGAGGGATAGGGGGCCAATATAAGGGCCAAGTACCAACACCCATCGCACATCATGTGCGCACACCCCCCTCGGCCCCCCGATCGCCGGAACCCCAATGCCGCCAGTCAGGTTATCCGACGATGGTGCCCCGACGAAGAAAAATGTGGCACCAACACATGCCCGAGCCCAGCATGTGCTACCGTAACCCTCGGTCCGATCTGATCTTAGATTGGGAATGCACTCCGTATGCTTAGATTGGGAATGAACTCCTATGCCTAAGTCAACCCACGTAACGAGCGTGCAGATGCTCAGCCGGCCAGAGGGACGGGATGCGCAAGCTGAGGATCGGCCGAGTCCCCCTCTGCGTGCTGCCGATCCTACTATGGCAACCCTCGTTTCGATCTGATCTTAGATTGGGAATGAACTCCGTATGCGTAAGCCAACCGACGAAACGAGCGGGCGGGCGGGCACTACGCCGACCAGAGAGATGGGATGCGCAAGCCGTGGATCGATAGGGTGGTAGGTGCGGTAAGGCACATCTTCATATTTCTGCGTGCCAATGCCATTTTTATGGCTTGTAAATTCATACAATGGTCCCTTAAGCCTTCACGTGAAGTTTCATGGCAAGACGACTCGTTTTCTATTTTTCACGATTTTTGAAACTTTTTGCGGTTCGGGATTTTTTAAAATTTTTTCAAAAGGAAATTTGGCCCCAAACTTGGTGGACGTGATCCTTGTATTTTTGTTGGCATGCACAAAAAAATTCAGCCAAAAACTCGAAGTGTACAAGATTTTCTGACCATTTGAAAAAACTGTCCCCATGTCAGACACTTTAATGGCTACTGGCAGCAAACCTGTAAAATCTCAAATGCTCTTTAAGGGGGTGTGAGTTCTTGAGGTTAGATGAGGGATACGGGGCCAATATAAGGTCCAAGTACCAGCACCCATCGCACATCATGTGCGCACACCGCCCCCCCGACCCCACCGATCGTCCGAACGCCAATGCCACCGGTCAGTTCTCCGACGATGCTCCGACGGTGGTGCCCCGATGAAAAAAATGTGGCACCAACACTTGCCCGAGCCCAGCATGTGCGGCCGCAACCCTCGGTCTGGTCGGATCTTAGACTGGGAATGAACTCCATATGCTTAGACTGGGAATGAACTGCGTATGCCTAAGTCAACCCACGAAATGAACGTGCGGGTGCTCAGCCGGCCAGAGGGGCGGGACGCGCAAGCCGAGGATCGATCGGTTCCCCCTCTGCATGCTGTCGATCCTGCTGCTGCAACCCTTGATCCAGTTCAATCTTAGACTGGGAATGAACTCCGTATGCCTAAGCCAACCGACGAAACGAGCGGGCGGGCGGGCACTACGCCGGCCAGAGAGACGGGATGCGCAAGCCGTGCATCGATAGGGTGGTAGGTGGGTTTAGGCACATCTTCATATTTCTGCATGCCAATGCCATTTTTATGGCATTTAAATTCATACAATGGTCCCTTAAGCCTTCACGTGGAAATTCATGGCAAGACGACTCGTTTTCTATTTTTCACAATTTTTGAAACTTTTTACGGTTCAAGATTTTTTAAAATTTTTTTGGAAGGCGTTTTGGCCCCAAATAGGGTAGACGTGATCCTTGTATTTTTGTTGGCATGCAAAAAAAATTTTAGCTAAAAATTCGAAGTGTACAAGATTTTGTGACCATTAGAAAAAAGTGTCCCCATTTCAGACACTTTAATTGCTACTGGCAGCAAACTTGTAAAATCTCAAATGCTCTTTAAGTGGGTGTGAGTTCTCAAGGTTTGTTGAGGGATAGGGGGCCAATATAAGGGCCAAGTACCAGCACCCATCGCACATCATGTGCCACACCCCCCGACCCTCCCGATCGCCGGAACCCCATGCCACCGGTCAGGTTCTCCGACGATTCTCTGGCGATTCTCCGGCAATGGTGCCCCGACGAAGAAAAATGCGGCACCAACACATGCCCGAGCCTAGCATGTGGTGCCGAAACCCTTGGTCCGATCTAATCTTAGACTTGGGATGAACTCCGTATGCCTAAGTCAACTCACAAAAACGAACGTGCGGGTGCTCAGCCGACCAGAGGGGCAGGATGCGCAAGCCGGGAATTGGCCGGGGCCCCCTCTGCGTGCTACCGATCCTACTGCCGTAACCCTCGATCTGGTCTAATCTTAGACTGGGAATGAACTCCGTATGCCTAAGCCAACCGACGAACCGAACGGGCGGGCGGGCGGGCACTATGGGGATCAGAGAGACGAGATTCGCAAGCCGTGAATCGATAGGGTGGTAGGTGGGTTTAGGCACATCTTCATATTTTTGCATGCCAATGCCATTTTTATGGCTTGTAAATTCATACAATGGCCCCTTAAGCCTTCACGTGAAGTTTCATGGCAAGACGACTCGTTTTCTATTTTTCACAATTTTCAAAACTTTTTACGGTTCGGGATTTTTTAAAATTTTTTTGGAAGGACTTTTGGCCCCAAACTTGGTAGACATGATCCTTGTATTTTTGTTAAAATGCACAAAAACATTCAGCTAAAAAATCAAAATGTACAAGATTTTGTAACCATTTGAAAAAAGTGTCCCCATTTTAGACACTTTAATGGCTACTGGCAGAAAACCTGTAAAATCTCAAATGCTCTTTAAGGGGGTGTGAGTTCTCGAGGTTTGATGAGGGATAGGGGGCCAATATAAGGGCCAAGTACCTGCACCCATCACACATCATGTACGCACACCCCCCCGGCCCCCCCGATCGTCGGAACCCTAACGCCGTCGTTTAGGTTCTCCGGTGATGGTGCCCCGGTGAAGAAAAATACGGCACCAGCACATGCCCAAGCCCAGCATGTGCTATCACAACCCTCGGTCTGGTCGGATCTTAGACTGTGAATGAACTCTGCATGCCTAAGTGAACCCACGAAATGAGCGTTCGGGCTCTCAGCCGGCCAGAGGGGTGGGATGCGCAAGCTGGGGATCGACCATGTCCCCCTCTGCGTGCTGCCGATCCTGCTGCCGCAACCCTCGGTCCAGTCTTATCTTAGACTGGGAATGAACTCCGTATGCTTTGACTGGGAATGAACTCTGTATGCCTAAGTCAACCCACGAAGCGAGCATACGGGTGCTCAGCTGGCCAGAGGGGCGGGATACGCAAGTCGGGGATCGACCGGGTCCCCCCTGCGTGCTACCGATCTTGCTGCTGCAACCCTCGGTCTGGTCTGATCTTAGACTGGGAATGAACTTCGTATGCCTACGCCAACAGACGAAACGAGTGGGCGGGCACTACGTTGGCCAGAGAGATAGGATGCGCAAGCCGTGGATCGATAGGGTGGTAGGTGGGTTTAGGCACATCTTCATATTTCTGCGTGCCAATGCCATTTTTAAGGCTTGTAAATTCATACAATGGTCTCTTAAGACTTCACGTGAAGTTTCAAGGCAAGATGACTCGTTTTATATTTTTCACGATTTTTGAAACTTTTTATGGTTTGGGATTTTTTAAACTTTTTTTGGAAGGGGTATTGGCCCCAAACTTGGTAGACGTGATCCTTGTATTTTTGTTGGCATGCACAAAAAAATTCAGCTAAAAAATCGAAGTGTATAAGTTTTTGTGACCATATGAAAAAAGTGTCCCCATTTCAGACACTTTAATGGCTACTGGTAGCAAACCTATAAAATCTCAAATTCTCTTTAAGGGGGTGTGAGTTCTCGAGGTTTGATGAGGGATAGGGGGCCAATATAAGGGCCAAGTACCAGCACCCATCGCACATCATGTGCGCACACCCCCCCGACCCCCTCGATTGCCGGAACCCCAATGTCGCCAATCAGGTTCTCGACGATGCTCCGGTGATGGTGGCCCGACGAAGAAAAATGCGGCACCAACACATGCCCGAGCCCAGCATGTGCTGCCGTAACCCTCGGTCCGATCGATCTTAGACTGGGAATGAACTCCGTATGCTTAGACTGGGAATGACTCCGTATGCCTAAGTCAACCCACGAAAAGAGCTTTCGGGTGCTCAGCCGGCCAGAGGGGCGGGATGAGCAAGCGGGGGATCGGTCGGGTCCCCCCCTGCATGCTGTCGATCCTACTGCCGCAACCCTTGGTCTGGTCTGATCTTACACTAGGAATGAACTCTGTATGCCAAAGCCAACCGATAAAACGAGCAGGCGAGCGGGCGGGCACTACGTCAGCCAGAGAGATGGGATGCGCAAGCCGTGGATCGATAGGGTGGTAGGTGGGTTTAGGCACATCTTCATATTTCTGCATGCCAATACCATTTTTATGGCTTGTAAATTAATACAATGGTCCCTTAAGCCTTCACGTGAAGTTTCATGGCAAGACGACTCGTTTTCTATTTTTCATGATTTTTGAAACTTTTTACGATTAAGCATTTTTTAAAATTTTTTCGGGAGGAGTTTTGGCTCCAAACTTGGTAGACGTGATCCTTGTATTTTTTTTGGCATGCACAAAAAAATTCAGCTAAAAACTCGAAGTGTACAAGATTTTGTGACCATTTGAAAGAAGTGTCCCCATTTCAGACACTTTAATTGCTACTGGCAGCAAACCTGTAAAATCTCAAATGTTCTTTAAGGGGGTGTGAGTTCTCGAGGTTTGATGAGGGATAGGGGGCCAATATAAGGGCCAAGTACTAGAACCCATCGCACATCATGTGCGCACACCCCCCCGGGCCCCCCGATCACCGGAACGCCAATGCTGTCGGTCAGGTTCTCCGACGATGCTCCGACGATGGTGCCCCGACGAAGAAAAATGCGGCACCAGCACATGCCCGAGCCTAGCATGTGCTGCCGCAACTGTCAGTCCGGTTCGATCTTAGACTGGGAATGAACTTCGTATGCTTAGACTGAGAATAAACTCCGTATGCCTAAGTCAACCCACGATACGAGCGTGCGGGCGCTCAGCCGGCCAGAGGGGCGGGATACGCAAGCCGGGGATCGGTCGGGTCCCCTTCTACGTGCGGCCGATCCTGCTGCTGCAACCCTCATTCCAGTCCAATTTTAGACTAGGAATGAACTCTGTATGCCTAAGCCAACCGACGAAACGAGCGGGCGGGCGAGCACTACGTCGACTAGAGAGACGGGATGCGCAAGCCGTGGATCGATAGGGTGGTAGGTGGGTTTAGGCACATCTTCATATTTCTACATGCCAATGCCATTTTTATGGCTTGTAAATTTGTACAATGGTCCCTTAAGCCTTCACGTGAAGTTTTATGGCAAGACGACTCATTTTCTATTTTTCATGATTTTTGAAACTTTTTGCGGTTCAGGATTTTTTAAATTTTTTTGGAAGGAGTTTTGGGCCCAAACTTGGTAGACGTGATCCTTGTATTTTTATTGGCATGCATAAAAAAATTCAGCTAAAAACTCAAAGTGTACAAGATTTTGTGACCATTTGAAAAAAGTGTCCCCATTTCAGACACTTTAATGGCTACTGGCAGCAAACCTATAGAATCTCAAATGCTTTTTAAGCGGGTGTGAGTTCTCGAGGTTTGATGAGGAATAGGGGGCCAATATAAGGGCCAAGCAAGAGCACCCATCGCACATCATGTGCGCACCCCCTGGCCCCCCCGATCGTCGAAACCTCAATGCTGCCGGTCAGGTTCTCCGGTGATGCTCCGGCGATGGTGCCCCGGCGAAGAAAAATACGACACCAACACATGCCTGAGCCCGGCATGTGCTGCCGCAACCCTCAGTCCGGTCCGATCGTAGACTGGGAATGAACTCTGTATGCCTAAGTCAACCCACAAAACGAGCGTGCGGGTGCTCAGCCGGCCAGAGGGGCGGGATGCGCAAGCTGGGGATCGGCTGGGTCCCCCTCTGCGTGCTATCGATTCTGCTATCACAACCCTTCATCCGATGCAATCTTACACTGGGAATGAACTCCGTATGCCTAACCCATCCGACGAAACGAGCGAACGGTCGGGCGGGGTGGGCGGGCACTATGCCAACCAGAGAGACGGGATGCACAAGCCGTGGATCAATAGGGTGGTAGGTGGGTTTTGGCACATCTTCATATTTTTGCATTCCAATGCCATTTTTATGGCTTGTAAATTCATAGAATGGTCCCTTAAGCCTTCACGTGAAGTTTTATGGCAAGACGACTCGTTTTCTATTTTTCACGATTTTTGAAACTTTTTACGGTTCGAGATTTTTTAAAATTTTTTCGAAAGGATTTTTGGCCCCAAACTTGATAGTCGTTATCCTTGTAATTTTCTTGGCATCCACAAAAAAACTCAACTAAAAACTCGAAGTGTATAAGGTTTTGTGACCATTTGAAAAAAGTGTCCCCATTTCAAACACTTTAATTGCTAATGGCAGCAAACCTGTAAAATCTCAAATGCTCTTTAAGGGGGTGTGAGTTCTCGAGGTTTGATGAGGGATAGGGGGCCAATATAAGGGCCAAGTACCAGCACCCATCGCACATCATGTGCGTACACCCCCTGGCCCCCCGATCTTTGGAACCCTAATGCCGCCAATCAGGTTCTCCGACGATGGTGCCCCGACGAAGAAAAATGCGGCACCAACAGATGCTCGAACCCAGCATGTTCTATTGTAACCTTCGGTCTAGCCTGATCTTAGACTGTGAATGAACTCCGTATGCTTAAACTGGGAATGAAATCTGTATGCCTAAGCCAACCGACGAAACGAGCGGGTGGACGGGCACTACACCGGCCAGAGAGACGGGATGCACAAGCAGTGGATCGATAGGGTGGTAGGTGGGTTTAGGCACATCTTCATATTTCTATGTGCCAATGTTATTTGTACGGCTTGTAAATTCATACAATGGTCCCCTAAGCCTTCACGTGAAGTTTCGTGGCAAGACGACTCGTTTTCTATTTTTCACGATTTTTGAAACTTTTTACGGTTAGGGATTTTTTAAAATTTTTTTGGAAGGAGTTTTGGCCCCAAACTTGGTAGACGTGATCCTTTTATTTTTGTTGGCATGCACAAAAAAATTAGCTAAAAACCCGAAGCGTACAAGATTTTGTTATCATTTGAAAAAAGTGTCCCTATTTCAGACACTTTAATGGCTACTAACAGCAGACCTGTAAAATCTTAAATGCTCTTTAAGGGGGTGTGAGTTCTCGAAGTTTGATGAGGGATAGGGGGCCAATATAAGGACCAAGTACCAGCACCCATCGCACATCTTGTGCGCACCCCCCCTGGCCCCCCCCGATCGCCAGAACCCCAATGCCACCGATCAGGTTCTTCGACGATGCTCCGACGATGGTGCCCCGACGAAGAAAAATACGGCACCAGCACATGCCCGAGCCCAGCATGTGCTGCCGCAACCCTCGGTCCAGTCCGATCTTAGACTGGGAATGAACTCCGTATTGTTAGACTGGGAATGAACTTTGTATGCCTACGTCAACCCATGAAACGAGCGGGCGGGTGCTCAACCGGCCTGAGGGATGGGATGCGCAAGCCGGGGATCAACCGGGTCCCCCTCTATGTGTTGCCGATCCTGGTGCTATAACCGTCGATCTGGTCCGATCTTAGATCGAGATTGAACTCCGTATGCCTAAGCCAACCAACGAAACGAGCGGGCAGGCAGGCACTACGTCGGCCAGAGAGACAGGATGCGCAAGCCGTGGATCGATAGGGTGGTAGGTGGGTTTAATCACATCTTCATATTTCTGTGAGCCAATGCCTTTTTTATGGCTTGTAAATTCATACAATGGTCCCTTAAGCCTTCACGTGAAGTTTAATGGCAGAACAACTCATTTTCTATTTTTCACGATTTTCAAAACTTTTTGCGGATCAGAATTTTTTAAATTTTTTCGGAAGGATTTTTGGCCCCCAAACTTGGTAAACATGATCCTTGTATTTTTGTTGGCATGCACAAAAAAATCAGCTAAAACCTCAAAGTGTGCAAGATTTTGTTATCGTTTGAAAAAAGTGTCCCCATTTCAGACACTTTAATGGCTACTGGCAGCAAACCTGTAAAATCTCAAATGCTCTTTAAGGGGGTGTGAGTTCTCAAGGTTTGATGAGGGATAGGGGGCCAATATAAGGGCCAAGAACCAGCACCCATCGCACATCTTGTGTGCACACCCCCCCGGCCCCCCGATCACCGAAACCGCAATGCTGCCAGTCAGGTTCTCCGGTGATGCTCCGGTGATGGTGCCCCGACGAAGAAAAATACAGCACCAGCACATGTTCGATCCCAGCATGTGCTGCTACAACCCTCGGTCCGGTCCGATCTTACACTGGGAATGAACTTCGTATGCTTAGACTGGGAATGAACTCCGTATGCCTAAGCCAACCAACGAAACGAGCGGGCAGGCAGGCACTACGCCGGCCAGAGAGACAGGATGCGCAAGCCGTGGATCGATAGGGTGGTAGGTGGGTTTAATCACATCTTCATATTTCTGTGAGCCAATGCCTTTTTTATGGCTTGTAAATTCATACAATGGTCCCTTAAGCCTTCACGTGAAGTTTCATTGCAAACCAACTCCTTATCTATTTTTCATAATTTTTGAAACTTTTTACGGTTTAGGATTTTTTAAAATTTTTTCGAAAGGAGTTTTGGCCCCAAACTTGGTAGACGTGATCCTTGTATTTTTGTTGGCATGCACATAACAATTCAGCTAAAAACTCGAAGTGAACAAGATTTTGTGACCATTTGAAAAAAGTGTCCTCATTTAAGACACTTTAATGGCTACTGGCAGCAAAACCTGTAAAATGTCAAATGCACTTTAAGGGGGTGTGAGTTCTTGAGGTTTGATGAGGGATAAGGGGCCAACATAAGGGTCAAGTACCAGCACCCATCGCACATCATGTGCGCACACCCCCTCCCGGCCTCCTGATCGTCGGAACCCCAATGCCGCCTATCAGGTTCTCCGGCGATGCTCCGGTGATGGTGCCCCGACGAAGAAAAATATGGCACTAGCACATGCCCGAGCCCAACATGTGCTACTGTAACCCTCGGTCTGATCTAATCTTAGACTGGGAATGAACTTCGTATGCTTAGACTGGGAATGAACTCCGTATGCCTAAGTCAACCCATGAAACGAGCGTGCGGGCGCTCAGTCGACCAGAGGGGCGGGATGCACAAGCCGGGGAACAACTTGGTCCCCCTCTGCGTGCTGCCGATCCTATCACCGCAACCCTCAGTCTGGTCTGATCTTAGACTGGGAATGAACTCCGTATGCCTAAGCCAACTGACGAAACAAGCGGGCGGACAGGCGGGCGGGCACTACGTCGGCCAGAGAGACGGGATGCGCAAGCCATGGATCGATAGGGTGGTAGGTGGGTTTAGGCACATCTTCATATTTCTGCATGCCAATGCCAGTTTTATGGATTGTAAATTCATACAATGGTCCCATAAGCCTTCACGTGAAGTTTCATGGCAGGCCAACTCGTTTTCTATTTTTCACAATTTTTGAAACTTTTTACGGTTCGAGATTTTTTCAAATTTTTTGCAAAGGATTTTTGGCCCCAAACTTGGTAGACGTGATCCTTGTATTCTTTTTGCCATGCTCAAAAAAATTCAGCTAAAAACTCGAAGTGTACAAGATTTTGTGACCATTTAAAAAAAGTGTCCCCATTTTAGACACTTTAATGGCTACTGGCAGCAAACCTGTAAAATGTCAAACGCACTTTAAGGGGGTGTGAGTTCTTGAGGTTTGATGAGGGATAGGGGGCCAACATAAGGGTCAAGTACCAGCACCAATCGCACATGATGTGCGCACACCCCCCCGGCCCCCCGATCATCGGAACCCCAATGCCGCCGGTCAGGTTCTTCGGTGATGCTCCGGCAATGGTGCCCCAGTGAAGAAAAATGCGGTACCAGCACATGCTCGAGCCTTGCATGTGCAGCCGCAACCCATGGTCTGATCCGATCTTAGACTGGGAATGAACTCCGTATGCTTAGACTAGGAATGAACTCCGTATGCCTAAGTTAACCCACGAAACGAGCGTGCGGGCGCTCAGCCAACCAGAGGGGCGGGATGTGCAAGTCGAGGATCAACCGGGTCCCCTTCTATGTGCTGTCGATCCTGCTACCGTAACCCTCGATTCGGTCAAATCTTAGACTGAGAATGAACTCTGTATGCCTAAACCAACCGACGAAATGAGCGGGTGGACGAGCGGGCGGGCACTACGCCGGCCAGAGAGACGGGATGCGCAAGCCGTGGATCGATAGGGTGGTCGGTGGGTCTAGGCACATCTTCATATTTTTGTGTGCCAATGCCATTTTTATGGCTTGTAAATTCATACAATGGTCCCTTAAGCCTTCACGTGAAGTTTCATGGCAAGACGACACGTTTTTTATTTTTAACGATTTTTGAAACTTTTTGCGGTTTTGGATTTTTTAAAATTTTTTCGAAAGAAGTTTTGGCCCCAAACTTGGTAGACGTGATCCTTGTATTTTTGTTGGAATGTACAAAAACATTCAGCTAAAAAGTCAAAGTGTACAAGATTTTGTGACCATTTGAAGAAAGTGTCCCCATTTCAGACACTTTAATGGCTACTGGCAGCAAACTTGTAAAATCTCAAATACTCTTTAAGGGGGTGTGAGTTCTCGAGGTTTGATGAGGGATAGGGGGCCAATATAAGGGCCAAGTACCAGCACCCACCGCACATCATGTGTGCACACCCCCCCGGCCCCCCTGATCATCGGAACCCTAATGCCGCCGGTCAGGTTCTTCGACGATGACCTAGCGACGGTGCCCCGACGAAGAAAAATATGGCACCAGCACATGCTCGAGCCCAGCATGTGCTGCCGTAACCCTCGGTTTGGTCCAATCTTAGACTGGGAATTAACTCCGTATGCCTAAGTCAACCCATGAAACGAGCGTACAGGTGCTCAGTCGGCCAGAGGGGCGAGATGCGCAATCCGGGGATCGGGCGGGTCGCGCTCTGCGTGCTACCGATCCTACTGCCGCAACCCTCTGGCTGGTCTGATCTTAGACTGGGAATAAACTCCGTATGTGTAAGCCAACCGATGAAACGAGCGGGTGGGCGGGCGGGCGGGCACTACGCCGGCCAGAGAGATGGGATGCGCAAGCTGTGTATCGATAGGGCAGTAGGTGGGTTTAGGCACATCTTCATATTTCTGCATGCCAATGCCATTTTTATGGCTTGTAAATTCATACAATGGTCCCTTAAGCCTTCACGTGAAGTTTCATGGCAAGACGACTCGTTTTCTATTTTTCATGATTTTCAAAACTTTTTACGGTTCAGGATTTTTTAAAATTTTTTTGGAAGGAGTTTTGGCCCCAAACTAGGTAGACGTGATCCTTGTATTTTTGTTGGCATGCACAAAAAAATTCAGCTAAAAACTCAAAGTGTACAAGATTTTGTTACCATTTGAAAAAAGTGTCCCCATTTCAGACACTTTAATGGCTACTGGCAGCAAACTTGTAAAATCTCAAATGCTCTTTAAGGGGGTGTGAGTTCTCGAGGTTTGATGAGGGATAGGGGGCCAATATAAGGGCCAAGTACCAGCACCCATCGCATATCATTTGCGCACACCCCCCGACCCCCTGATCACCGGAACACCAATGCCGCCGGTCAAGTTTTCTGGCGATGCTCCGACGATGGTGCCCTGGCAAAGAAAAATACGGCATCGGCACATGCCCGAGCCCAGCATGTGCTGCCGCAACCCTTGGTCCGGTCTGATCTTAGACTGGGAATCAACTCTGTATGCCTAAGTCAACCCATGGAACGAGCATGCGGGTGCTCAGTCGGCCAGAGGGGCGGGATGCGCAAGCCGACGATCGATCGGGTTCCCCTCTGCGTGCTGCCGATCCTACTACTGCAACCATCGATCTGGTCTGATCTTAGACTAGGAATGAGCTTCGTATGCCTAAGCCAACCGACGAAACGAGCAGGCGGGCGAGCGGGCGGGCAATACGCCAGCCAGAGAGACGGGTTGCGCAAGCCATGGATCGATAGGATGGTAGGAGGCTTTAGGCACATCTTCATATTTCTACGTGCCAATGCCATTTTTGTGGCTTGTAAATTCATACAATGGTCTCTTAAGCCTTCACGTGAAGTTTCATGGCAAGACGACTCGTTTTCTATTTTTCATGATTTTCAAAACTTTTTATGGTTTGAAATTTTTTAATATTTTTTTGGAAGGAGTTTTCGTCCCAAACATGGTAGACGTGATCCTTTTATTTTTGTTGGCATGCACAAAAAAATTCAGCTAAAAAGTCGAAGTGTACAAGATTTTGTGACCATTTGAAAAAAGTGTCCCCATTTCAGACACTTTAATGGCTACTGGCAGCAAACCTGTAAAATCTCAATTGCTCTTTAAGGGGGTGTGACTTCTCGAGGTTTGATGAGGGATAAGGGCCAATATAAAGGCCAAGTACCAGCACCCATCGCACATCATGTGCGCTCACCCCCCCGACCCCCCCGATCTTCGAAACCGCATTGTCGTCGGTCAGGTTCTCCGGCGATGCTCCGACGATGGTGCCCCGACGAAGAAAAATGCGAAACCAGCACATGCCCGAGCCCAGCATGTGCTGCCGCAACCCTTGGTCTAGTCCGATCTTAGACTGGGAATGAACTCCATATGCTTAGACTGGGAATGAACTCCGCATGCCTAAGTCAACACATGAAATGAACGTACGGGTGCTCAGCCAGCCAGAGTGGCAGGATGTGCAAGCCAGGGATCGATCGGGTCCCCCTCTACGTGCTGCCAATCTTGCTACCACATCCCTCCGTCCGATCTGATCTTAGACTGGGAATGAACTCCGTATGCCTATGCCAACCGATGGAACGAGCGGGCAGGCGGGTGGGCGGGCACTACACCGGGCAGAGAGATGGGATGCGCAAGCCGTGGATTGATAGGGTGGTAGGTGGGTTTAGGCACATCTTCATATTTCTGCATGCCAATTCCATTTTTATGGCTTGTAAATTCATACAATGGGCCCTTAAGCCTTCACGTGAAGTTTCATGGCAAGACGACCCGTTTTCTATTTTTCATGATTTTTGAAACTTTTTGCAGTGTGGGATTTTTTAAAATTTTTTCGGATGGTGTTTTGGCCCCAAACTTGGTAGACATGATCCTTGTATTTTTGTTGGCAGGTAAAAAAAAATTCAGCTAAAAAGTCGAAGTGTACAAGATTTTGTGACCATTTGAAAAAAGTGTCCCCATTTCAGACACTTTAATGGCTACTGGCAGCAAACCTGTAAAATCTCAATTGCTCTTTAAGGGGGTGTGACTTCTCGAGGTTTGATGAGGGATAAGGGCCAATATAAAGGCCAAGTACCAGCACCCATCGCACATCATGTGCGCTCACCCCCCCGACCCCCCCGATCTTCGAAACCGCATTGTCGTCGGTCAGGTTCTCCGGCGATGCTCCGACGATGGTGCCCCGACGAAGAAAAATGCGGCACCAGCATGTGCTGTTGCAACCCTCGGTCCGGTCTGATCTTAGACTGGGAATGAACTTCGTATGCTTAGACTGGGAATGAACCCCGTATGCCTAAGTCAAACCACGAAACGAGCGTGCGGGTGCTCAGCCGGCCAGAGGGGCGGGATGCACGAGTCGGGGATCGGTTGGGTGCCCCTCTGTGTGCTATTGATCCTCCTGCCGCAACCCTTGGGTCGGTCTGATCTTAGACTGGGAATGAACTCCGTATGCCTAAGGCAACCGATGAAACGAGCAGGCGGGCGGGCGGATGGTCACTACGTCGGCCAGAGGGACGGGATGCGCAAGCCGTGGATCGATAGGGTGGTAGGTAGGTTTAGGCACATCCTCATATTTCTACATTCCAATGCCATTTTTATGTTTTGTAAATTCATACAATGGTCCCTTAAGCCTTCACGTGAATTTCCATGGCAAGACAACTCGTTTTCTATTTTTCACGATTTTTGAAACTTTTTTCCGTTCGAGATTTTTTATAATTTTTTGGAAGGATTTTTGGCCCCAAACTTGGTAGACGTAATCCCTACAATTTTTTTGGAATGCACAAAAAAATTCTGCTAAAAACTCAAAGTGTACAAGATTTTGTGATCATTTGAAAAAAGTGTCCCCATTTCAGACACTTTAATGGCTACTGGTAGCAAACCTGTAAAATCTCAAATGCTCTTTAAGGGGGTGTGAGTTCTCGAGGTTTGATGAGGGAGACGGGGCCAATATAAGGGCCAAGTACCAGCACCCATCGCACATCATGTGCGCACACCCCCTGGCCCCCCGATTGTCGGAACCCCAATGCCGTCGGTCAGGTTCTCCGACGATGCTCCGGTGATGGTGCCCCGACGAAGAAAAATTTGGCACCAGCATATGCCCGAGCCCAGCATGTGCTGCCTCAACCCTCGATCCAATCCAATCTTTGATTGGGAATCAACTCCGTATGCTTAGACAAGGAATGAACTACGTATGCCTAAGTCAACCCACGAAATGAGTGTGCGGTCGCTCAGTCGGCTAGAGTGGCGGGATGTGTAAGCTGGGGATCGGCTGAGTCCCCCTCTGCGTGCTGCCAATCCTACTACCGAAACCTTGGTTCGATCTGATCTTAGACTAGGAATGAACTCCGTATGCCTAACCCAACCGACGAAACGAGCGGGCGGGCCGGGCGAGCACTACGTCGGCCAGAGAGACAAGATGTGCAAGCTGTGGATCGATAGGGTGGTAGGTGGGTTTAGGTACATCTTCATATTTCTGCATGCCAATGCCATTTTTATGGCATGTAAATTCATACATTGGTCCCTTGAGCCTTCACGTGAAGTTTCATGGCAAGACGACTCGTTTTCTATTTTTCACGATTTTTGAAACTTTTTACGGCTTGAGATTTTTTAAAATTTTTTCGGAAGGAGATTTGGCCCCAAACTTGGTAGATGTGATCCTTGTATTTTTGTTGGCATGCACAAAAAACCTCAGCTAAAAATTCGAAGTGAACAAGATTTTATGACCATTTGACAAAACTGTCCCCATTTCATACACTTGAATGGCTACTGGCAGCAAACCTGTAAAATCTCAAATGCTCTTTAAGGGGGTGTGAGTTCTCAAGGTTTGATGAGGGATAGGAGGCCAATATAAGGGCCAAGTACCAGTACCCATCACACATCATGCGCGCACACCCCCCGGCCCCCCCAATCGTCGGAACCCCAATGCTACCAGTAAGGTTATCCGATGATTCTCTGACGATGGTGCCCCGACGAAGAAAAATGTGGCACCAGCACATGCCCGAGCCCAGCATGTGCTGTTGTAACCCTTGGTCTGGTCCAATTTTAGACTGGGAATGAACTCCGTATGCTTAGACTGGGAATGAACTCCATATGCCTCAGTCAACCCACGAAACGAGCGTACGGGCGCTCAACCGGCCAGAGGGGCGGGTTGCGCAAGCCGGGGATCAGTCGGCCCCCTTCTACGTGCTATCGATCCTGCTGTCGCAACCCTTAATCTGGTCTGATCTTAGACTGGGAAAGAACTCTGTATGCCTAAGGTAACCGACAAAATGAGCGGGCAGGCGAGAGGGCAGGCACTACATCAGCCAGAGAGACGGGATGCGTAAGCTGTAGATCCATAGGGTGGTAGGTGGGTTTAGGCACATCTTCATATTTCTGCATGCCAATGCCATTTTTATGGCTTGTAAATTCATACAATGGTCCCTTAAGCCTTCACGTGAAGTTTCATGACAAGACGACTTGTTTTCTATTTTTCATGATTTTCGAAACCTTTCGTGGTTCGGGATTTTTTGAAAATTTTTTCGAATGGAGTTTTGGCCCCAAACTTGGCAGACATGATCCTTGTATTTTTTTTGGCATGGACAAAAAAATTCAGCTAAAAACTCAAAGTGTACAAGATTTTGTGACCATTTGAAAAAAGTATCCTCATTTCATACACTTTAATGGCTACTGGCAGAAAACCTATAAAATCTCAAATGCTCGTTAAGGGAGTGCGAGTTCTTGAGGTGTGATGAGGGATAGGGGGCCAATATAAGGGCCAAGTACGGGAACCCTTTGCACATCATGTGCGCACACCCCTCCAGCCACCCCAATCGTCGGAACCCCAATGCTGCCAGTCAGGTTCTCCAGCGATGCTCCGACGATGGTGCCCGAGCCCAGCATGTGCAGTCGTAACCCTCGGACCGGTCCGATCTTAGACTGGAAATGAACTTCGTATGCTTAGACTGGGACTGAACTCCGTATGCCTAAGTCAACCCAAGAAAATAGCGTACGGGCGTTCAGCTGGCCAGAGGGGCGGGATGAATAAGCCGAGGATCAGCCAGGTCCCCCTCTACATCCTACCGATCCTGCTACCGAAACCCTCGGTCCGATCTGATCTTAGACTGGGAATGAACTCCGTTTGCCTAAGCCAACCGATGAAACGAGTGGACGGGCGAGCACTACACCGGCCAGAGAGACGGGATGCACAAGCCTTGGATCGATAGGGTGGTAGGTGGGTTTAGGCACAACTTAATATTTCTGCATGCCAATGCCATTTTTAAGGCTTGTAAATTCATACAATGGTCCCCTAAGCCTTCACGTGAAGTTTCATGGCAAGACGACTCGTTTTTTATTTTTCACGATTTTTAAAAATTTTTGCGGTTCGAGATTTTTTAAAATTTTTTCGGAAGTAGTTTTTGCCCCAAACTTGGTAGACGTGATCTTTGTATTTTTCTTGGCATGCACAAAAAAATTCAACTAAAAACTCAAAGTCTACAAGATTTTGTGACCATTTGAAAAAAGTGTCCCCAGTTCAGACACTTTAATGGCTACTGGTAGCAAACCTGTAAAATCTCAAATGCTCTTTAAGGGGGAGTGAGTTCTCGAGGTTTGATGAGGGATAGGGGGCCAATATAAGGGCCAACTACCAGCACCCATCGCACATCTTGTGCGCACACCCCCCGGCCCACCCGATCATTGGAACCCCAACACCGTCGGTCAGGTTCTCTGGTGATGCTCCGGCGCTGGTGCCCCGGTAAAGAAAAATACGGCACCAGCACATCTCAATCTAAGATCAGACCAGACCGATGATTGCAGTAGCACATGCCCGAGCCCAGCATGTGCTACCGTAATCGTCGGTCTGGTCCAATCTTAGATTGAGAATGAACTCCCTATGCCTAAGCCGACCGACGAAACGAGCGGACGGGCGGGTATTACGCCGGCCAGAGAGACGGGATGCGCAAGCCATAGATCGATATGGCAATAGGTGGGTCTAGGCACATCTTCATATTTCTACATGCCAATGCCATTTTTATGGCTTGTAAATTCATACAATGGTCCCCTAAGCCTTAACGTGAAGTTTCATGGCGACACGACTCGTTTTCTATTTTTCATGATTTTTGAAACTTTTTACGGTTCAGGATTTTTTAAAATTTTTTCAGAATGAGTTTTGGAGCCAAACTTGGTAGACATGATCCTTGTATTTTTATTGGCATGCACAGAAAAGTTCAGCTAAAAACTCGATGTGTACAAGATTTTGTGATCATTTGAAAAAAGTGTCCCCATTTTAGACACTTTCATGGCTACTGGAAGCAAACCTGTATAATCTCAAATGCTCTTTAAAGAGGTGTGAGTTCTCGAGGTTTGATGAGGGATAAGGGCCCAATATAAGGGCCAAGTACCAGCACCCATCGCACATCATGTGCGCACACCCCCTGGCCCCCCCGATCGCCGGAACCCTAATGCCGTCGGTCAGGCTCTCCGATGATGCACTGACGATTGTGCCTCGAAGAAGAAAAATGTGACACCAACACATGCACGAGCCCAGCAAGTGCTGCCGCAACCCTTGGTGCAGTCCAATCTTAGACTGGGAATGAACTCTATATGCTTAGACTGGGAATGAACTCCGTATGCCTAAGTTAACCCACGAAATGAGCGTGCGGGTGCTCAGCCGGCCAGAGGGGCGGGATGTGCAAGTTGGGGATCGGTCGAGTCCCCCTCTGCGTCTGTCGATCCTGCTATCGTAACCCTTGGTCCGGTTTGATCTTAGACTGGGAATGAACTCCGTATGCCTAAGCCAACCGACGAAACGAGCGGGCGGCCGGGCGGGCAGGCGGGCACTACGCCGGCCAGAGAGACGGGATGCACAAGCCGTGAATCGATAGGGTGGTAGGTGGGTTTAGGCACATCTTCATATTTCTGCATGCCAATGCCATTTTTATGGCTTGTAAGTTCATACAATGGTCCCTTAAGCCTTCACGTGAAGTTTCATGGCGACACGACTCGTTTTCTATTTTTCATGATTTTCAAAACTTTTTGCTGTTCAAAATTTTTTAAAATTTTTTCGGAAGGAGTTTTGGCCCCAAACTTGGTAGACGTGATCCTTGCATTTTTGTTGAAATGCACAAAAAAATTCAGCTAAAAACTCGAAGTGTACAAGATTTTGTGACCATTTGAAAAAAGTGTCTCCATTTCAGACACTTTAATGGCTACTGGCAGCAAACCTGTAAAATCTCAAATGCTTTTTAAGGGTGTGTGAGTTCTCGAGGTTTGATGAGGGATAGGGGGCCAATATAAGGGCCAAGTCCCAGCACCCATCACACATCATGTGTGCACACCCCCCGGCCCCCCCGATCAGCGAAACCCCAATGCCGCCGGTCAAGTTCTCCGGCGATGCTCCGGCAATGATACCCCGACGAAGAAAAATGTGGCACCAACACATGCCTGAGCCCAGCATGTGCTGCCGCAACCCTCGGTCTGGTCCGATCTTAGACTAGGAATGAACTCCGTATGCCTAAGTCAACCCACGAAACGAGCGTACGGGTACTCAGCTGGCCAGAGGGGCGGGATGTGAAAGTCGGGGATCGGTCGGGTCCCCCTCTACGTGCTGTCGATCCTGTTGCTGCAACCCTCAGTCTGATCTAATCTTAGACTGGGAATGAACTCTGTATGCCTAAGCTAACCGATGAAACCAACAGGCGGGTGGGTACTATACCAGCCAGAGAGACAAAATGCGCAAGCTGTGGATCGATAGGATGCTAGGTGGGTTTAGGCACATCTTCATATTTCTGCCTGCCAATGCCATTTTTATATCTTGTAAATTCATACAATGGTCCCTTAAGCCTTCACGTGAAGTTTCATGGCAAGACGACTCGTTTTCGATTTTTCACAATTTTTGAAACTTTTTGCGGTTCGGGATTTTTTAATATTTTTTCGGAAGGAGTTTTGGCCCCAAACCTGGTAGACATGATCCTTGAATTTTTATTGGCATGCACAAAAAAATTCAGCTAAAAACTCTAAGTCTATAAGATTTTGTGACCATTTGAAAAAAGTGTCCCCATTTTAGACACTTTAATGGCTACTGGCAGCAAACTTGTAAAATCTCAAATACTCTTTAAGGGGGTGTGAGTTCTCGAGGTTTGATGAGGGATAGGGGGCCAATATAAGGGCCAAGTACCAGCACCCATCGCACATCATGTGCGCACACCCCCCGGCCCCCCCGATCGTCAGAACCCCAATGCCGCCGGTCATGTTCTCCGGCAATGCTCTGGCGACGGTGCCCCGATGAAGAAAAATACGGAACCTAAGTCAACCCACGAAACGAGCGTGCGGGTGCTCAACCGGCCAGAGGGCTAGGATGAGCAAGCCGGGGATCGATCGGGTCCCCCTCTGCGTGCTGTCCATCCTGTTGTCGTAACCCTCGGTCCGATCCGATCTTAGACTGAGAATGAACTCCGTATGCCTCAGCCAACCGATGAAACGAGCGGGCGGGCGGGCAAGCACTACGCCGGCCAGAGAGACGGGATGCGCAAACTATGGATCGATAAGGTGGTAGGTGGGTTTAGGCACATCTTCATATTTCTGCATGCCAATGCCATTTTTATGGCTTCTAAATTCGTACAATGGTCCCTTAAGCCTTCACATGAAGTTTCATGGCAAGAATACTTGTTTTCTATTTTTCACGATATTTGAAACTTTTTACAATTTGGGATTTTTTAAAATTTTTCAGGAAGGAGTTTTGGCAACAAACTTTTTAGACGGGATCCTTGTATTTTTTTTGGCATGCACAAAAAAATTCAGCTAAAAGCTCGAAGTGTACAAGATTTTGTGACCATTTGAAAAAGTGTCCCCATTTCAGACACTTTATTGGCTACTAGAGCAAACCTGTAAAATCTCAAATGCTCTTAAGGGAGTGTCAGTTCTTGAGGTTTGATGAGGGATAAGGGGCCAATATAAGGGCCAAGTACCAGCACCCATCACACATCATGTGCGCACACCCCGCCCCAGCCCCCTGATCGTCGAAACCCCAATGCCGCCTGTCAGGTTCTCTGACGATGCTCCGGCGATGGTGCCCCGACGAAGAAAAATACGGCACCAACACATGCCCGAGCCCAGCATGTGCTGTTGTAACCCTCGGTCTGATTCGATCTTAGACTGGGAATGAACTCCGTATGCTTAGACTGGGAATGAACTCCGTATAACTAAGTCAACCCACGAAATGAGCGTGCAGGTGCTCAGCCGACCAGAGGGGCGGGATGCGAAAGTCGGGGATCGACTAGGTCCCCCTCTGCGTGCTGCCGATCCTGCTACGACAACCCTCGGTTTGGTCTGATCTTAGACTGGGAATGAACTCTGTATCCCTAACCCAACTGACGAAACGAGCGGGCAAGCGGGCGGGCACTACGTCGGCCAGAGGGACGGGATGCGCAAGTCATTAATCGATAGTGTGGTAGTGGGTTTAGGCACATCTTCATATTTCTGCATGCCAATGCCATTTTTATGGCTTGTAAATTCATACAATGGCCCTTAAGCCTTCATGTCAAGTTTCATGGCAAGACGACTCGTTTTCTATTTTTCATGATTTTTGAAACTTTTTGCGGTTCAGGATTTTTTAAAATTTTTTTGGAAGGAGTTTTGGCCCCAAACTTGGTAGATGTGATCCTTGTTTTTTCTTTGAAATGCACAAAAAAATTCAGCTAAAAACTCAAAGTGTAGAAGATTTTGTGACCATTTGAAAAAAATGTCCCCATTTCAGACACTTTAATGGCTACTGGCAGCAAACCTGTAAAATCTCAAATGCTCTTTAAGGGGGTGTAAATTCTCTAGGTTTGATGAGGGATAGGGGGCCAATATAAGGGCCAAGTCCCAGCAGCCATCACACATCTTGTGTGCACACCCCCTGACCCCCCCGATCACCGGAACCCCAATGCCGCCAGTCAGGTTCTTCGACGATGCTCCGGCGATGGTGCCCCGGCGAAGAAAAATATGGCACCAACACATGCTTGAGCCTAGCATGTGCTGCCGCAAACCTCGGTCCGATCCGATCTTAGACTGGGAATGAACTCCGTATGACTAAGTCAACCCACGAAACGAGCGTGCGGGTGCTCAGCCGGCCAGAGGGGCGGGATGCGCAAGCCGGGGATAGATCGGGTCCCCCTCTACGTGCTGCCAATCCTGCTACCCCAACCCTCAGTCTGGTCCAATCTTAGACTAGCAATGAACTCCGTATGCCTAAGACAATCGACGAAATGAACGGGCGGACAGGCGGGCACTACGCCGGCCAGAGAGACGGGATGTGCAAGCCGTGGATCAATAGGGTGGTAGGTGGGTTTTGGCACATCTTCATATTTTTGCATGCCAATGCCATTTTTATGGCTTGTAAATTCATACAATGGTCCCTTAAGCCTTCACGTGAAGTTTAATGGCAAGACGACTCGTTTTCTATTTTTCATGATTTTTAAAACTTTTTGCGGTTTGGGATTCTTTAAATTTTTTTCGAAAGGAGTTTTGCCCCCTAACTTGGTAGACGTGATCCTTGTATTTTTTTTGGCATGCGTAAAAAACTTCAGCTAAAAACTTGAAGTGTACAAGATTTTGTGGCCATTTGAAAAAAGTGTCCCCATTTCAGACACTTTAATGGCTACTGGCAGCTAACCTGTAAAATCTCAAATGCTCTTTAAGGGGGTGTGAGTTCTTGAGGTTTGATGTGGGATATGGGGCCAATATAAGGGTCAAGTACCAGCACCCATCGCACATCATGTGCGCACACCCCCCCGGTCCCCCCGATCGATGAAACCCCAATGCCGTCAGTCAGGTTCTCCAGCGATGTTTCGGCGATGGTGCCCCAGCGAAGAAAAATGCGGCACTAGCACATGCCTGAGCCCAGCATGTGCTACCGTAACCCTCTATCCGATTCGATCTTAGACTGGGAATGAACTTCGTATGCCTAAGTCAACCCATGAAACGAGCGTGCGGGCGCTCAGCCAGCCAGAGGGGTGGGATGCACAAGCCGGGGATCGATCGAGTCCCCCTCTGCGTGCTGTCGTTCCTGCTGTCGCAACCCTCGGTCTGATCCAATCTTAGACTAGGAATGAACTTCGTATGCCTAAGCCAACCGACGAAACAAGCGGGTGGGCAGGTGGGCGGGCATTACGCCGGCCAGAGAGACGGGATGCACAATCCATGGATCGATTGGGTGGTAGGTGGGTTTAGGCACATCTTCATATGTCTGCATGCCAATGCCATTTTTATGGCTTGCAAATTCATACAGTGATCCCTTAAGCCTTGACGTGAAGTTTCATGGCAAGATGACTCGTTTTCTATTTTTCACAATTTTTGAAACTTTTTACGATTCGGGATTTTTTAAAATTTTTTCGGAAGGAGTTTTGGCCCCAAACTTGGTAGACATGATCCTTGTATTTTTGTTGGCATGCACAAAAAAATTCAGCTAAAAACTCAAAGTGTAGAAGATTTTGTGACCATTTGAAAAAAGTGTCCCCATTTCAGACACTTTAATGGCTACTGGCAGCAAACCTGTAAAATCTTAAATGCTCTTTAAGAGGATGTGAGTTCTCGAGGTTTGATGAGGGATAGGGGACCAATATAAGGGCCAAGTACCAGCACCCATCGCACATCATGTGCGCACACCCCCCCCCGTCCCCCCGATCGATGGAATCCCAATGCCGTCAGTCAGGTTCTCCAGCGATGTTTCGGCGATGGTGCCCCAGCGAAGAAAAATGCGGCACTAGCACATGCCTGAGCCCAGCATGTGCTACCGTAACCCTCTATCCGATTCGATCTTAGACTGGGAATGAACTTCGTATGCCTAAGTCAACCCATGAAACGAGCGTGCGGGCGCTCAGCCAGCCAGAGGGGGTGGGATGCACAAGCCGGGGATCGATCGAGTCCCCCTCTGCGTGCTGTCGTTCCTACTGTCGCAACCCTCGGTCTGATCCAATCTTAGACTAGGAATGAACTTCGTATGCCTAAGCCAACCGACGAAACAAGCGGGTGGGCGGGTGGGCGGGCATTACGCCGGCCAGAGAGACGGGATGCACAATCCATGGATCGGTTGGGTGGTAGGTGGGTTTAGGCACATCTTCATATGTCTGCATGCCAATGCCATTTTTATGGCTTGCAAATTCATACAGTGATCCCTTAAGCCTTGACGTGAAGTTTCATGGCAAGATGACTCGTTTTCTATTTTTCACAATTTTTGAAACTTTTTATGATTCGGGATTTTTTAAAATTTTTTCGGAAGGAGTTTTGGCCCCAAACTTTGTAGACATGATCCTTGTATTTTTGTTGGCATGCACAAAAAAATTCAGCTAAAAACTCAAAGTGTAGAAGATTTTGTGACCATTTGAAAAAAGTGTCCCCATTTCAGACACTTTAATGGCTACTGGCAGCAAACCTGTAAAATCTTAAATGCTCTTTAAGGGGTTGTGAGTTATCGAGGTTTGATGAGGGATAGGGGGCCAATATAAGGGCCAAGTACCAGCACCCATCGCACATCATGTGCGCACACCCCCCGATCGCCGAAACCCCAATGCCGCCGGTCAAGTTCTCTGGCGATGCTCCGATGATGGTGCCCCGGCAAGGAAAAATGAGGCACCAACACATGCCGAGCCAGCATGTGCTGCTGCAACCCTCGATCCGGCCCAATCTTAGACTGGAATGAACTCCGTATGCTTAGACTGGGAATGAACTTCATATGCGTAAGTCAACCCACGAAACGAACGTGCGGGTGCTCAACCGGCCAGAGGGGCGGGATGCGCAAGCCGAGGATCGACCGGGTCCCCCTCTGCTTGCTGTCGATCCTACTACCATAACCCTCAGTCCGGTCTGATCTTAGACTGGGAATGAACTATGTATGCCCTAAGCCAACCGACGAAACGAGTGCGTGGGCGGGTGGGCACTACGTCGGCCAGAGAGACGGGATGCACAAGCCGTGAATTGATAGGGTGGTAGGTGGGTTTTGGCACATCTTCATATTTTTGTGTGCCAATGCCATTTTTATGGCTTGTAAATTCATACAATGGTCCCTTAAGCCTTCACGTGAAGTTTCATGGCAAGACGACTCGTTTTCCTATTTATCACGATTTTTGAAACTTTTTACGGTTCAGAAGGAGTTTTGGCCAAAACTTGGTAGACGTGATCCCTTGTATTTTTGCTGGCATGCATAAAAAAGTTCAGCTAAAAACTCGAAGTGTACAAGATTTTTTGACCATTTGAAATAGTGTCCCCATTTCAGACACTTTAATGGCTACTGGCAGCAAATGCTCTTTAAGGGGATTGTGACTTCTCGAGATTTGATGAGGGATAGGAGGCCAATATAAGGCCAAGTACCAGCACCCATCGCCACATCATGTGTGCACACCCCCCTGAGCCCCCGATCATCGAAACCCCAATGCCGCCGGTCAGGTTCTCCTACGATGGTGCCCCAGCGAGAAAAATGTGACACCAACACATGCTCGAGCCCAGCATGTGCTGCCGTAACCATCGGTCGATCCGATCTTAGACTGGGAATGAACTCCGTATGCTTAGACTGGGAATGAACTCCCTATGCCTAAGTCAACCCACGAAATGAGCGTGCAGGTGCTCAGTCGGCCAGGGGGGCGGGATGCGCAAGCCGGGGATCGGTCGGGTTCCCTCTTTGTGTGCTGGCTGATCCTGCTACCGCAACCCATGGTTTGGTCCACTCTTAGACTGGGAATGAACTCCATATGCATAAGCCAACCGACGAAACGAGCAGGCTGGTGGACGGGCGGGCAGGCACTACACTGGCCAGAGAGATAGGATGTGTAAGCCGTGGATCGATAGGGTGGTAGGTAGGTTTAGGCACACCTTCATATTTCTACATGCCAATACCATTTTTATGGCTTGTAAATTCATACAATGGTCCCTTAAGGCCTTCACGTGAAGTTTCATGGCAAGACGACTCGTTTTCTATTTTTCACAATTTTCAAAATTTTTTGCCGGTTCAGGAATTTTTAAAATTTTTTCGGAAGGAATTTGGCACCAAACTTGGTAGACGTGATCCTTGCATTTTTGGTGGCATTAACAAAAAAATTCAGCTAAAAACTCGAAGTGTACAAGATTTTGTGACCATTTGAAAAAAGTGTCCCCATTTCAAACACTTTAATCGCTACTGGCAGGAAACCTGTAAAATCTCAAATGTTCTTTAAGGGGGTGTGAGTTATCTAGGTTTGGTGAGAGATAGGGGGCCAATATAAGGGCCAAGTACTAGCACCCATCGCACATCATGTGCGCACACCCCCCCGACCCTCCCGATCACCGGAACCCTAATGCCGTCGGTCAGGTTCTCCTACGATGCTCTGACGATGGTGCCCCGACGAAGAAAAATGCGACACCAGCACATGCCCGAGCCCAGCATGTGCTTCCGCAACCCTCGGTCTGGTCCGATCTTAGACTGGGAATGAACTCCGTATACTTAGACTGGGAAAGAACTTTGTATGCCTAAGTCAACCGACCAAACGAGCGTGCGGGCGCTCAGTCGGCCAGAGGGGCGAGATGCGCAAGTTGGGGATCGGCCGGGTCGCCCTCTATGCGCTGTCGATCCTGCTGTCATAACCCTCAGTCTGGTCTGATCTTAGACTGGGAATTAACTCCGTATGCCTAAGCCAGCTGACGAAACAAGCAGGCGGGCGAGCGTGCACTACGCCGGCCAAAGAGACGGGTTGCGCAAGCCATGGATCGATAGGGTGGTAGGTGGGTTTAGGTACATCTTCATATTTCTGCGTGCCAATGCCATTTTTATGGCTTGTAAATTCATACAATGGTCCCTTGAGCCTTCACGTGAGGTTTGATGGCAAGACGACTCGTTTTCTATCTTTCACGATTTTGGAAAACTTTTTACAGCTCGGGATTTTTTAAAATTTTTTTGAAAGGAGTTTTGGCCCCAAACTTGGTAGACGTGATCCTTGTATTTTTGTTGGCATGCACAAAAACATTCAGCTAAAAACTCGAAGTGTACAAGGCTTTGTGACAATTTCAAAAAAGTATCCCCATTTCAAACACTTTAATGGCTACTGGCAGCAAACCTGTGAAATCTCAAATTCTCCTTAAGGGCGTGTGAGTTCTTGAGGTTTGATGAGGGATAGGGTGCCAATATAAGGGCCAAGTACTGGCACCCACGCACATCATGTGTGCACACCCCCGACCCCCCCAGTCGCCGGAACCCTAATGCCGTCGGTCAGGTTCTCCGGTGATGCTCCGACGATGGTGCCCCAACGAAGAAAAATACGACACCGGCACTTGTTCGAGCCCAACATGTGCTGCCGCAACCCTCGGTCTGGTCCGATCTTAGACAGGGAATGAACTCCGTATGCTTAGACTGGGAATGAACTTCGTATGCCTAAGTCAACACACGAAATGAGCATGCGGGCGCTCAGCCGGCCAGAGGGGCGGGATGCGTAAGCCGGGGATCGGTCGGGTCCCCCTCTACGTGCTACCGATCCTATTGCTGCAACCCTCAGTCTGGTCCAATCTTAGACTAGGAATGAACTCCGTATGCCTAAGACAACCGATGAAACGAGCGGGCGGGCGGGCACTATGCCGGCCAGAGGACGGGATGCGCAAGCCGTGGATCGATAGGGTGGTAGGTGGGTTTAGGCACATCTTCATATTTCTGCATGCCAATGCCATTTTTATGGCTTGTAAATTCATACAATGGTTCCTTAAGCCTTCACGTGAAGTTACATGGCAAGACGACTCGTTTTCTATTTTTCACGATTTTCAAAACTTTTTGCATTTCGAGATTTTTTAAAATTTTTTCGGAAGGGGTTTTGGCCCCAAGCTTGGTGGATGTGATCCTTTTATTTTTTTTGGCATGCACAAAAAAATTCAGCTAAAAATTTGAACTGTACACGATTTTGTGACCATTTGAAAAAAGTGTCCCCATTTCAGACACTTTAATGGCTACTGGCAGCAAACCTATAAAATCTCAAATGCTCTTTAAGGGGGTGTGAGTTCTCAAGGTTTGATGAGGGATAGGGGGCCAATATAAGGGCCAAGTACCAGCACCCATCGCACATCATGTGCGTACACCCCGCGGCCCCCCGATCGCCGGAACCCCAATGCCGCCGATCAGGTTCTCCGATGATACTCCGACGATGGTGCCCCGGTGAAGAAAAATGTGGTACCAGCACATGCCCGAGTCCAGTATGTGCTGTCGCAACCGTTGGTCCGGTCCGATCTTAGACTGGGAATGAACTCCATATGCTTAGACTGGGAATGAACTCCGTATGCCTAAGTCAACCAACGAAACGAGCGTGCGGGCGCTCAGCCGGCAAGAGGGGCGGGATGCGCAAGCTGGGGATCGATCGGGTCCCCCTCTGTGTGCTGTCGATCCTGCTGCTGCAACCGTCAGTCTGATCCGATCTTAGACTAGGAATGAACTCCGTATGCCTAAGCCAACCAACGAAACAAGCAGGCGGGCGGGCGGGCAGGCGTGCACTACGCCGACGAAAGAGACAGGATGCGCAAGCCGTGGATCGATAGCGTGGTAGGTGGGTTTAGGCACATCTTCATATTTCTGTGTGCCAATGCCATTTTTCTGGCTTGTAAATTCATACAATGGTCCCTTAAGCCTTCACGTGAAGTTTCATGGCAAGATGACTCGTTTTCTATTTTTCATGATTTTCAAAACTTTTTGAGGCTACAAATTTTTTAAAATTTTTTTGAAAGGAGTTTGGGCCCCAAACCTGGTAGACGTGATCCTTGTATTTTTGTTGGCATGCACAAAAACATTCAGCTAAAAACTTAAAGTGTACAAGGTTTTGTGACCATTTGAAAAAAGTGTCCCCATTTCAAACACTTTAATGGCTACTGGCAGCAAACCTATAAAATCTCAAATGCTCTTTAAGGGGGTGTGAATTCTCAAGGTTTGATGAGGGATAGGGGGCTAATATAAGGGCCAAGTACCAGCACCCATCGCACATCATGTGCGCACACCCACCCCGGCCCCCTGGATCATCGAAACCCCAATGCCGCCGGTCAGGTTCTCCAGCGATGCTCCGACGATGGTGCCCCGATGAAGAAAAATACGGCACTAGCACATGCCTGAGCCCAGCATGCGCTGCCGCAACCCTCGGTCCGGTTTGATCTTAGACTGGGAATGAACTCCATATGCTTAGACTGGGAATGAACTCCGTATGCCTAAGTCAACCCACGAAACGAGTGTGCGGGCGCTCAGCCGGCCAGAGGGGTGGGATCCGCAAGCCGGGGATCGGTCGGGTCCCCCTCTACATGCTGCCGATCCTACTACTGTAACCCTTAGTCTGGTCCAATCTTACACTGGGAATGAACTCCATATGCCTAAGCCAAACGACGAAACGAGGGATGCGCAAGCCGTGGATCGATAGGGTGGTAGGTGGGTTTAGTTACATCTTCATATTTCTGCGTGCCAATGCCATTTTTGTGACTTGTAAACTCATACAATGGTGCCTTAAGCCTTCACCTGAAGTTTCATGGCAAGATGACTCGTTTTCTATTTTTCACGATTTTGAAGACTTTTTACGGTTCAAGATCTTTTAAAAATTTTTCGGAAGGAGTTTTGGCCCCAAACCTGGTAGGCATGATCCTTATATTTTTTTGGCATGTACAAAAAAATTCAGCTAAAAACTCGAAGTGTACAAGATTTTGTGACCATTTGATAAAAGTGTCCCCATTTCAGACACCTTAACAGCTACTGGCAGCAAACCTGTAAAATCTCAAATGCTCTTTAAGGGGGTGTGAGTTCTCAAGGTTTGATGAGGGATAGGGGGCCAATATAAGGGCGAAGTACCAGCACCCATCGCACATCATGTGCGCAGACCCCCCCGACCCCCCCGATTGTCGGAACCCCAATGTCCCCGTTCAGGTTCTTCGGCGATAGTGCCTCGACGAAGAAAAAATGCAGCACCAGCACATGCCCGAGCCTAGCATGTGCTACTGCAACCCTTGGTCCAGTCCGCTCTTAGACTGGGAATGAACTCCATATGCTTAGACTGGGAAAGAACTCCGTATGCCTAAGTCAACCCACGAAACGAGCGTGCGGGCGCTGAGCCAGCCAGAAGGGCGGGATGCACAAGCCGGGGATCGGTCGGGTCCCCCTCTGCGTGCTACCGATCCCGCTACCGTAACCCTCGGTTTGGTCTGTCTTAGACTGGAAATGAACTCCGTATGCCTAAGCCAACTGACAAAACGAGCGGAAGGGTGGGCAGGCGGGCACTACGTCGGCCAGAGAGAAGGAATGCGCAAGCCGTGGATCGATAGGGTGGTAGGTGGGTTTAGGCACATCTTCATATTTTTGCGTCCCAATGGCATTTTTATGGCTTGTAAATTCATACAATGGTCCCTTAAGCCTTCACGTGAAGTTTCATGGCAAGACGACTCGTTTTCTATTTTTCAGGATTTTTAAAACTTTTTACGGTTCAGGATTTTTTAATATTTATTCGGAAGGATTTTTGGCCCCAAACTTGGTAGACGTGATCCTTGTATTTTTTTTGGAATGCACAAAAAAATTCAACTAAAAACTCGAAGTGTACAAGATTTTATGACCATTTGAAAAAAGTGTCCCCTTTTCAGACACTTTAATGGCTACTGGCAGCAAACCTGTAAAATCTCAAATGCTCTTTAAGGGGGTGTGAGTTCTCAAGGTTTGATGAGGGATAGGGGCCCAATATAAGGTCAACGTACCAGCACCCATCGCACATCATGTGTGCACACCCCCCCGGCCCACCCGATCGTCGGAACCCAAATGCCATCGGTCAGGTTCTCCGGCGATGCTCCGGCGATAGTGCCCCAGCGAAGAAAAATACGACACCAGCACATGCCTGAGCCCAGCATGTGCTGTCGCAACCCTCGGTCCGGTCCGATCTTAGACTGGGAATGAACTCCGTATGCTTAGACAGGGAATAAACTCTGTATGCCTAAGTCAACAAACGAAATGAGCGTGCGGGCGCTCAGCCGGCCGAGGGGCGGGATGCGCAAGCCGGGGATCGGCTGGGTCCCCCTCTGCGTGCTACCGATCCTATTGCTGCAACCCTCAGTTTGATCTAATCTTAGACTGGGAATGAACTCCGTATGCCTAAGCTAACCGATGAAACGAGCGGGCGGGCGGGAGGGCGAGCATTGCGCCGACCAGAAAGACGGGATGCGCAAGCCGTGGATCGATAGGGTGGTAGGTAGGTTTAAGCACATCTTCATATTTCTGTGTCCCAATGGCATTTTTATGGCTTGTAAATTCATACAATGGTCCCTTAAGCCTTCACGTGAAGTTTCATGGCAAGACGACTCGTTTTTGATTTTTCATGATTTTTGAAACTTTTTACGTTTTGAGATTTTTTAAAATTTTTTTGAAAGGAGTTTTGGCCCCAAACTTGGTAGACGTGATCCTTGTATTTTTGTTGGCATGCACAAAAAAATTCAGCTAAAAATTTGAAAAAAGTGTCCCCATTTCAAACACTTTAATGGCTACTGGTAGCAAACCTGTAAAATCTCAAATGCTCTTTAAGGGGGTGTGATTTTTGGACGATTGATGAGGGATAGGGGGCCAATATAAGGGCCAAGTACCGGCACCCATTGCACATCATGTGCGTACACCCCCCCGGCCCCCCGATCGCCGGAATCCCAATGCCGTCGGTTAGGTTCTCCGACGATGCTCCGGCGATGGTGCCCCGGTGAAGAAAAATGCGGTACCAGCACATGCCCAAGCCCAGCATGTGCTGTCGCAACCCTCGGTCCGATCCGATCTTAGACTAGGAATGAACTCCATATGCTTATACTGGGAATGAACTCCGTATGCCTAAGTTAACCCACGAAACGAGTGTGCGGGCGCTCAGCCGGCCAGAGGGGCGAGATGCGCAAGCCGTGGATCAGCCAGGTCCCCCTCTGCGTGCTGCCGATCCTGCTGCCACAACCCTCAGTCTGGTCCGATCTTAGACTGGGAATGAACTCCGTATACCTAAGCCAACCGATGAAACGAGCAGCGAGCGGTCGGGCGGGCACTACGCCGGCCAGAGAGACAGGATGCACAAGCTGTGGATCGATAGGGTGGTAGGTGGGTTAAGGCATATCTTCATATTTCTACGTGCCAATGCTATTTTTATGGCTCGAAAATTCATACAATGGTCCCTTAAGCCTTCACGTTAAGTTTCATGGCAAGACGACTCGTTTTCTATTTTTCACGATTTTTGAAACTTTTTACAGTTCAGGATTTTTTCAAATTTTTTTGAAAGGAGTTTTGTCCCCAAACCTGGTAAACGTGATCCTTGTATTTTTGCTGGCATGCACAAAAACATTCAGCAAAAAACTCGAAGTGTACAAGGTTTTGTGACCATTTGAAAAAAGTGTCCCCATTTTAAACACTTTAATGGCTACTGGCAGCAAACCTGTAAAATCTCAAATGCTCTTGAAGGGGGTGTGAGTTCTCGAGGTTTGATGAGGGATAGGGGGCCAATATAAGGGCCAAGTACCAGCACCCATCGCACATCATGTGCGCACACCCCCCCGGCCCCCCGATCGCGGAACCCCAATTTCACCGGTCAGGTTCTCCGGCGATGCCTCCAGCGATGGTGCCCCGACGAAGAAAAATACGGCACCAGCACATGCCAGAGGCCAGCATGTGCTGCCGCAACCCTCGGTCCGGTCCGATCTTAGACTGGGAATGAACTCTGTATGCTTAGACTGGGAATCAACTCCGTATGGCTAGTCAACCCACGAAATGAGCGTCTGGGCGCTCAGCCGGCCAGAGGGACGGGATACGCAAGTCGGGGATCGGTCGAGTTCCCCTCTGTGTGCTGCCGATCCTGCTACCGCCACCCTCAGTCCAGTTTGATCTTAGACTGGGAATGAACTCCGTATGCCTAAGCCAACCGACGAAACGAGTGGGCGGGCGGGCGGGCACTACGCCTGCCAGAGAGATGGGATGCGCAAGCCGTGGATTGATATGGTGGTAGGTGGGTTTAGGCACATCTTCATATTTCTGCGTGCCAATGGCATTTTTATGGCTTGTAAATTCATACAATGGTCCCTTAAGCCTTCACGTGAAGTGTCATGGCAAGACGACTCGTTTTCTATTTTTTTTTATTTTGAAAACTTTTTGCGGTTCGGGATTTTTTAAAATTTATTCGGAAGGATTTTTGGCCCAAACTTGGTAGACGTGATCCTTGTATTTTTGTTGGCATGCACAAAAAAATTCAGGTAAAAACTCGAAGTGTACAAGATTTTGTGACCATTTGAAAAAAGTGTCCCCATTTCAAACATTTTAATGGCTATTGGCAGCAAACCTGTAAAATCTCAAATGCTCTTTAAAGGGGTGTGAGTTCTCATGGTTTGATGAGGGATAGGGGGCCAATATAAGGGCCAAGTACCAGCACCTATCGCACATCATGTACGCACACCCATCCCGGCCCCCCGATCGTCGAAACCCCAATGCCGCCGATCAGGCTCTCCGGATGCTTCGGCGATGGTGCCCCGACGATGAAAAATGTGGCACCAGCACATGCCCGAGCCCAGCATGTGCTGCCGCAACCCTCGGTCTGGTCCTGTCTTAGACTGGGAATGAACTCCATATGCTTAGACTGGGAATGAACTCCGTATGCCTGAGTCAACCCACGAAATGAGCGTACGGGCGCTCAGCCAGCCAGAGGGGCGGGATGCGCAAGCCAGGGATAGGCTAGGTCCCCCTCTGCATGTTGCCAATCCTGCTGCCCCAACCCTTGGTTCGGTCTGATCTTAGACTGGGAATGAACTCCGTATGCCTAAGCCAACCGACGAAACGAGTGGGCGGGCGGACGGGCGGGCACTACGCCTGCCAGAGAGATGGGATGCGCAAGCCGTGGATTGATATGGTGGTAGGTGGGTTTAGGCACATCTTCATATTTCTGCGTGCCAATGGCATTTTTATTGCTTGTAAATTCATACAATGGTCCCTTAAGCCTTCACGTGAAGTGTCATGGCAAGACGACTCGTTTTTTATTTTTCTTGATTTTGAAAACTTTTTACGGTTCGGGATTTTTTAAAATTTATTCGGAAGGATTTTTGGCCCCAAACTTGGTAGACGTGATCTTGTATTTTTGTTGGCATGCATAAAAAAATTCAGGTAAAAACTCGAAGTGTACAAGATTTTGTGACCATTTGAAAAAAGTGTCCCCATTTCAAACATTTTAATGGCTATTGGCAGCAAACCTGTAAAATCTCAAATGCTCTTTAAGGGGGTGTGAGTTCTCATGGTTTGATGAGGGATAGGGGGCCAATATAAGGGCCAAGTACCAGCACCTATCGCACATCATGTACGCACACCCATCCCGGCCCCCCAATCGTCGAAACCCCAATGCCGCCGATCAGGCTCTCCGGCGATGCTTCGGCGATGGTGCCCCGACGATGAAAAATGTGGCACGAGCACATGCCCGAGCCCAGCATGTGCTGTCGCAACCCTCGGTCTGGTCCTGTCTTAGACTGGGAATGAACTCCATATGCTTAGACTGGGAATGAACTCCGTATGCCTGAGTCAACCCACGAAATGAGCGTACGAGCGCTCAGCCAACCAGAGGGGCGGGATGCGCAAGCCAGGGATAGGCTAGGTCCCCCTCTGCATGCTGCCAATCCTGTTGCCCCAACCCTTGGTCCGGTCTGATCTTAGACTGGGAATGAACTCCGTATGCCTAAGCCAGCCGACGAAACGAGTGGGCGGGTGGGCGGGCGGACACTACGCCTGCCAGAGAGATGGGATGCGCAAGCCGTGGATTGATATGGTGGTAGGTGGGTTTAGGCACATCTTCATATTTCTACATGCCAATGGCATTTTTATGGCTTGTAAATTCATACAATGGTCCCTTAAGCCTTCACGTGAAGTGTCATGGCAAGACGACTCGTTTTCTATTTTTCTTGATTTTGAAAACTTTTTGCGGTTCGGGATTTTTTAAAATTTATTCGGAAGGATTTTTGGCCCCAAACTTGGTAGACGTGATCCTTGTATTTTTGTTGGCATGCACAAAAAAATTCAGCTAAAAACTCGAAGTGTACAAGATTTTGTGGCCATTTGAAAAAAATGTCCCCATTTCAGACATTTTAATGGCTATTGGTAGCAAACCTGTAAAATCTCAAATGCTCTTTAAGGGGGTGTGAGTTCTCATGGTTTGATGAGGGATAGGGGGCCAATATAAGGGCCAAGTACCAGCACCTATCGCTCATCATGTACGCACACCCATCCCGGCCCCCCGATCGTCGAAACCCCAATGCCGCCAGTCAGGCTCTCCGGCGATGCTTCGGCGATGGTGCCCCGACGATGAAAAATGTGGCACCAGCACATGCCCGAGCCTAGCATGTGCTGCCGCAACCCTCGGTCTGGTCCGGTCTTAGACTGGGAATGAACTCCATATGCTTAGACTGGGAATGAACTCCGTATGCCTGAGTCAACCCACGAAATGAGCGTACGGCCGCTCAGCCAGCCAGAGGGGCAGGATGCGCAAGCCAGGGATAGGCTGGGTCCCCCTCTGCATGCTGCCAATCCTGCTGCCCCAACCCTTGGTCCGGTCTGATCTTAGACTGGGAATGAACTCCGTATGCCTAAGCCAACCGACGAAACGAGCGGGCGGGCACTACGCCGACCAGAGATACGGGATGCGCAAGCCGTGGATCGATAGGGTTGTAGGTGGGTTTAGGCACATCTTCATATTTCTACATGCCAATTCCTTTTTTATGGCTTGCAAATTCATACAATGGTCCCTTAAACCTTCACGTGAAGTTTCATGGCAAGTCGACTCCTTTTCTATTTTTCATGATTTTTGAAACTTTTTACGATTTGGGATTTTTTAAAATTTTTTCGAAAGGAATTTTGGCCCCAAACTTGTAGACGTGATCCTTGTATTTTTTTTGGTAGGCACAAAAAAATTCAGCTAAAAACTTGAAGTGTACAAGATTTTGTGACCATTTGAAAAAAGTGTCCCCATTTTAGAGACTTTAACGGCTACTGGCAGCAAACCTGTAAAATCTCAAATGCTCTTTAAGGGGGTGTGAGTTCTCGAGGTTTGATGAGGATTACGGGGCCAATATACGGGCCAAGTACCATCACCCATTGCACATCATGTGCGCACACCCCCTGGCCCCCCCGATCGTCGGAACCCTAATGCCGCCAGTCAGGTTCTCCGATGATGCTCCAATGATGGTGCCCCGGTGAAGAAAAATGCGGCACCAGCACATGCCAAAGCCCAGCATGTGCTGCCGCAACCTTCGGTTCGGTCCGATCTTAGACTGGGAATGAACTTCGTATGCTTAGACTAGGAATGAACTCCGTATGCTTAGACTAGGAGTGAACTCTGTATGCCTAAGTCAACCCATGAAACGAGCGTGCGGGCGCTCAGCCGGCCAGAGGGGTGGGATGCGCAAGCCGAGGGTCGACCGTGTCTCCCTCTGCGTGCTGCCGATCCTGCTGCCGTAACCCTCAGTCCGATCCGATCTTAGACTGGGAATGAACTCCATATGCCTAAGCCAACCGACGAAATGAACGGGCGGGCACTACGTCGGCTAGAGAGACGAGATGAGCAAGCCGTGGATCGATAGGGTGGTAGGTGGGCTTAGGCACATCTTCATATTTCTGCATGCCAATGCCATTTTTATGGCTTGTAAATTCATACAATGGTCCCCTAAGCCTTCACGTGAAGTTTCATGGCAACACGACTCGTTTTTTATTTTTCTTGATTTTTGAAACATTTTACGGTTCGAGATTTTTTAAAAGTTTTTCAGAAGGAGTTTTGGCCCCAATCATGGAAGACGTGATCCTTGTATTTTTCTTGGCATGCACAAAAACATTCTGCTAAAAACTGCAAGTGCACAATATTTTGTGGCCATTTGAAAAAAGTTTCCCCATTTCAGACACTTTAATGGCTACTGGCAGCAAACCTGTAAAATCTCAAATGCTCTTTAAAGGGGGGTGAGTTCTCAAGGTTTGACGAGGGATAGGGGGCCAATATAAGGGCCAAGTACCAGCACCCATCGCACATCACGTGCACACACCCCTCACCCCTGGCCCCCCCGATCGCCGAAACCCCAATGCTATCGGTCAGGTTCTCCGGTGATGCTCCGGTGATGGTGCCTCGGTGAAGAAAAATGCGGCATTAGCACATGCCCGGGCCTAGCATGTGCTACCGCAACCCTCGGTCCAATTCGATCTTAGACTGGGAATGAACTTCGTATGCTTATACTGAGAATGAACTCCGTATGCCTAAGTCAACCCTCTGGCTGGATGAGCGCTCGCACGCTCGTTTCGTGGGTTGACTTAGGCATACGGAGTTCATTCCCAGTCTAAGCATACAGGGTTCATTCATAGTCTAAGATTAGACCAGACTGAGGGTTACGGCAGCACATGTTGGGCTCGAGCATGTGCTGGTGCCGCATTTTTCTTTGTCAGGGCACCATCACCGGAGCATCGTCAGAGAACTTGACCGGCAGCATTTGGGTTCCGGCGATCGAGGGCGCCGGGGGGGTGTGCGCACATGATGTGCGATTTGTGCTGGTACTTGGCCCTTATATTGGCCCCCTATCCCTCATCAAACCTCGAGAACCCACACCCCCTTAAAGAGCATTTGAGATTTTACAGGTTTGCTGCCAGTAGCCTTTAAAGTGTCTGAAATGGGGACACTTTTTTCAAATGGTCATAAAATCTTGTACACTTCGAGTTTTTAGCTGAATTTTTTTGTTCATGCCAACAAAAATACAAGGATCACTTCTACCATGTTTGGGGCCAAAAATCCTTCCGAAAAAATTTTAAAAATCTTAAATTGCAAAAAGTTTCAAAAATCGTGAAAAATAGAAAATGAGTCGTCTTGCCATGAAACTTCACGTGAAGGCTTAAGGGACCATTGTATGAATTTACAAGCCATGAAAATGGCATTGGCATGTAGAAATATGAAGATGTGCCAAAACCCACCTACCACCCTATCAATCCATGGCTTGCGCATCCCGTCTCTCTGGCTGGCGTAGTGCCTGCTCGCCCGCCCGTCCACTCATTTTGTCGGTTGGCTTAGGCATACGGAGTTCATTCCCAGTCTAAATAGACCGGAATGAGGGTTGTGGTAGCAGGATCGGAAGCATACAGAGGAGGACCCGATCCATCCCTGACTTGCCCATCCCACCCCTCTGGCCGACTGAGCGCCTGCATGCTCGTTTTCGTAGGTTGACTTAGGCATACAGAGTTCATTCCCAGTCTAAGCATACGAAGTTCATTCCCAGTCTAAGATTGGACCGGACCGAGGGTTGCGGCAGCACATGCTGGGCTCGAGCATGTGCTGTGTCACATTTTTCTTCACCGGGCACCATCGCCGGAGCATCGTCGGAGAACCTGACCGACGGCATTGGGGTTCCGACGATCAGGGGGCCGGGGGGTGTGCATAAATGATGTGCGATGGGTGCTGGTACTTGGCCCTTATATTGGCCCCCTATCCCTCATCAAACCTCGAGAACTCACACCCGCTTAAAGAGCATTTGAGATTTTACAGGTTTGCTGCCAGTAGCCATTAAAGTGTCCCAAATGGGGACACTTTTTTCAAATGGTCACAAAATCTTGTACACTTCGAGTTTTTAGCTGAATTTTTTTGTGCATGCCAAAAAAAATACAAGGATCACGTCTACCAAGTTTGGGGCCAAATATCCTTTCAAAAAAATTTTAAAAAATCTCAAACCACAAAAAGTTTCAAAAATCGTGAAAAATAGAAAACGAGTTGTCTTCCCATGAAACTTCACGTGAAGGCTTAAGGGACCATTGTATGAATTTACAAGCCATAAAAATGGCATTGGCATGCAGAAATATGAAGATGTGCCTAAACCCACCTACCACCCTATCGATCCATGGCTTGCGCATCCTGTCTCTCTGGCCGGTGTAGTGCCCACCCGCCCGCCCACTCATTTCGTCGGTTGGCTTAGGCATACGAAGTTCATTCCCAGACTAAGATTGGACCAGACAGAGGGTTGCAGTAGCAGGATCGGCAACACGCAAAGGAGGACCCGACCGATCCTCAGCTCGGGCATCCCACCCCTCTGGCCGGCTGAGCGCCCACACGCTCATTTCGTGGGTTGACTTTGGCATACGGAATTCATTCCCAGTCTAAGATCGGACCAGACCAAGGGTTGTGGTAGCACATGCTGGGCTCGGGCATCTGCAGGTGCAGCATTTTTCTTCGTCGGGGCACAATCGCTGGAGCATCGCTGGAGAACCTGACCGGCAGCATTGGGGTTCCGACGATCGGGGGCGTCGAGGGGGGTGTGCGCACATGATGTCCGATGGGTGCTGGTACTTGGCCCTTATATTGGCCCCCTATACCTCATCAAACCTCGAGAACTCACAACCCCTTAAAGAGCATTTGAGATTTTACAGGTTTGCTACCAGTAGCCATTAAAGTGTCTGAAACGGGGACACTTTTTTCAAATGGTCATAAAATCTTGTACACTTCAAGTTTTTAGATGAATGTTTTTGTGCATGCCAACAAAAATACAAGGATCACGTCTACCAAGTTTGGGGCCAAAACTCCTTCTGAAAAAATTTTAAAAAATCCCTAACCGCAAAAAGTTTCAAAAATTGTGAAAAATAGAAAACGAGTCGTCTTGCCATGAAACTTCACGTGAAGGCTTAAGGGACCATTGTATGAATTTACAATCCATAAAAATGGCATTGGCACATAGAAATATGAAGATGTGCCTAAACCCACCTACCACCCTATCGATCCACGGCTTGCGCATCCCGTCTCTCTGGTCAGTGTAGTGACCGCCCGCCCGCCCGCCCGCTCGTTTCGTCGGTTGGCTTAGGCATACGAAGTTCATTCCCAGTCTAAGATCAGACCAGACTGAGCGTTGCGGCAACAGGATCGGTAGCACGCAGAGGGGGACCCGGTCGATCCCCGGCTTGTGGATCCCACCCCTCTGGCCAGTTGAGCGCCCGCACGCTCGTTTCGTGGGTTGAGTTAGGCATACGGAGTTCATTCCCAGTGTAAGCATACGGAGTTCATTCCCAGTCTAAGATCGGACCAAACCGAGGGTTACGACAGCACATGCTAGGCTCGGGCATGTGCTGGTGCCGTATTTTTCTTCTCTGGGGCACCATCGTCTGAGAACCTGACCGACGGCATTGGGGTTCCGACGATCGGGGGGGCCGAGAGGGGTGTGCACACATGATGTGCGATGGGTCTGGTACTTGGCCCTTATATTGGCCCCCTATCCACCATCAAACCTCGAGAACTCACACCTCCTTAAAGAGCATTTGAGATTTTATAGGTTTGCTGCCAGTAGCTATTAAAGTGTCTGAAATGGGGACACTTTTTTCAAATGGTCACAAAATCTTGTACACTTCGACTTTTTAGCTGAATTTTTTTGTGCAAGCCAACAAAAATACAAGGATTACGTCTACCAAGTTTTGGGCCAAAACTCCTTTCGAAAAAATTTTAAAAAATCTCGAACCTTAAAAATGTTTCAAAAAACGTGAAAAATAGAAAACGAGTCGTCTTGCCATGAAACTTCACGTGAAGGCTTAAGGGACCATTGTATGAATTTACAAGCCATAAAAATGGAATTGGCATGCAGAAATATGAAGATGTGCCTAAACCCACCTACCACCCTATCGATCCACGGCTTGCGCATCTCGTTTCTCTCACCGGCGTAGTGCCTGCCCGCCCGCCCGCCCGCTTGTTTCGTCGGTTGGCTTAGGCTTACATAGTTCATTCCCTGTCTAAGATCAGACCAGACCGAGGGATGCAGTAGTAGGATCGACAGACGTATGGGGGACCCGACCGATCCTCGGCTTGGGCATCCCGCCTCTTTGGTCGGTTGAGCGCCCGCACACTCGTTTCGTGGGTTGACTTAGGCATACGGAGTTCATTCCCAGTCTAAGCATACGGTGTTCATTCCCAGTCTAAGATCGGACCGGATCGAGGGTTACGGCAGCACATGCTGGGCTCGGGCATGTGCTGGTGCCGCATTTTTCTTCACCGGGGCACCATCGTCGAAGCATCGCCAGAGAACCTGACCGACGGGATTGGGGTTCCGACGATCGGGGGGCCGGGGGGTGTACGCTCATGATGTGCGATGGGTGCTGGTACTTGACCCTTATATTGGCCCCCTATCCCTCATCAAACCTTGAGAACTCACACCCCCTTAAAGAGCATTTGAGATTTTACAGGTTTGCTGCCAGTAGCCTTTAAAGTGTCTCAAATGGGGACAATTTTTTCAAATGGTCACAAAATCTTGTACACTTCGAGTTTTTAGCTGAATGTTTTTGTGCAAGCCAACAAAAATACAAGGATTACGTCTACCAAGTTTGGGGCCAAAACTCCTTTCAAAAAAATTTTAAAAAATCTCAAACCGTAAAAATGTTTCAGAAATCATGAAAAATAGAAAACGAGTCGTCTTGCCATGAAACTTCACGTGAAGGCTTAAGGGACCATTGTATGAATTTACAAGCCATAAAAATGGCATTGGCACACAGAAATATGAAGATGTGCCTAAACCCACCTACCACCCTATCGATCCACGGCTTGAGCATCCCGTCTCTCTGGTCGGCGTAGTGCCCGCCCGCCCGCTCGTTCCATCGGTTGGCTTAGGCATACGGAGTTCATTCCTAGTCTAAGATTGGACTGGATTCAGGGTTACGGGAGCAAGATCGGTAGCACGTAGAGGGGGACCCGACCGATCCCCGGTTTGCACATCCCGCCCCTCTGGTCGACTGAGCGCCTGCACGCTCATTTTGTGGTTTGACTTAGGCATACGGAGTTCATTCCTAGTCTAAGATACGGATCGAGGGTTGCGGTAGCACTTGCTAGGCTCAGGCATGTGCTGGTGCCGCATTTTTCTTCGTCGGGCCACCATCATCGGAGCATCGTCGGAGAACCTGACGAGCAGCATTAGGGTTCCGGCGGTCGGGGGGGCTGGGGGGTGTGCGCACATGATGTGCGATGGGTGCTGGTACTTGGCCCTTATATTGGCCCCCTATCCCTAATCAAACCTCGAGAACTCACACCCCCTTAAAGAGCATTTGAGATTTTACAGGTTTGCTGCCAGTAGCCATTAAAGTATTTGAAATGCGGACACTTTTTTCAAATGGTCACAAAATCTTGTACACTACGAGTTTTTAGCTAAATCTTTTTGTGCATGCCAAAAAAAATACAAGGATCACGTCTACCACATTTGGGGCCAAAACTCCTTTCGAAAAAATTTTAAAAAATCTCGAGCCGTAAAAAGTTTTAAAAATCATGAAAAATAAAAAACGAGTCATCTTGCCATGAAACTTCACGTGAAGGCTTAAGGGACCATTGTATAAATTTACAAGCCATAAAAATGGCATTGGCACGTAGAAATATGAAGATGTGCCTAAACCCACCTACCACCCTATCGATCCACGACTTGCACATCCCGTCTCTCTAACCGGCGTAGTGCTCGCCCGCCCGCCCGCCCGCCCGATCATTTCGTTGGTCGGCTTAGGCATACGGAGTTCATTCCCAGTCTAAGATTAGATCGTACCGAGGGTTGTGGCAGCAACATCGGTAGGACACAGAAGGGGACCTGGTCGATACCCGACTTGCGCATCTCGACCCTCTGGCTGGCTGAGCGCCCGCACGCTCGTTTCGTGGGTTGACTTAGGCATACGGAGCTTCATTCCCAGTCTAAGATCAGACCAGACCGAGGGTTGCAACAGCACATGCTGGGCTCAGGCATGTGCTGGTGCCTCATTTTTTTTCATCGAGGCACCATCACCGGAGCATCGTCGAAGAACCTGACTGACAGCATTGGGGTTCCGACGATCGGGGGGGCCGAGGGAGGTGTGCGCGCATGATGTGCGATGGGTGCTGGTACTTGGCCCTTATATTGGCCCCCTATCCCTCATCAAACCTCAAGAACTCACACCCCCTTAAAGAGCACTTGAGATTTTACAGGTTTCTCTGCCAGTAGCAATTAAAGTGTCCTCAAATGGGGACACTTTTTCAATGGTCACAAAATCTTTGTACACTTCGATCTTTCAGCTGAATTTTTTTATGCATTCCAAAAAAATTACAAGGTCACCTTTAGCCCAAGGTTGCCGACCAAATTCCTTCCGAAAAAATTTTAAAAAAGACCCAACCGCAAAGAGTTTTTGAAACCTTATGAAAAAATAGAAAACGAGTCATCTTCGGCCATGAAACTTCGTGAAGCTTAAGGGACGATTGTATGAATTTACAAGCCATAAAAATGGCATTGGTACGTAGAAATATGAAGATGTGCCTAAACCCACCTACCACCCTAGCGATCCACGGCTTGCGCATCCCGTGTCTCTAGCCGGCATGTGCCTTCCTGTCTGCCTACCCGCTCATTTCGTCTGTTGGCTTAGGCATACGGAGTTCATTCCCAGTCCAAGATCAGACCGAACTGAGGGTTGCACCAGCAAGATCGACAGCACACAGAGGGGGACCCGACCGATCCCTGGCTTGCGCATCCCGCCCCTCTACCGGTTTAGCGCCTGCAGGCTTCGTTTCGTGGGTGACTTAGGCATACGGAGTCTCATTCCCCAGCTCTAAGCCATACGGAGTTCATTCCCAAGTCTAAGATCGGAATCGAACGAGGGTTGCGTACACACATGCTGGGACTCGGGCATGTGCTGGTGCTGCATTTTTCGTCATCGGGGCACCATCGCATGAGCATCGCTGGAGAACCTGACCGGCGGCATTAGGGTTCCGGTGATAGAGGGGGCCGGGGGTGTGCGCACATGATGTGTGATGGGTGCTGGTACTTGGCCCTTATATTGGCCCCTTATCCCTCATCAAACCTCAAGAACTCACACCCCCTTAAAGAGCATTTGAGATTTTACAGGTTTGCTCTCGGTAGCCATTAAAGTGTTTGAAATGGGGACACTTTTTTCAAATGGTCACAAAATCTTTTACACTTCGAGTTTTCAGCTGAATTTTTTTGTGCATGCCAACAAAAATTCAGGGATCACGTCTACCAAGTTTGTGTCTAAAAATCCTTCTGAAAAAATTTTAAAAAATCCCGAACCACAAAAAGTTTTGAAAATCGTGAAAAATAGAAAACGAGTCGTCTTGCCATGAAATTTCACGTGAAGGCTTAAGGGACCATTGTATGAATTTACAAGCCATAAAAATGGCATTGGCACGCAGAAATATGAAGATGTGCCTAAACCCACCTACCACCCTATCGATCCATGACTTGTGCATCCCGTCTCTCTGGCCGACGTAGCGCCCGCCCGCTCGTTTCGTCGGTTGGCTTAGGCATACAGAGTTCATTCCCAGTCTAAGATCAGACCGGATCAAGGGTTGTGGCAGTAGGATTGGTAGCACGTGGAGGGGGACCCAGTCGATCCTTGGCTTGCGCATCCTGCCCCTCTGGCTGGCTGAGCACCCGCATGCTTGTTTCTTAGGTTGACTTAGGTATACGGAGTTCATTCCCAGTCTAAGCATACGGAGTTCATTCCTAGTCTAAGATCAGACCAGACCGAGGGTTATGGTAGCACATGATGTGCTCGGGCATGTGTTGGTGCTACATTTTTCTTCGTTGGGGCACCATCGCCAGAGCATCGCCGGAGAACCTGACCGACGGCTTTCGGGTTCCGACGATCGGGAGGGCTGGGGGGTGTGCGCACATGATGTGTGATGGGTGCCAGTACTTGGCCCTTATATTGGTCCCCTATCCCTCATCAAACCTCGAGAACTCACACCCCTTTAAAGAGCATTTGAGATTTTACAGGTTTGCTGCCAGTAGCCATTAAAGTGTTCGAAATAGGGACACGTTTTTCAAATGGTCACAAAATCTTGTACACTTCGAGCTTTTAGCTGAATTATTTTGTGCATGCCAAAAAAATACAAAGATCACGCCTACCAAGTTTGGGGCCAAAAGTACTTTCGAAAAAATTTTAAAAAATCCCGAACCGCAAAAAGTTTCAAAAATCGTGAAAAATAGAAAATGAGTCGTCTTGCCATGAAACTTCACGTGAAGGCATAAGGGACCATTGTATGAATTTACAAGCCATAAAAATGGCATTGGCATGCAGAAATATGAAGATGTGCCTAAACACACCTACCACCCTATCGATCCACGCTTGCGCATCCCGTCTCCCTGGCCGGTGTTGTGCCTGCCCACCCGCCTGCCCGCTCGTTTCGTCGGTTGGCTTAGGCATACGGAGTTCATTTCCAGTCTAAGATCATACCGGACCGAAGGTTACATGACAGGATCAGTAGCACACAGAGGTGGACTTGGTCGATCCCCAGCTTGCGCATCCCACCCCTCTGGCCGACTGAGCACCCGCATGCTCGTTTAATGGGTTGACTTAGGCATACGAAGTTCATTCCCAGTCTAAGCATACAGAGTTCATTCCCAGTCTAAGATCGGATCGGATCGAGGGTTGCAGCAGCACAAGCTGGGCTCGAGCATGTGTTGGTGCCGCATTTTTCTTCGTCGGGGCACCATCGCCGGAGCATCGCCAGAGCACCTGACCGGCGGCATTGGGGTTCCGATGATCAGAGGGCCGGGGGGGTGTGCGCAAGTGATGTGCGATGTGTTCTGGTACTTGGCCCTTATATTGGCACCCTATCCCTCATCAAACCTCAAGAACTCACACCCCTTTAAAGAGCATTTGAGATTTTACAAGTTTGCTACCCGTAGCCATTAATGTGTCTAAAATGGGGACACTTTTTTCAAATGGTCACAAAATCTTGTACACTTTGAGTTTTTAGCTGAATTTTTTTGTGCATGGCAACAAAAATACAAGGATCTCGTCTACCAAGTTTGGAGCCAAAAGTACTTCCGAAAAAATTTTAAAAAATCCCGAACCGTAAAAAGTTTCAAAAATCATGAAAAATAGAAAATGAGTCGTCTTGCCATGAAACTTCACGTGAAGGCATAAGGGACCATTGTATGAATTTACAAGCCATAAAAATGGTATTGGAATGCAGAAATATGAAGATGTGCCTAAACCCACCTACCACCCTATCGATCCACGATTTGCGCATCCCGTCTCTCTGGCCGACGTTGTGCCCACCCGTCCGCCTGCTTGTTTGTTTCATCGGTTGGCTTAGGCATACGAAGTTCATTCCCAGTATAAGATCAAACTAGACTGAGGGTGGTGATAGTAGGATCGGTAGCACGCAGAGGGGGACCCGATCGATCCCCGGCTTGCGCATCCTGCCCCTCTGGCTGGCTGAGCACCCGTACGCTCATTTCGTGGGTTGACTTAGGCATACGGAGTTCATTCCCAGTCTAAGCATATGGACTTCATTCCCAGTCTAAGATCAGACTGGACCGAGGGTTGCGGTAGCACATGCTGGGCTCGAGCATGTGTTGGTGTCAATTTTTTCTTCGTCGGGGCAGCATCGTCGAAGCATCGTCGGAGAACCTGACCGACGGCATTGGCGTTCCGGTGATCGGGGGGCCGGGGGGTGTGCGCACAAGATGTGCGATGGGTACCGATACTTAGCCCTTATATTGGCCCCCTATCCCTCATCAAACCTCGAGAACTCACACCCCCTTAAGGAGCATTTGAGATTTTATAGGTTTGCTGCCAGTAGCCATTAAAGTGTCTGAAATGGGGACACTTTTTTCAAATGGTCACAAAATCTTGTACACTTGGAGTTTTTAGCTGAATTTTTTTGTGCAAGCCAAGAAGGATACAAGGATTGTGTCTACCAAGTTTGGAATGAAAACTCCTTCCAAAAAAATTTTAAAAAATCCCGAACCGCAAAAAGTTTCAAAAATCATGAAAAATCGAAAACGAGTCTTCTTGCCATGAAACTTCACGTGAAGGCTTAAGGGACCATTGTCTGAATTTACAAGCCATAAAAATGGAATTGGCACACAAAAATATGAAGATCTACCTAAACCCACCTACCACCCTATCGATCCACGGCTTACGCATCCCGTCTCTTTGGCTGGCGTAGTGCTCGCCCGCCCCGCCCGCCCACTCGTTTCGTCGGTTGGCTTAGGCATGGAGAGTTCATTCCTAGTCTAAGATTGGAATAGACTGAGGGTTGTGGTAGCAGGATCAACAGCACGCAGAGGGGGACTTGGCCGATCCTCGGCCTACGCATCCCGCCTCTCTGGTCGGTTGAGCACCCACACGCTCGTTTTGTGGGTTGACTTAGGCATACGGAGTTCATTCTCAGTCTAAGATCAGACCGGACCGAGGGTTACGGTAGCACATTCTGGGCTCAGGCATTTGTTGGTGCCGCATTTTTCCTCGTCGGGGCACCATCGTCGGAGCATCACCGGAGAACCTGAGTGGCGGCATTTGGGTTCCGGCGTTCGGGGGGGCCGGGGGGTGTGCGCACATGATGTGTGATGGGTGCTGGTACTTGGCCCTTATATTGGCCCCCTATCCCTCATCAAATCTCAAGAACTCACACCCCCTTAAAGAGCATTTGAGATTTTACAGGTTTGCTGCCGGTAGCCATTAAAGTGTCTGAAATGGGGATACTTTTTTCAAATGGTCACAAAATCTTGTACACTTCGAGTTTTTTGCTGAATTTTTTTGTGCATGCCAAAAAAAATAAAAGGATCACGTCTACCAAGTTTGGGGCCAAAAATCCTTTCCAAAAAATTTTAAAAAATCCCGAACCGTAAAAAGTTTCAAAAATTGTGAAAAATAAAAAACGAGTCGTCTTACCATGAAACTTCACGTGAAGGCTTAAGGGACCATTGTACGAATTTAAAAGCCATAAAAATGGCATTAGCACACAGAAATATGAAGATGTACCTAAACCCACCTACCACCCTATCGATCCACGACTTGCGCATCCCATCTCTCTGACCGGCATTTTGCCCGCCCTTCCGTCCGCCCGCTCATTTCGTCAATTGGCTTAGGCATACAGAGTTCATTCCCAGTCTAAGATTGGACTGGACCAAGGGTTGCGGTAAAAGAGATTGGCAGCATGTAGAGGGGGACCCGGCTAATCCTCGGCTTACGCATCCCGCCCCTCTGGCCGGCTGAGCACCCGTACACTCATTTCGTGGGTGTTAGGCATACGGAGTTCATTCCCAGTCTAAGCATACAGAGTTCATTCCCAGTCTAAGCATACGGAGTTCATTCCCAGTCTAAGATCGGACCAGACCAAGGGTTACGGTAGCACATTCTAGGTTCGGGCATGTGTTGGTGCCGTATTTTTCTTCGTCGAGGCACCATCGCCGGAGTGTTGCCAGAGAACCTGACCGGCGGCATTAGGGTTCCGACGATGGGGGGGCCGGGGGGATGTGCGCACATGATGTGCGATGGGTGCTGGTACTTGGCCCTCATATTGGCCCCATATCCCTCATCAAACCTCGAGAACTCACACGCCCTTAAAGAGCATTTGAGATTTTACAGGTTTACTGCCAGTAGCCATTAAAGTGTCTGAAATTGGGACACTTTTTTCAAATGGTCACAAAATCTTGTACACTTGGAGTTTTTAGCTGAATTTTTTTGTGCAAGCCAAGAAGGATACAAGGATTGTGTCTACCAAGTTTGGAATGAAAACTCCTTCCAAAAAAATTTTAAAAAATCCCGAACCGCAAAAAGTTTCAAAAATCATGAAAAATCGAAAACGAGTCTTCTTGCCATGAAACTTCACGTGAAGGCTTAAGGGACCATTGTCTGAATTTACAAGCCATAAAAATGGAATTGGCACACAAAAATATGAAGATCTACCTAAACCCACCTACCACCCTATCGATCCACGGCTTACGCATCCCGTCTCTTTGGCTGGCGTAGTGCTCGCCCGCCCGCCCGCCCACTCGTTTCGTCGGTTGGCTTAGGCATGGAGAGTTCATTCCTAGTCTAAGATTGGAATAGACTGAGGGTTGTGGTAGCAGGATCAACAGCACGCAGAGGGGGACTTGGCCGATCCTCGGCCTACGCATCCCGCCTCTCTGGTCGGTTGAGCACCCACACGCTCGTTTTGTGGGTTGACTTAGGCATACGGAGTTCATTCTCAGTCTAAGATCAGACCGGACCGAGGGTTACGGTAGCACATTCTGGGCTCAGGCATTTGTTGGTGCCGCATTTTTCCTCGTCGGGGCACCATCGTCGGAGCATCACCGGAGAACCTGAGTGGCGGCATTTGGGTTCCGGCGTTCGGGGGGGCCGGGGGGTGTGCGCACATGATGTGTGATGGGTGCTGGTACTTGGCCCTTATATTGGCCCCCTATCCCTCATCAAATCTCAAGAACTCACACCCCCTTAAAGAGCATTTGAGATTTTACAGGTTTGCTGCCGGTAGCCATTAAAGTGTCTGAAATGGGGATACTTTTTTCAAATGGTCACAAAATCTTGTACGCTTCGAGTTTTTTGCAGAATTTTTTTTGTGCATGCCAAAAAAAATAAAAGGATCACGTCTACCAAGTTTGGGGCCAAAACTCCTTTCCAAAAAATTTTAAAAAATCCCGAACCGTAAAAAGTTTCAAAAATTGTGAAAAATAAAAAACGAGTCGTCTTACCATGAAACTTCACGTGAAGGCTTAAGGGACCATTGTACGAATTTAAGAGCCATAAAAATGGCATTAGCACACAAAAATATGAAGATGTGCCTAAACCCACCTACCACCCTATCGATCCACGGCTTGCGCATCCCATCTCTCTGACCGGCATGTTGCCCGCCCTTCCGTCCGCCCGCTCATTTCGTCAATTGGCTTAGGCATACAGAGTTCATTCCCAGTCTAAGATCGGACTGGACCAAGGGTTGCGGTAAAAGAGATTGGCAGCACGTAGAGGGGGACCCGGCTAATCCTCGGCTTACGCATCCCGCCCCTCTGGCCGGCTGAGCACCCGTACACTCATTTCGTGGGTGTTAGGCATACGGAGTTCATTCCCAGTCTAAGCATACAGAGTTCATTCCCAGTCTAAGCATACGGAGTTCATTCCCAGTCTAAGATCGGACCAGACCAAGGGTTACGGCAGCACATTCTAGGTTCGGGCATGTGTTGGTGCCGTATTTTTCTTCGTCGAGGCACCATCGCCGGAGTGTTGCCAGAGAACCTGACCGACGGCATTAGGGTTCCGACGATGGGGGGGCCGGGGGGATGTGCGCACATGATGTGCGATGGGTGCTGGTACTTGGCCCTCATATTGGCCCCATATCCCTCATCAAACCTCGAGAACTCACACGCCCTTAAAGAGCATTTGAGATTTTACAGGTTTACTGCCAGTAGCCATTAAAGTGTCTGAAATTGGGACACTTTTTTCAAATGGTCACAAAATCTTGTACACTTGGAGTTTTCAGCTGAAGTTTTTTTGTACATACCAACAAAAATACAAGGATCACGTCTACCAAGTTTGGGGCCAAAACTCCTTCCGAAAAAATTTAAAAAAATCTCGAGCCGTAAAAAGTTTTAAAAATCATGAAAAATAGAAAACGAGTCATCTTGCCATGAAACTTCACGTGAAGGCTTAAGGGACCATTGTATGAATTTACAAGCCATAAAAATGGCATTGGCACGTAGAAATATGAAGATGTGCCTAAACCCACCTACCACCCTATCGATCCACGACTTGCACATCCCGTCTCTCTAACCGGCATAGTGCTCGCCCGCCCGCCAGCCCGCCGCCCGCCCGCTCATTTCGTTGGTCGGCTTAGGCGTACGGAGTTCATTCCCAGTCTAAGATTAGATCATTCTGAGGGTTGTGGCAGCAGCATCTGTAGGACATAGAAGAGGACCTGGTCGATACCCGACTTGCGCATCTCGACCCTCTGGCTGGCTGAGCGCCCGCACGCTCGTTTCGTGGGTTGACTTAGGCATACGGAGCTCATTCCCAGTCTAAGATCAGACCAGACCGAGGGTTGCAATAGCACATGTTGGGCTCGAGCATGTGCTGGTGCTGCGTTTTTCTTCGTCGGGGCACCATCACCAGAGCATCACTGGGGAACCTGACCGACGGCATTGGCGTTCTGACGATCGGAGGGGCCAGGGGGTGTGCCCACATGATGTGCGATTGGTGCTGGTACTTGGCCCTTATATTGGCCCCTTATCCCTCATCAAACCTCGAGAACTCACACCCCCTTAAAGAGCATTTGAGATTTTATAGGTTTGCTGCCAGTAGAAATTAAAGTGTCTGAAATGGGGACACTTTATTTAGTTGGTCACATAATCTTGTACACTTCGAGTTTTTAGCTGAATTTTTTTGTGCATGAAAACAAAATACAAGGATCACGACTACCAAGTTTGGGGCCAAAACTCCTTCCGAAAAATAGAAAACGAGCCGTCTTGCCACGAAACTTCACTTGAAGGCTTAAGGGACCATTGTATGAATTTACAAGCCATAAAAATGGCATTGGCACGTAGAAATATGAAGATGTGCCTAAACCCACCTACCACCCTATCGATCCACAGCTTGCGCATTCCGTCTCTCTGGCCGGCGTGGAGCCCGACCGCCCGCTCGCCCGCTTGTTTCATCGGTTGGCTTACGCATACGGAGTTCATTCCTAGTCTAAGATCAGACCGAACCAAGGGTTGCGGTAGTAGGATCAGCAACACGCAGAGGGGGACCCGATCAATCCCCGGCTTGTGCATCCCGCCCCTCTGGCGGACTGAGCGCCCGTACGCTCGTTTCGTGGGTTGACTTAGGCATATTGAGTTCATTCCCAATCTAAGCATACGGAGTTGATTCCCAGTCTAAGATCAAGCCAAACTGATGGTTGTGGCAGCACATGCTGGGCTCGAGCATGTGCTGGTGTCGCATTTTTCTTCGTCGGGGCACCATCGCCGGAGCATTGTTGGGGAACCTAACTACCGGCATTGGGGTTCCGTCGATTGGGGGGCCGAGGGGTGTGCAGACATGATGTGCGATGTGTGCTGGAACTTGGCCCTTATATTCGCCCCCTATCCCACATCAAACCTCAGGAACTTAGACCCCCTTAAAGAGCATTCGAGATTTTACAGGTTTGATGCCAGTGGCCATTAAAGTGTATGAAATGGGGACGCTTTTTTCAAATGGTCACAAAATCTTGTACACTTCGAGTTTTTAGCTGACTATTTTTGTGCATGCCAACAAAAATACAAGGATCACGTCTACCAAGTTTGGGGCCAAAACTCCTTCCAAAAAAATTTTAAAAAAATCACGAACTACAAAAAGTTTCAAAAATCGTGAAAAATAGAAAACGAGTCATCTTGCCATGAAACTTCACGTGAAGGCTTAAGGGACCATTGTATGAGTTTACAAGCCATAAAAATGGCATTGGCATGCAAAAATATGAAGATGTGCCTAAACCCACCGACCACCCTATCGATCCACGGCTTGCGCATCCCGTCACTCTAGCTAGTGTACTGCCCGCCCGCCCGCTCGTTTTGTCGGTTGGCTTAGGCATACAGAGTTCATTCCCAGTCTAAGATCAGACTGGACTGAGGGTTGTGACAGCAGGATTGGCAGCACACAGAGAGGGACCCGGTCGATCCCCAGCTTGCGCATCCTGCCCCTCTGGCCGGCTGAATGCCCGCACGCTTGTTTCGTGGGTTGACTTAGGTATACGGAGTTCATTCCCAGTCTAAGCATATAAAGTTCATTCCCAGTCTAAGATCGGACTGGACCTAGGGTTGTGGCAGCACATGCTGGGCTCGGGCATGTGCCGGTGCCTCATTTTTCTTCGCCGGGGCACCATCGTCGAAGCATCACCGGAGAACCTGACCGACGGCATTGGGGTTTCGATGATCGGGGGGCCCGGGGGTGTGCACACATGATGTGCGATGGGTGCTGGTATTTGGCCCTTATATTGGCCCCCTATCCCTCATCAAACCTCGAGAACTCACACCCCCTTAAAGAGCATTTGAGATTTTACAGGTTTGCTGCCAGTAGCCATTAAAGTGTTTGAAATGGGGACACTTTTTTCAAATGGTCACAAAATATTGTACTCTTCAAGTTTTTAGCTGAAATTTTTTGTGCATGCCAACAAATATACAAGGATAATGTCTACCAAGTTTGGGGCTAAAACTCGTAATTTTAGATTGGGAATGAATGCCGTATGCCTAAGCCAACCGATGAAACAAGCGGGTGGGCGAGCGGGCGGGGACTACACCGGCCAGAGAGACGGGATGCGCAAGCCGTTGATCGATAGGGTGGTAGGTGGGTTTAGGCACATCTTCATATTTTTGCATGGCAATGCCATTTTTATGGCTCGCAAATTCATACAATGGTTCCTTAAGCCTTCACGTGAAGTTTCATGGCAAGACGACTCGTTTTCTATCTTTCATGATTTTCAAAACTTTTTACGGTTTGGGATTTTTTAAAATTTTTTCGAAAGGATTTTTGGTCCCAAACTTGGTAGATGTGATCCTTGTATTTTTTTTGGCTTGCACAAAAAAATTCAGCTAAATACTCGAAGTGTACAAGATTTTGTGACCATTTGAAAAAAGTGTCCCCATTTCAGACACTTTAATCGCTACTGGCAACAAAACTGTTAAATCTCAAATGCTCTTTAAGGGGCTGTGAGTTCTCGAGGTTTGATGAGGGATAGGGGGCCAATATAAGGGCCAAGTAGCAGCACCCATCACATATTATGTGCGCACACCCCCTCCGGCCCCCCCAATCGCCGGAACCCCAATGCCACCGGTCAGGTACTCCGGTGATGCTCTAGCGATGGTGCCCCGATGAAGAAAAATGCAGCACCAACACATGCCTGAGCCCAGCATGTGCTGTCGTAACCCTCGGTCTGGTCCGATCTTAGATTGGGAATGAACTTCGCATGCCTAAGTCAACCCACGAAACGAGCGTGCGGGCGCTCAGCCGACCAGAGGGACGGGATGCGTAAGCCGAGGATCGATCGGGTCCCCCTCTGTGTGCTATTGATCCTGCTGCCGCAACCCTCGGTCCAGTCCGATCTTAGATTGGGAATGAATTCCGTATGCCTAATCCAACTGACGAAACAAACGGGTGGGCGAGCGGGCAGGCACTACGCCGGCCAGAGAGACGAGATGCGCAAGCCGTGGATTGATAGGGTGGTAGGTGGTTTTAGGCACATCTTCATATAACTGCATGCCAATGCCATTTTTATGGCTCGTAAATTCATACAATGGTCCCTTAAGCCTTCACGTGAAGTTTTATGGCAAGACGACTCGTTTTCTATTTTTCATGATTTTGAAAACTTTTCACGGTTCAGGATTTTTTAGAATATTTTTGGAAGGAGTTTTGGCCCCAGACATGGTACACGTGATCCTTGTATTTTTTTTGGCATGCACAAAAAAATTCAGCTAAAACCTCGAAGTGTACAAGATTTTGCGACCATTTGAAAAAAGTGTCCCCATTTCGGACACTTTAATGGCTATTGGTAGCAAACCTGTAAAATCTCAAATGCCCTTTAAAGGGGTGTGAGTTCTTGAGGTTTGATGAAGGATAGGGGCCAATATAAGGGCCAAGTACCAGTACCCATCGCACATCATGTGCGCACACCGCACGACCCCCCCGATCGTCGGAACCCCAATGCCGTCGGTCAGGTTCTCTGGCAATGCTCCGGTGATGAGGCCCTGACGAAGAAAAATGTGGCACCAGCACATGCCCGAGCCCAGCATGTGCTGCTGCAACCCTCGGTCCGGTCCGATCTTAGACTAGGAGTGAACTCCGTATGCTTAGACTGGGAATGAACTCCGTAAGCCTAAGTCAACCCACGAAACGAGCGTGCAGGCGCTCAGCAGGCCAGAGGGGTGGGATGCGCAAGCCGGGGATCGATCGGGTCCCCCTCTGTGTGCTGTCGATCCTACTGCTGCAACCCTCGATCCGGTCTGATCTTAGACTGGGAATGAACTCCGTATGCCTAAGCCAACTGACAAAACGAGCGGGCGGGCAGGGGGGCACTACGCCAACCAGAGAGACGGGATGCGTAAGCCGTGGATCGGTAGGGTGGTAGGCGGGTTTAGGCACATCTTCTTATTTCTACATGCCAATGCCATTTTTATGGCTTGTAAATTCATACAATGGTCTGTTAAGGCTTCACGTGAAGGTTCATGGGAAGACAACTCATTTTTTATTTTTCACGATTTTTGAAACTTTTTGCGGTTCGGGATTTTTTAAAATTTTTTCGGAAGGATCCTTGTATTATTTCAGAAGTGTACAAGATTTTGTGACCATTTGAAAAAAGTGTCCCCATTTCAGACACTTTAACGACTACTAGTAGCAAACCTGTAAAATCTCAAATGCTCTTTAAGGGGGTGTGAGTTCTCGAGGTTTGATGAGGGATAGGGGGCCAATATAAGGGCCAAGTACCAGCACCCATCGCACATCATGTGCGCACACCCCCTGACCCCCCGATCACCGGAACCCTAATGCCGTCGGTCAAGTTCTCCGACGATGCTCCGACGATGGTGCCCGGGGGAAGAAAAATGCGACACTAGCACATGCCCAAGCCCAGCATGTGCTGCCGCAACTCTCGGTTCGGTCTGATTTTAGACTGGGAATGAACTCCATATGCTTAGACTGAGAATGAACTCCGTATGCCAAAGTCAATCCACGAAATGAGCGTGTGGGCGCCCAATCGGCCAAAGCGGGGGGATGTGCAAGCTGGGGATCGACCGAGTCCCACTCTGCGTGCTGCCGATCTTGCTGTCGCAACCCTCGGTCTGATCTGATCTTAGACTGGGAATGAACTCCGTAAGCCTAAGCCAACCGACGAAATGAGCGGGTGGGTGGGCACAACGCCGGCCAGAGAGACGAGATACGCAAGCCGTGGATCGGTAGGGTGGTAGGTGGGTTTAGGCACATCTTCTTATTTCTGCGTGCCAATGCCATTTTTATGGCTTGTAAATTCATACAATGGTCCGTTAAGGCTTCACGTGAAGTTTCATGGGAAGATGACTCGTTTTCTATTTTTCACAATTTTCAAAACTTTTTGCGGTTCGAGATTTTTTAAAATTTTTTCGGAAGGATCCTTGTATTATTTTGGAAGTGTACAAGATTTTGTGACCATTTGAAAAAAGTGTCCCCATTTCAGACACTTTAACGACTACTAGTAGCAAACCTGTAAAATCTCAAATGCTCTTTAAGGGGGTGTGAGTTCTCGAGGTTTGATGAGGGATAGGGGGCCAATATAAGGGCCAAGTAGCAGCACCCATCACACATCATGTGTGCAAACCCCCGGCCCCCCCGATCGCTGGAACCCCAATGCCCCCGATCAGGTTCTCTGCCGATGCTCCGACTATGGTGCCCCGACGAAGAAAAATATGGCACCAGCACATGCTCGAGCCTAGCATGTGCTGCCGTAACCTTCGGTCCGGTCTGATCTTAAACTGGAAATGAACTCTGTATGCTTAGACTGGGAAAGAACTTCGTATGCCTAAGTCAACCCACAAAACGAGCGTGCGGGCATTGAGTCGGCCAGAGGGGTGAGATGCGTAAGCCGGGGATCAACCGGGTCCCCCTCTGCGTGCTGTCGATCCTGCTGCCGCAACCCTCGGTCTGATCTGATCTTAGACTGGGAATGAACTCCGTATGGCTAAGCCAACCGATAAAACGAGCGGACGGGCGGGCACTATGCCGCCCAGAGATACGGGATGGGCAAGCAGTGGATCGATAGGGTGGTAGGTGGGTTTAGGCACATCTTTATATTTCTGCGTGCCAATCCATTTTTATGGCTTGTAAATTGTTACAATGGTCCCTTAAAGCCTTCACGTGAGTTTCATGGCAAGAACCATTTTCTCATTTTCACGATTTTGAAAGTTTTAAAACGGTTCAAGAGTTTTTAAAATTTTTCGGCAAGGATTTTTGCCCCAAACTTGGTAGACCATGATCCCTTGTATTTTGTCGGCATGCACAAAAAAAATTCAGCTGAAAACTTTAAAGTGTACAAGATTTTGTGGATTCGTTTCAAAAAAGGTGTCCCTATTTTCAGACACTTTATGGGCTACTGGCAGAAAAACCTGTAAAATCTCAAATGCTCTTTAGAGGGGAGTGTGAGTTTTCAAGGTTTTGATGAGGGATAGGGGGCCAATATAAGGCCTAAGTGCCAGCACCCATCGCACATCATGTGCGCACACCCCCCTGGCACCTCGATCGTAGGATCCCCAATGCTGTTGGTCAGGTTCTCTGACGATGCTCCGACGATGGTGCCCCGATGAAGAAAAATACGGCACCAGCACCTGCCCGAGCCCAGCATGTGCTGCCGTAACCCTCGGTTTGGTCCAATCTTAGACTGGGAATGAACTTCATATGCTTAGACTGGGAATGAACTCCATATGCCTAAGTCAACCCATGAAACGAGTGTGAGGGCGCTCAGCTGGCTAAAGGGGCTGGATGCATAAGCCGGGGATTGGTCGGGTCCCCCTCTGCGTGCTATCGATGCTGTTCCCGTAACCTTCAGTCTGGTCCTACTATCGGAACCCTCGATCCGGTTTGACTTTAGACTGGAATGAACTCTGTATGCCTTAGACAACCAATGAAACGAGCGGGTAGGCGGGCGGGCACTACGTCATCCAGAGAGACAGGATGCGCAAGCCATGGATCGATTGGGTGGTAGGTGGGTTTAGGCACATCTTCATATTTCTACGTGCCAATGCCATTTTTATGGCTTGTAAATTCATACTATGGTTCCTTAAGCCTTCACGTGAAGTTTCATGGCAAGACGACTCGTTTTCTATTTTTCACAATTTTCAAAACTTTTTGCGGTTCGAGATTTTTTAAAATTTTTTCAGAAGGATCCTTGTATTATTTTGGAAGTGTACAAGATTTTGTGACCATTTGAAAAAAGTGTCCCCATTTCAGAAACTTTAACGGCTACTAGTAGCAAACCTGTAAAATCTCAAATGCTCTTTAAGGGGGTGTGAGTTCTCGAGGTTTGATGAGGGATAGGGGGCCAATATAAGGGCCAAGTAGCAGCACCCATCACACATCATGTGTGCAAACCCCCCCGGCCCCCCCGATCGCTGGAACCCCAATGCCCCCGATCAGGTTCTCTGCCGATGCTCCGACTATGGTGCCCCGACGAAGAAAAATATGGCACCAGCACATGCTCGAGCCTAGCATGTGCTGCCGTAACCTTCGGTCCGGTCTGATCTTAAACTAGAAATGAACTCTGTATGCTTAGACTGGGAAAGAACTCTGTATGCCTAAGTCAACCCACGAAACGAGCGTGCGGGCATTGAACCGGCCAGAGGGGTGAGATGCGCAAGCCGGGGATCGATCGGGTCCCTCTGCGTGCTGTCGATCCTGCTGTCGCAACCCTCGGTCTGATCCGATCTTAGACTAGGAATGAACTCCGTATGGCTAAGCCAACCGACGAAACGAGCGGACGGGCGGGCACTACGCCGCCCAGAGATACGGGATGCGCAAGCAGTGGATCGATAGGGTGGTAGGTGGGTTTAGGCACATCTTTATATTTCTGCGTGCCAATGCCATTTTTATGGCTTGTAAATTGTTACAATGGTCCCTTAAGCCTTCACGTGAAGTTTCATGGCAAGATGACTCGTTTTCTATTTTTCATGATTTTTGAAAGTTTTTACGGTTCAAGATTTTTTAAAATTTTTTCGGAAGGATTTTTGGCCCCAAACTTGGAAGACATGATCCTTGTATTTTTGTCGGCATGCACAAAAAAAATTCAGCTGAAAACTTAAAGTGTACAAGATTTTGTGATCGTTTCAAAAAAGTGTCCCTATTTCAGACACTTTAATGGCTACTGGCAGAAAACCTGTAAAATCTCAAATGCTCTTTAAGGGGGTGTGAGTTTTCAAGGTTTGATGAGGGATAGGGGGCCAATATAAGGCCCAAGTGCCAGCACCCATCGCACATCATGTGCGCACACCCCCCTGGCACCCCGATCGTAGGATCCCCAATGCTGCTGGTCAGGTTCTCTGACGATGCTCGACGATGGTGCCCCGATGAAGAAAAATACGGCACCAGCACCTGCCCGAGCCCAGCATGTGCTGCTGCAACCCTCGATCCAGTCCGATCTTAGACTGGGAATGAACTTCATATGCTTAGACTGGAAATGAACTCCATATGCCTAAGTCAACCCATGAAACGAGTGTGAGGGCGCCCAGCTGGCTAAAGGGGCTGGATGCACAAGCCGGGGATTGGTCGGGTCCCCCTCTGCGTGCTATCGATGCTGTTCCCGTAACCTTCAGTCTGGTCCTACTATCGCAACCCTCGGTCTGGTTCGACCTTAGACTGGAATGAACTCTGTATGCCTTAGACAACTAATGAAACGAGTGGGTAGGCGGGCGGGCACTACGTCATCCAGAGAGACGGGATGCGCAAGCCATGGATCGATTGGGTGGTAGGTGGGTTTAGGCACATCTTCATATTTCTACGTGCCAATGCCATTTTTATGGCTTGTAAATTCATACTATGGTCCCTTAAGCCTTCACGTGAAGTTTCATGGCAAGACGACTCGTTTTCTATTTTTCACAATTTTTGAAACTTTTTGCGGTTCGGGATTTGTTAAAATTTTTTCAGAAGGATTTTAGGCCCCAAACTTGGTAGACATGATTCTTGTATTTTTGTTGGCATGCACAAAAAAATTCAGCTAAAAACTAAAAGTGTACAAGATTTTGTGACCATTTCAAAAAAGTGTCCCCCATTTGAGACACTTTAATGGCTACTGGCCGCAAACCTGTAAAATATCAAATGCTCTTTAATGGGGTGTGAGTTCGTGAGGTTTAATGAGGGAAAGGGGGCCAATATAAGGGCCAAGTACCAGCACCTATCGCACATCATGTGCGCACACCCCCCGCCCCCCCGATCGTCGAAACCCCAATGCCGTCGGTCAGGTTCTCCGGTGATACTCCGACGATGGAGCCCTGGCAAAGGGAAATACGGCACCAGCAAATGCTCGAGCCCAGCAAGTGCTGCCGCAACCCTTGGTCCGGTCCGATCTTAGACTGGGAATGATCTCTGTATGCTTAGACTGGGAATGAACTCCGTATGCCTAAGTCAACCCACGAAACGAGTGTGCGGGTGCTCAGCCAGCCAGAGGGGCGAGATGCGTAAGCCGGGGATCGATCGGGTCCCCATCTGTAAGCTGTCGATCCTACTATCGCAACCCTTGGTCTGGTTAGATCTTAGACTGGGAATGAACTCCATATGCCTAAGCCAACCGACGAAACGAGCGGGCGGGCAAGCGGGCGAGCACTACACCGGCCAGTGAGACGAGATGCGCAAGCCGTGGATCGATAGGGTGGTAGGTGGGTTTAGGCACATCTTCATATTTCTACGTGCCAATGCCATTTTTATTGCTTGTAAATTGATACAATGGTCCCTTAAGCCTTCACGTGAAGTTTCATGGCAAGACGACTCGTTTTCTATTTTTCACGATTTTTGAAACTTTTTGTGGTTCTGGATTTTTTAAAATTTTTTCGGAAAGAGTTTTGGCTCCAAACTTGGCAGACATGATCCTTGTATCTTTGTTGGCATGCACAAAAAAATTCAGCTAAAAAGTCGAAGTGTACAAGATTTTGTGACCATTTGAAAAAAGTGTCCCCATTTCAAACACTTTAATGTCTACTGGCAGCAAACCTATAAAATCTCAAATGCTCTTTAAGGGGGTGTGAGTTCTCGAGGTTTGATGAGGGATAGGGGACCAATATAAGGGCCAAGTACCAGCACCCATCACACATCATGTGCGCATACCCCCCGGCCCCCCCGATCGTTGGAACCCCAATGCCGTCGGTCAGGTTCTCCGGTGATGCTCCGACGATGGAGCCCTGGCAAAGGGAAATACGGCACCAGCAAATGCTCGAGCCCAGCAAGTGCTGCCGCAACCCTTGGTCCGGTCCGATCTTAGACTGGGAATGATCTCTGTATGCTTAGACTGGGAATGAACTCCGTATGCCTAAGTCAACCCACGAAACGAGCGTACGGGCGCTCCGCAGGCCATAGGCACGGGATGGTCAAACCGGGGATCGGTTGGGTCCCCCTCTACGTGCTGTTGATCCTGCTGCCGCAACCCTTGGTCTGGTTGAATCTTAGACTGGGAATGAACTCAGTATACACAAGCCAACCGACGAAACGAGCGGGCAAGCAGGCACTACGTCGGCCAGAGAGACGGGATGCGCAAGCCGTGGATCGATAGGGTGGTAGGTGGGTTTAGGCACATCTTCATATTTCTACGTGCCAATGCCATTTTTATGGCTTGTAAATTCATACAATGGTCCTTTCAGCCTTTACGTGAAGTTTCATGGCAAGACGACTCGTTTTCTATTTTCACAATTTTTAAAACTTTTTGCGGTTCAGGATTTTTTAAAATTTCTTCGGAAGGAGTTTTGGCCTTAAACTTGGTAGACATGATCCTTGTATTTTTTTTGGCATGCACAAAAAAATTAAGCTAAAAACTAAAAGTGTACAAGATTTTGTGACGATTTGAAAAAAGTGTCCCCATTTCAAACACTTTAATGGCTATTGGTAGCAAACCAGCAAAATCTCAAATGCTCTTTAAGGGGCTGTGAGTTCTTGAGGTTTGATGAGGGATAGGGGGCCAATATAAGGGCCACGTACCAGCACCCATCGCACATCATCTGTGCACACCCACCCGGCCCACTGATCGCCGGAACCCCAATCCGTCGATCAGGTTCTCCGGTGATGCTCTGGCGATGGTGCCCCGGTGAAGAAAAATGCGACACCAACAAATGCCTAGCCCAGCATGTGCTGGTGCAACCCTTGGTCCGATCCGATCTTGGACTGGGAATGAACTCCGTATGCTTAGACTGGGAATGAACTCCGTATGCCTAAGTCAACCCACGAAACGAGTGTGCGGGTGCTCAGCCAGCCAGAGGGACGAGATGCGTAAGCCGAGGATCGGTCGGGTCCCCATCTGTAAGCTGTCGATCCTGCTATCGCAACCCTTGGTCCGGTTAGATCTTAGACTGGGAATGAACTCCATATGCCTAAGCCAACCGACGAAACGAGCGGGCGGGCAAGCGGGCGAGCACTACACCGGCCAGTGAGACGAGATGCGCAAGCCGTGGATCGATAGGGTGGTAGGTGGGTTTAGGCACATCTTCATATTTTTGTGTGCCAATGCCATTTTTATGGCTTGTAAATTCATACAATGGTCCCTTAAGCGTTCACGTGAAGTTTCGTGGCAAGACGACTCGTTTTCTATTTTTCACGATTTTTGAAACGTTTTACGGTTTGGGATTTTTTAAAATTTTTTGGAAGGAGTTTTGGCCCCAAACTTGGTAGACGTGATCCATGTATTTTTGTTGGCATGCACAAAAAAATTCTGCTAAAAACTCAAAGTGTACAAGATTTTGTGACCATTTGAAAAAAGTGTCCCCATTTTAGACACTTTAATGGCTACTGGCAGCAAACCAGCAAAATCTCAAATGCTCTTTAAGGGGGTGTGAGTTCTCAAGGTTTGATGAGGGATAAGGGGCAATATAAGGGCCAAGTACCAGCACCCACCACACATCATGTGCGCGCACCCCCTCCGGCCCCCCGATCGCTGGAACCCCAATGTCGCCGGTCAGGTTCTCCGGCAATGGTGCCCTGGTGAAGAAAAATACGGCACCACCACATGCCTGAGTCCAGCATGTGCTTTCTCAACCCTCGGTCCTGTCCGATCTTAGACTGGGAATTAACTCCGTATGCTTAGACTAGGAATGAACTCCGTATGCCTAAGTCAACCCATGAAACAAGCGTGCGGGCGCTCAGCCGGCCAGAGGGGTGGGATGCGCAAGTCGGGGATCAGTCGGGTCCCGCTCTGCGTGCTGTCGATCCTCCAGCCGCAACACTCAGTCCGGTCCAATCTTAGACTGGGAATGAACTCCGTATGCCTTAGCAACCGATGAAACGAACGGGCGGGCGAGTGAGCGTGCACTGCGCCGCCCAGAGAGACGGGATGCGCAAGCCGTGGATCGATAAGGTGGTAGGTGGGTTTAGGTACATCTTCATATTTCTGCATGCCAATGCCATTTTTATGGCTTGTAAACTCATACAATGGTCCCTTAAGCCTTCACGTCACGTTTCATGGCAAGACGACTCATTTTCTATTTTTCATGATTTTTGAAACTTTTTCCAGTTTGAGATTTTTTTAAATTTTTTCGAAAGGATTTTTGGCCCCAAACTTGGTAGACGTGATCCTTGTATTTTTGTTGGCATTCAAAAAAAAAATTCAGCTAAAAACTCGAAGTGTACAAGATTTTGTGACCATTTGAAAAAAGTGTCCCCATTTCAGACACTCTAATTGCTACTGGCAGCAAACCTGTAAAATCTTAAATGCTCTTTAAGGGGGTGCGAGTTCTCAAGGTTTGATGAGGGAGAAGGGGCCAATATAAGGGCCAAGTACCAGCACCCATTGTAGATCATGTGCGTACACCCCTCCGGCCCCCCGATCGTCGAAACCCCAATGCCACCGATCAAGTTCTCCGACGATGGTGCCTCAGCGAAGAAAAATGTGGCACCAGCACATGCCCGAGCCTAGCATCTGCTACCGCAACCCTCGATCCAGTCCGATCTTAGAATGGGAATGAACTTCGTATGCTTATACTGGGAATGAACTCCATATGCCTAAGTCAACCCATGAAACGAGAATGCGGGCGCTCAGCCGGCCAGAGGGGAGGGATGCACAAGCCGGGGATCGGCCGGGTCCCCCCCTGCATGCTGCCGATCCTGCTATCGCAACCCTCTAGCTGGTCTAATCTTAGACTGGGAATGGACTCCGTATACCTAAGCCAACCGATGAAACGAGCGGTTGGTGGGCGAGCGAGCACTACGCCGACCAGAGAGACAAGATTTGCAAGCCGTGGATCAAAAGGGTGGAAGGTGGGTTTAGGCACATCTTCATATTTCTGCATGCCAATGCTATTTTTATGGCTTGTAAACTCATACAATGGTCCCTTAAGCCTTCACGTGAAGTTTCATGGCAAGATGACTCGTTTTCTATTTTTCACGATTTTTGAAACTTTTTACGATTCAGGATTTTTTTAAATTTTTTTGGAAGGAGTTTTAGACCCAAACCTGGTAGACGCGATCCTTGTATTTTTGTTGGCATGCACAAAAAAATTCAACTAAAAAATCGAAGTGTACACAATTTTGTCACCATTTGAAAAAAGTGTCCCCATTTCAGACACTTTAATGGCTACTGGCAGCAAACCTGTAAAATCTCAAATGCTCTTTAAGGGGGTGTGAGTTCTTGAGGTTTGATGAGGGATAGGGGGCTAATATAAGGGCCAAGTACCAGCACCCATCACACATCATGTGCGCACACCCCCCCTCGGCCCACCCGATCATCGGAACCCCAATGCCGTCGGTCAGGTTCTTCGACGATGCTCCGGCAATGGTGCCCAGACGAAGAAAAATGTGGCACCACCACATGCCCGGGCCCAACATGTGCTGCCATAACCCACGGTCTGATCCGATCTCAGACTGGGAATGAACTCCGTATGCTTAGACTGGGAATGAACTCCGTATGCCTAAGTCAACCCACGAAACGAGCGTACGGGCGCTCAATCGGCCAGAAGGGCAAGATGCGCAAGCCAGGGAACGGCTGGGTCCCCCTCTGCGTGCTGCTGATCCTACTGCCACAACCCTCGGTCTGGTCTGATCTTAGCTTGGGAATGAACTCCGTATTCCTAAGCCAACCGACGAAACGAGCAGGGGGGCGAGCGGGCGGGCGGGCACTGCGTCGGCCAGAGAGACGGATGCGCAAGTCGTGGATCGATAGGGTGGTAGGTGGGTTTAGGCACATCTTCATCATTCTACGTGCCAATGCCATTTTTATGGCTGTCAAATTCATACAAACAGTCCCTTAAAGCCTTCACGTGAAGTTTCATGTGCACAGATGACTCTGTATTTCTATTTTTCAGCAATTTTCAAAAGTTTTACGGTTCTGGGATTTTTTTAAATTTTTTCAGAAGGAGTTTTGGCCCCAAAACTTGGTAGACGTGGTCTTGTATTTTTGGTAAGCATCGCACCAAAAAAGTCAGCTAAAACTCGAAGTGTACAAATTTTGTGGACCATTTTGAAAAAAGTGTCCCCATTTTAGACACTTTAATGGTCTCGGCAGCAAACCTATAAAATCTCAAATGCCTCTTTAAGGGGGTGTGAGTTCTCGAGGTTTGATGAGGGATAGGGGGCCAATATAAGGGCCAAGTACCAGCACCCATCACACATCATGTGCGCACACCCCTCTCGGCCCCCCCGATCGACGAAACCCCAATACCGTCGGTCAGGTTCTCTGGTGATGCTCCGACGATGGTGCCCTGGCAAAGAAAAATGCGGCACCAGCACATGCCCGAGCCCAGCATGTGCTGTCGCAATCCTCGGTTCGGTCTGATCTTAGATTGGAAATGAACTTCATATGCTTAGACTGGGAATGAACTCCATACGCCTAAGTCAACCCATGAAACGAGCGTGCGGGCACTCAGCCGGCCAGAGGGGCGGGATGCGCAAGTCGAGGATCGATCGGGTCCCCCTCTGTGTGCTACCGATCCTGGTGCCACAACCCTTGGTCCGGTCCTGATCTTAGACTAGGAATGAACTCCGTATGCCTAAGCCAATCGACGAAACGAGCGAGCGGGTGGGCGAGCGGGCACTACGCCGGCCAGAGAGACGGGATGCACAACCCATGGATCGATAGGGTGGTAGTAGGTGGGTTTAGGCACATCTTCATATTTCTACATGCCAATGCCATTTTTATGGCTTGTAAATTCATACAATGGTCCCTTAAGCCTTCACGTGAAGTTTCATGGCAAGACAACTCGTTTTCTATTTTTCACGATTTTTGAAACATTTTACGGTTTGAGATTTTTTAAAATTTTTTCGGAAGGAGTTTTGGCCCCAAATTTGGTAGACGTCGAAACCCCAATGCCGGTCAGGTTCTTCGGCATTGGTTCGGCGAAGAAAAATACGGCACCAGCACATGCTCGAGCCCAGCATGCGCTGCCGTAACCCTCGGTCCGGTCCGGTCTGATCCGATCCTAGACTGGGAATAAACTCCGTATGCTTAGACTGGGAAGGAGTTTTGGCCCCAAACTTTGTAGACGTGATCCTTGTATTTTTTTTGGCATGCACAAAAAAGTTCAGCTAAAAACTCGAAGTGTACAAGATTTGTCACCATTTGAAAAAAGTATCCCCATTTCAGACACTTTAATGGCTATTGGCAGCAAAGCTGTAAAATCTCAAATGCTCTTTAAGGGGGTGTGAGTTCTCGAGGTTTGATTGGATAGGGGGCCAATATAAGGGCCAAGTACTAGCACCCATCGTACATCTTGTGTGCACACCCCCCCAGCCCCGCCGATCGTCGGAACCCCAATGACGTCGGTCAGGTTCTCCGACGATGGTGCCCCGATGAAGAAAAATACGACACAAGCACATGCCTGAGCCCAGCATGTGCTGCCGCAACCCTCGGTCTAGTCTGATCTTAGATTGGGAATGAACTCCGTATGCTTAGACTGGGAATGAACTCCGTATGCTTAGACTGGGAATGAACTCCGTATGCCTAAGTCAACCCACGAAACGAGCGTGCGGGCGTTTAGCTGGCTAGAGGGGCGAGATGCGCAAGCTGGGGATCGGTCGGGTCCCCTCTGCGTGCTGCCAATCCTCTTGCCGCAAACTTCAATCCAGTCTGATCTTAGACTGGGAATGAACTCTGTATGCCTAAGCCAACCAACGAAATGAGCGGGCGTGTGGGCACTACGCCGTCCAGAGAGACGGGATGTGCAAGCCGTGGATCGATAGGATGGTAGGCGGGTTTAGGCACATCTTCATATTTCTATGTGCCAATGACATTTTTATGGCTTGTAAATTCATACAATGGTCCCTTAAGCCCTCACGTGAAGTTTCGTGGCAAGACGAATCGTTTTGTATTTTTCACGACTTTTGAAACTTTTTGTGGTTCGGGATTTTTTTAAATTTTTTTGGAAGGAGTTTTGGCGCCAAATTTGGTAGATCTGATCCTTGTATTTTTTTCGGCATGCACAAAACAATTCAGCTCAAAACTCGAAGTGTACAAGATTTTGTGACCATTTGAAAAAAGTGTCCCTATTTCAGACACTTTAATGGCTACTGGTAGTAAACCTGTAAAATCTCAAAGGCTCTTTAAGGGGGTGTGAGTTCTCGAGGTTTGATGAGGGATAGGGGGCCAATATAAGGGCCAAGAACCAGCACCCTTCACACATCAGGTGCGCACACCCCCCGACCCCCCCTTCGTCGGAACCGCAATGCCACCAGTCAAGTTCTCCGACGATGCTCCGGTGATGGTGCCCCGGTGAAGAAAAATACGGCACCAGCACATGCCCGAGGTTAGCATGTGCTGCCGCAACCCTCGATCCGGTCTGATCTTACACTGGGAATGAACTCCTTATGCCTAAGTCAACCCACGAAACGAGCGTGCAGGCACTCAGCTGGCCATAGGGGTAGGATGCGCAAGCTGGGGATCGGTCGGGTTTAGGCACATCATCATATTTTTGCGTGCCAATGCCATTTTATGGCATATAAATTCATACAATGGTCCCTTGAGCCCTCACGTGAAGTTTCCTGGCAAGATGACTCGTTTTCTATTTTTCATGATTTTTGAAACTTTTTGCGGTCCGGGATTTTTTAAAATTTTTTCGAAAGGAGTTTTGGCCCCAAACTTGGTAGACGTGATCCTTCTATTTTTTTTGGCATGCAAAAAAAAATTCAGCTAAAAACTCGAAGTGTACAAGATTTTGTGACCATTTGAAAAAGGTGTCCCCATTTTAGACACTTTAATGGCTGTTGGCAGCAAACCTATGAAATCTCAAATGCTCTTTAAGGGGGTGTGAGTTCTTGAGGTTTGATGAGGGATAGGGGGCCAATGCAAGCGCCAAGTACCAGCACCCATCGCACACCATGTGCGCACACCCCCCCGGCCCCCCGATCGTCGGAACCCCATGCCTCCGGTCAGGTTCTCCGACGATGCTCTTGCGATGGTGCTCCGACGAAGAGAAATGCGGCACCAGCACATGCCCGAGCCCAGCATGTGCTGCCCCAACCCTTGGTCCGGTCCGATCTTAGACTGGGAATGAACTCAGTAAGCTTAGACTGGGAATGAACTCCGTATGCCTAAGTCAACCCACAAAACGAGCGTGCGGGCGCTCCACCGGCCAGAGGGGTAGGATACGCAAGCCGGGGATCGGCCGAGTCCCCCTCTGCGTGTTGCCTAAGCCAACCGACGAAACGAGTGGGCGGGCGGGCATTACGTCGGCCAGAGAGACAGGATGCGCAAACCTGTAAAAAAGAGACAGGACGGGCGGGCATTACAAGATTTTGTGACCATTTGAAAAAAGTGTCCCCATTTCAAACACTTTAATGGCTACTGGCAGCAAACCTGTAAAATCTCAAATGCTTTTTAAGGGGGTGTTAGTTCTTGAGGTTTGATGAGGGATAGGGCGCCAATAAAAGGGCCAAGTACCAGCACCCATCGCACATCATGTGCACACACCCCCCGGCCCCCCCGATTGCCGGAACCCCAATGCCACTGGTCAGGTTCTCCGACGATGCTGCGACGATGGTGCCTCGATGAAAAAAAAGATGGCAGTAACACATGCCCGAGCCCAACATGTGCTATCGTAACCCTTGGTCCGATCTGATCTTAGACTGGGAATGAACTCCATATGCTTAGACTGGGAATGAACTCCGTATGCCTAAGTCAACCCATGAAACGAGCGTGCGGGCGCTTAGCCGGCCAGAGGGGTGGGATGCGCAAGCCGGGGATCGGCCGGGTCCCCATCTGCGTGCTGCCGATCCTGTTACCACAACCCTTGGTCCGATCTGATCTTAGACTGGGAATTAACTCTGTATGCCTAAGCCAATTGACAAAATGAGCGGCCGTGCGGGCGGGCACTACACTGGCCAGAGAGACGGGATGCGCACGTCATAGATCGATAGGGTGGTAGCTGGGTTTAGGCACATCTTCATATTTCTGTGTGCTAATGCCATTTTTATGGCTTCTAAATTCATACAATGGTCCTTTAAGACTTCATATGAAGTTTCATGGCAAGACGACTGCCTTTTTATTTTTCACGATTTTTGAAACTTTTTGCGGTTCAGGATTTTTAAAATTTTTTTCGGAAGGCGTTTTGGTCCCAAACTTGGTAGACGTGATCCTTTGTATTTTTTTTGGCATGCACAAAAAAATTCAGCTAAAAACTCGAAGTGTACAAGAATTTGTGACCATTTGAAAAAATTGTCCCCATTTCAAACACTTTAATGGCTACTGGCAGCAAACCTGTAAAATCTCAAATGCTCTTTAAGGGGGTACGAGTTCTTGAGGTTTGATAAGGGATAAGGGGACAATATAAGGGCCAATTACCAGCACTCATCGCACATCATGCGCGGACACCCCCCGGCCCCCCCGATCAGCGGAACCCCAATTCGTCGGTCAGGTTCTCCGGTGATGCTCTGGGGATGGTGCCCCGATGAAGAAAATGCGGCACCAGCACATGCCCGAGCCCAGCATGTGCTGCCACAACCCTCGGTCTGGTCCGATCTTACACTAGGAATGAACTCTGTATGCTTAGACTGGCAATGAACTTCGTATGCCTAAGTCAACCCATGAAATAAACGTGCGGGCGCTCAGCCGACCAGAGGGGCGGGATAAGCAAGCCGGGATCGGTCGGGTCCCCCTCTGCGTGCTGCTGATCCTGCTACCGCAACCCTCAGTCTGGTACAATCTTAGACTGGGAATGAACTCTGTATGCTTAAGCCAATCAACGAAACAAGCAAGCGGGCGGGCGGGCGGGCACTACACTGGCCAGAGAGACGGGATGTGCAAGCCGTGGATCGATAGGGTGGTAGGTGGGTTTAGGTAAATCTTCATATTTTTGCATGCCAATGAGATTTTTATGGCTTGTAAATTCATACAATGGTCCCTTAAGCCTTCACCTGAAGTTTCATGGCAAAACGACTCGTTTTCTATTTTTCACGATTTTTGAAACTTTTTGCAGTTCAGGGTTTTTTGAAAATTTTTTCGGAAGGTGTTTTGGCCCCAAACTTGGTAGACGTGATCCTTGTATTTTTGTTGGCATGCACAAAAAAATTCAGCTAAAAATTCGAAGTGTACAAGATTTTGTGACCATTTGAAAAAAGTGTCCCCATTTCAGAAACTTTAATGGCTACTGGCAGCAAACCTGTAAAATCTCAAATGCTCTTTAAGGGGGTGTGAGTTCTCGAGGTTTGATGAGGGATAGGGGGCCAATATAAGGGCCAAGAACCAGCACCCATCGCACATTATGTGCGCACACCCCCCGGCCCCCCCGATCGCCGGAACCCCAACGCCGCCGGTCAGGTTCTCCGACGATGCTCCGGTGATGGTGCCTCGATGAAGAAAAATACGACACCAGCACATGCCCGAGCCTAGCATGTGCTACAAAACCCTCGGTCTGGTCCAATCTTAGACTGCGAATGAACGCCGTGTGCTTAGACTGGGAATGAACTCCGTATGCCTCAGTTAACCTACGAAACGAGCGTGCGGGCGCTCAGCCAGCCGAAGGGGTGGGATGCACAAATCGGGGACCGGCCGGGTCCCCCTCTACGTGCTGCCGATCTTGCTGCCATAACCCCCGGTCTGGTCCAATCTTAGACTGGGAATGAACTTCGTATGCCTAAGCCAACCGATGAAACGAGCGAGCGGGCACTACGCCGATCAGAGAGACGGGATGCGCAAGCCGTGGATCGATAGGGTGGTAGGTGGGTTTAGGCACATCTTCATATTTCTGAGTGCCAATGCCATTTTTATGGCTTGTAGATTCATACAATGGTCCCTTAAGCCTTTACCTGAAGTTTCATGGCGAGACGACTCGTTTTTTATTTTTCACAATTTTTAAAACTTTTTGCGATTCAGGATTTTTTAAAATTTTTTTGGAAGGTTTTTTGGCCCCAAACTTGGTAGACGTGATCCTTGTATTTTTGTTGCCATGCACAAAAAACTTTAGCTAAAAATTCGAAGTGTACAAGATTTTGTGACCATTTGAAAAAAGTGTCCCCATTTTAGACACTTTAATGGCTACTGGCAGCAAACCTGTAAAATCTCAAATGCTAATTAAGGGGGTGTGAGTTCTCAAGGTTTGATATGGTATAGGGGGCCAATATAAGGGCCAAGAACCAGCACCCATCACACATCATGTGCGCACACCCCCCCGGCCCCCCGATCGTCAGAACCCCAACGCCGCCGGTCAGGTTCTCCGGCGATGCTCCGGTGATGGTGCCTCGATGAAGAAAAATGTGGCACCAGCACATGCCCGAGCCTAGCATGTGCTACAAAACCCTCGGTCTGGTCCAATCTTAGACTGCGAATGAACTCCGTGTGCTTAGACTGGGAATGAACTCCGTATGCCTAAGTCAACCCACGAAACGAGCGTGCGGGCGCTCAGCTAGCCAGAGGGGTGGGATCCACAAATCGGGGATCGGTCGGGTCCCCCTCTACGTGCTGCCGATCTTGCTACTGTAACCCCGGTTTTGGTCCGATCTTAGACTAGGAATGAACTTTGTATGCCTAAGCCAACCGACGAAACGAGCGAGCGGGCACTATGCTGGACAAAGAGATGGGATGCATAAGCCGTGGATCGATAGGGTGGTAGGTGGGTTTAGGCACATCTTCATATTTCTGAGTGCCAATGCCATTTTTATGGCTTGTAAATTCATACAATGGTCCCTTAAGCCTTCACCTGAAGTTTCATGGAAAGACGACTCGTTTTTTATTTTTCACGATTTTCAAAACTTTTTGCGATTCAGGATTTTTTAAAATTTTTTCGGAAGGAGTTTTGTCCCCAAACATGGTAGAGGTGATCCTTGTATTTTTTTTGGCGTGCATAAAAAAATTTCGCTAAAAAATCGAATTGTACAAGATTTTGTGACCATTTGAAAAAAGTGTCCCCATTTCAGATACATTAATGGCTGCTGGCAGCAAACCTGTAAAATCTCAAATGCTCTTTAAGGGGGTGTAAGTTCTCGAGGTTTGATGAGAGATAGGGCGCCAATATAAGGGCCAAGTACCAGCACCCATCGCACATCATGTGCGCACACCCCTCCGACCCCCCCGATCATCGGAACCCCAATGCCGCCAGTTAGGTTCTCCGGCGATGCTCCAGCGATGGTGCCCCGGTGAAGAAAAATGCGGCACCAGCACATGCCTGAGCCCAGCAAGTGCTACGGCAACCCTCGGTCCGGTCCGATCTTCGACTGGGCATGAACTCCGTATGCTTAGACTGGGAATGAACTCCGTATGCCTAAGTCAACCCACGAAACAAGCGTGCAGGCGTTCAGCCGGCCAAAGGGGCGGGATGTGCAAATAGGGATCGGTCGGGTCCCCCCCTATGTTCTGCTGATCCTGTTGCTGCAACCCTCAGTCCGATCCGATCTTAGACTGGGAATGAACTCCGTATGCCTAAGCCAACCGACGAAACGAGCGGGCGGGCGGGCGGCACTATGCCAGCCTGAGAAATGGGATGCAAAGTCGTGGATCGATAGGGTGATAGGTGGGTTTAGGCACATCTTCATATTTCTACGTGCCAATGCCATTTTTATGGCTTGTAAATTCATACAATGGTCCCTTAAGCCTTCACGTGAAGTTTCATGGCAAGACGACTCATTTTCTATTTTTCATGATTTTTGAAAATTTTTGCGGTTCGAGATTTTTTAAAATTTTTTTGGAAGGAGTTTTGGCCCCAAATATGGTAGAGGTGATCCTTGTATTTTTTTGGCGTGCACAAAAAAATTCAGCGAAAAACTCGAAGTGTACAAGATTTTGTGTCCATTTGAAAAATGTGTCCCCATTTCAGACACTTTAATGGCTACAGGCAGCAAACCTGTAAAATCTCAAATGCTCTTTAAGGGGGTGTGAGTTCTCGAGGTTTGATGAGGGATAGGGGGCCAATATAAGGGCCAAGTACCAGCACCCATCGCACACCATGTGCGCACACCCCCCGACCCCCCCGATCACCGAAACCCCAATGCCGCCAGTCAGGTTCTCCAGCGATGCTCCAGCGTGGTGCCCCGGCAAAGAGAAATGCGGCACCAGCACATGCCTGAGCCCAGCAAGTGCTACCACAACTCTCGGTCCGGTCCGATCTTCGACTGGGCATGAACTCTGTACGCTTAGACTGGGAATGAACTCCATATGACTAAGTCAACCCACGAAACAAGTGTGCGGGCACTCAGTCGGCCAGACGGGAGGGATGCGTAAACCGGGATCGATCGGGTCCTCCTCTGTGTGTTGTTGATCCTATTGCCGTAACCCTCAGTCCAGTCCAATCTTAGACTGGGAATGAACAACGTATGCCTAAGCCAACCGACGAAACGAGCGGGCGGGCGGGCGGGCACTACGCCAGCCAAAGAGACAGGATGCGAAAGTCATGGATCGATATGGTGGTAGGTGGGTTTAGGCACATCTTCATATTTCTACGTGCCAATGCCATTTTTATGGCTTGTAAATTCATACAATGGTTCCTTAACCCTTCACGTGAAGTTTCATGGCAAGACGACTCATTTTTTATTTTTCACGATTTTTGAAACTTTTTACGGTTTGGGATTTTTTAAAATTTTTTCAAAAGGAGTTTTGGCTCCAAACATGGTAGAGGTGATCCTTGTATTTTTTTTGGCGTGCACAAAAAAATTCTGCTAAAAGCTCGAAGTGTACAAGATTTTGTGTCCATTTGAAAAAAGTGTTGCCATTTGAGACACTTTAATGGCTACTGGCAGCAAACCTACAAAATCTCAAAGGCTCTTTAAGGGGGTGTGAGTTTTCGAGGTTTGATGAGGGATAGGGGGCCAATATAAGGGCCAAGTACTAGCACCCATCACACATCATGTGCGCACACCCCCCCGGCCGCCCCGATCGTCGAAACCCCAATGCCGTCAGTCAGGTTCTCCGACGATGCTCCGGGGATGGTGCCCCGACGAAGAAAAATATGGCACCAGCACATGCCCGAGCCCAGTATGTGCTGCCACAACCCTCGGTCTGGTCTGATCTTAGACTGGGAATGAACTCCGTATGCTTAGACTGGGAATGAACTCCATTTGCCGAAGTCAACCCACGAAACAAGCGTGCGGGCGCTCAGCCAGCCAGAGGGGCGGGATGCGCAAGTTGGGGATCGACCGGGTCCCCCTCTGCATGGTGCTGATCCTGCTACCATAACCCTTGGTCTGGTACAATCTTAGACTGGGAATGAACTCTGTATGCCTAAGCCAACCAACGAAATGAGTGGGCGGGCGGGTGGGCGGGCACTACGCCGGCTTGAAAGATGGGATGCGCAAGCCGTGGATCGATAGGGTGGTAGGTGGGTTTAGACACATCTTCATATTTCTGTGTGGCAATTCCATTTTTATGGCTTGTAAATTCATACAATGGTCCCTTAAGCCTTCACGTAAAGTTTCCTGGCAAGACGACTTGTTTTCTATTTTTCACGATTTTCAAAACTTTTTGCGGTTCGGGATTTTTTAAAATTTTTTTCAAAGGAGTTTTGGCATGCACAAAAGAATTCAGCTAAAAACTCAAATTGTACAAGATTTTGTGACCATTTGAAAAAAGTGTCCCCATTTCAAATTCTTTAATGGCTACTGGCAGCAAACCTGTAAAATCTCAAATGCTCTTTAAGGGGGTGTGAGTTCTCGAGGTTTGATGAGGGATAAGGGGCCAATATAAGGGCCAAGTACCAGCACCCATAGCACATCATGTGCACACACCCCCCCGGCCCCCCCAATTGTCGGAACCCCAATGCCACCGGTCAGGTTCCCGGTGATGGTGCCCCGACGAAGAAAAATACGGCACCAGCACATACCCGATCCCAGCATGTGCTGTCGCAACCCTCGGTCTGGTCCGAACTTAAACTAGGAATGAATCAGTATGCTTAGACTGGGAATGAACTCCGTATGCCTAAGTCAACCCACGAAACGAGCGTGCGGGCGCTCAACCGGCCAGAGGGGCGGGATACGCAAGCCGGGGATCGGTCGGGTCACCCTCTACGTGTTGTAGATCCTGTTGCCGCAACCCTCATTCTGGTCTGATCTTAGACTAGGAATGAACTCCGTATGCCTAAGCCTATCGACGGAACGAGCGGGCGGGCGGGCACTACGGTGGCCAGAGAGATGGGATGCGCAAGCCGTGGATCGATAGGGTGGTAGGTGGGTTTAGGCACACCTTCATATTTGTGCGTGCCAATGCCATTTTTATGGCTTGTAAATTCATACAATTGTCCCTTAAGCCTTCACGTGAAGTTTGATGGCAATACGACTCGTTTTCTATTTTTCATGATTTTTGAAACTTTTTGTGGTTCGAGATTTTTTAAAATTTTTTTGGAAGGAGTTTTGGCCCCAAACTTGGTAGACGTGATCCTTGTATTCTTTTTTGCATGCACAAAAAAATTCAGCTAACAAATCATAGTGTACAAGATTTTGTGACTATTTGAAAAAAGTGTCCCCATTTTAGACACGTTAATGGCTACTGGCAGCAAACAAGTAAAACTCAAATGCTCTTTAAGGGGGTGTGAGTTCTCGAGCTTTGATGAGGGATAGGGGGCCAATATAAGGGCCAAGTACCAGCACCCATCGCACATCATGTGCGCACACCACCCTCGGCCACCCAATCGCCGGAACCCCAATGCCGTCTGTCAGTTTCTCCGGTGATGCTCCGACGATGGTGCCCCGGTGAAGAAAAATGCGACACCAGCATATGCCCGAGCCCAGCATGTGCTGCCGTAACCCTCGGTTCGGTTTGATCTTAGACTGGGAATGAACTCCGTCTTCTTAGATTGGGAATGAACTTCGTATGCCTAAGTCAACCCATAAAATGAGCGTTTGGGCACTCAACCGGCTAGAGGGGCAGGATGCGCCTGTCGGGGATCGTTCGTGTCCCCTTCTTCATGCTGTCGATCCTGCTGCCATAACCCTCGGTCTGGTCTAATCTTAGATTGGGAATGAACTCCGTATGCCTAAGCCAACCGACGAAACGAGCAGACGGGCACTACTTATGCCTATGTCAACCCATGAAACGAGCGTGTGGGTGATCATACGGCCAGAGGGGCGAGATGCGCAAGCCGGGGATCAGCCGAATCCCCCTCTGTGTGCTACCAATCTTGCTGCCACAACCCTCTGTCTGATCTGATCTTAGACTGGGAATGAATTCCGTATGCCTAAGCCAACCGACGAAACGAGCGGGCGGGCGGGCACTACGCCGGCCAGAGAGACAGGATACGCAAGCTATGAATCGATAGGGTGGTAGGTGGGTTTAGGTACATCTTCATATTTCTGCATGCCAATGCCATTTTTATGGCTTGCAAATTCATACAACGGTCCCTTCAGCCTTCACGTGATGTTTCATGGCAAGACGACTCGTTTTTTATTTTTCACGATTTTTAAAACATTTTGCGGTTCAAGATTTTTTAAAATTTTTTCGAAAGGAGTTTTGGCCCTAAACTTGGTAGACGAGATCCTTGTATTTTTGTTGGCATGCACAAAAAACTTCAGCTAAAAACTCGAAGTGTACAAGATTTTGTGACCATTTGAAAAAAGTGTCCCCATTTCAGACACTTTAATGGCTACTGGCAGCAAACCTGTAAAATCTCAAATGCTCTTTAAGGGCGTGTGAGTTCTCGAGGTTTGATGAGGGATATGGGGCCAATATGAGGGCCAAGTACCAGCACCCATCGCACATCATGTGCTGTCGCAACCCTCGGTCTGGTCCGAACTTAAACTAGGAATGAATCAGTATGCTTAGACTGGGAATGAACTCCGTATGCCTAAGTCAACACACGAAACGAGCGTGCGGGCGCTCAACCGGCCAGAGGGGCGGGATACGCAAGCCGGGGATCGGTCGGGTCACCCTCTACGTGTTGTCGATCCTGTTGCCGCAACCCTCATTCTGGTCTGATCTTAGACTAGGAATGAACTCCGTATGCCTAAGCCTATCGACGGAACGAGCGGGCGGGCGGGCACTACGGTGGCCAGAGAGATGGGATGCGCAAGCCGTGGACCGATAGGGTGGTAGGTGGGTTTAGGCACATCTTCATATTTCTGCATGCCAATACCATTTTTATGGCTTTTAAATTCATACAATGGTCCCTTAAGCCTTCACGTGAAGTTTCATGGCAAGACGACTCGTTTTCTATTTTTCACGATTTTTGAAACTTTTTGCGGTTTGGGATTTTTTAAAATTTTTTTGGAAGGGGTTTTGGCCCCAAACTTGGTAGACATGATCCTTGTATTTTTGTTGGCATGCAAAAATAAATTCAGCTAAAAACTCGAAGTGTACAAGATTTTGTGACCATTTGAAAAATGTGTCCCCATTTCAGACACTTTAATTGCTACTGGCAGCAAACTTGTAAAATCTCAAGTGCTCTTTAAGGGGGTGTGAGTTTTTGAGGTTTGATGAGGGATAGGGGGCCAATATAAGGGCCAAGTACCAGCACCCATTGCACATCATGTGCGCACATCCCCTGGCCCCCCCGATCGTCGGAGCCCCAGTGCCCCCGATCAGGTTCTCCGACGATGGTGCCCCGACGAAGAAAAATGAGGCACCAGCATATGCTCGAGCCCAGCATGTGCTACTGCAACCCTCGGTCTGATCCGATCTTAGGCTGGGAATGAACTTCGTATGCTTAGACTGGGAATGAACTCCGTATGCCTAAGTCAGCCGGCCAGAGAGGAGAGATGCACAAGCCCAGATCAATCGGGTCCCCCTCTGCGTGCTGTCAATCCTGCTGTCGCAACCCTCGGTCCGGTCCGATCTTAGACTAGAAATGAACTCCGTATGCCAAAGGCAACCGACGAAACGAGTGGGCGGGCGGGAGGGTGGGCGGGCGGGCGGGCGGGCACTACACCGGCTAGAGAGACGGGATGTGCAAGTCGTGGATCGATAGGGTGGTAGGTGGGTTTAGGCCCATCTTCATATTTCTGCATGCCAATACCATTTTTATGGCTTGTAAATTCATACAATGGTCCCTTAAGCCTTCACATGAAGTTTCATGGCAAGACGACTCGTTTTCTATTTTTCACGATTTTCAAAACTTTTTGTGGTTCGAGATTTTTTAAAATTTTTTCGGATGGAGTTTTGGACCCAAACTTGGTAGACGTGATCCTTGTATTTTCGTTGGCATGCACAAAAACATTCAGCTAAAAACTCGTAGTGTACAATATTTTGTGACCATTTGAAAAAAGTGTCCCCATTTCAGACACTTTAATGGCTACTGGCAGCAAACTTGTAAAATCTCAAATGCTCTTTAACGGGGTGTGAGTTCTCGAGGTTTGATGAGGGATAGGGGTCCAATATAAGGGCCAAGTACCAGCACCCATTGCACATCATGTGCGCACACCCCCTGGCCCCCCCGATCGTCGGAGCCCCAGTGCCGCCGGTCAGGTTCTCGATGATGCTCCGGCGATGGTGCCCCGACGTAGAAAAATGCAGCACCAGCTCATGCCCGAGCCCAGCATGTGTTGCCATAACCCTCGGTCTAATCCGATCTTAGGCTAGGAATGAACTCCGTATGCTTAGACTGGGAATGAACTCCGTATGCCTAAGTCAAGCCATAAAATGTGCGTGCGGGCGCTCAGCCGGCCAGATGTTTTGAATGCGCAAGCCGGGGATCGGCCGCATCCCCCTCTACGTGCTGTTGATCCTACTACCGCAACCCTCAATCCAGTCTGATCTTAGATAGGGAATGAACTCCGTGTGCCAAAGCCAACCGACGAAACGAGTTGGCGGGTGGGCACAACGTCGGCCAGAAAGACGGGATGCGTAAGCCGTGGATCGATAGTGTGGTAGGTGGGTTTAGGCACATCTTCATATTTCTACGTGCCAATGCCATTTTTATGGCTTGTAAATTCATACAATGGTCCCTTAAGCCTTCATGTGAAGTTTCGTGGCAAGACGACTCGTTTTCTATTTTTCATGATTTTTAAAACTTTTTACGGTTCAGGATTTTGTAAAATTTTTTCGAAAGGAATTTTGCCCCAAAACTTGGTACACGTGATCCTTGTATTTTTGTTGGCATGCACAAAAAAATTCAGCTAAAAACTCGAAGTGTACAAGATTTTGTGACCATTTGAAAAAAGTGTCCACATTTCAGACATTTTAATGGCTACTGGCAGCAAACTTGTAAAATCTCAAATGCTCTTTAAGGGGGTGTGAGTTCTCAAGGTTTGATGAGGGATAGGGGGCCAATAGAAGGGCCAAGTACCAGCACCCATCGCACATCATGTGCCACACCCCCCGACCCCCCGATCCCCGGAACCCCATGCCGCCGGTCAGGTTCTCTGGCGATAGTGCCCCGACGAAGAAAAATGTGGCACCAGCAAATGCCCGAGCCGAGCATGTGCTACCACAACCCTCGTTCTGGTCCGATCTTAGATTGGTAATGAACTCCGTATGCTTAGACTGGGAATGAACTCCTTATGCCTAAGTCAACCCACGAAATGAGTGTGTGGGCGCTCAACCAGCAAGAGGGGCGGGATGCGCAAGCCGAGGATCGACCAGGTCCCCCTCTATGTGCTATCGATCCCGCTGCTGTAACCCCCGGTCTGGTCCAATCTTAGACTGGGAATGAACTCCATATACCTAAGCCAACTGACGAAACGAGCGAGGGGGCGGGCGGGCGGGCACTACGCCGGCCAGAGAGACGGGATGCGCAAACCGTGGATCGATATGGTGGTAGGTGGGTTTAGGCACACCTTCATATTTCTACGTGCCAATACCATTTTTATGGCTTGTAAATTCATACAATGGTCACGTGAAGTTTCATGGCAAGACGACTCGTTTTCTATTTTTCAGGATTTTTTGAAACTTTTTACGGTTCGAGATTTTGTAAAATTTTTTCGGAAGGAGTTTTGGCCCCAAACTTGGTACGTGATCCTTGTATTTTTGTTGGCATGCACAAAAAAATTCAGCTAAAAACTTGAAAGTGTATAAGATTTTGTGACCATTTGAAAAAAATGTCCCCATTTCAGACACTTTAATGGCTACTAGCAGCAAACCTGTAAAATCTCAAATACTCTTTAAGGGGGTGTGAGTTCTCGAGGTTTGATGAGGGATAGGGGCCAATATAAAGGCCAAGTACCAGCACCCATCGCACATCATGTGTGCACATCCCCCGGCCCCCCCGATCATTGGAACCCTAATGCCGCCGATCAGGTTCTCCGACGATGCTCTGGCGATGGTGCCCCGGTGAAAAAAAATACTGACACCAGCGCATGCCTGAGCCCAGCATGTGCTACCGCAATACTCGGTCTGGTCTGATCTCAGACTGGGAATGAACTCTGTATGCTTAGATCGGGAATGAACTCCGTATGCCTAAGTCAACTCATGGAATGAACGTGCGGGCGCTCAACCAGACGGAGGGGCGGGATGCCCAAGCCGGGGATCGGTCGGGTCCCCCTCTGCATGCTGTCGATCCTGCTACTGCAACCCTCAGTCTGATCTGATCTTAGGCTGGGAATGAACTCCGTATGCCTAAGCCAACCGACGAAACGAGCGAGCGGGCAGGCGGGTGGGCGGGCACTACGTCGGCCAGAGAGACGGGATACGCAAGCCGTGGTTTGATAGGGTGGTAGGTGGGTTTAGGCACATCTTCATATTTCTGCATGCCAATGCCATTTTTATGGCTTGTAAATTCATACAGTGGTCACCTAAGCCTTCACATGAAGTTTCATGGCAAGACAACTCATTTTCTATTTTTCACGATTTTCAAAACTTTTTACGGTTTGGGATTTTTTAAAAATTTTTTTGGAAGGAGTTTTGGGCCCAAACTTGGTAGACGTGATCCTTGTATTTTTGTGACCATAAAAAATTCAGCTAAAGAGACGGGATGCGCATGCCGTGAATCGATAGGTGGTAGGTGGGTTTAGGCACATATTTCTGCGTGCCAATGCCATTTTTATGGCTTGTAAATTCATACAATGGTCCCTTAAGCCTTCACGTGAAGTTTCATGGCAAGATGACTCATTTTCTATTTTTCATAATTTTTGAAACTTTTTACGGTTCGGGATTTTTTAAAATTTTTTCGGAAGGAGTTTTGGCCCCAAACTTGGTAGACGTGATCCTTGTATGTTTCTTGGCGTGCACAAAACAATTCAGCTAAAAACTCAAAGTGTACAAGATTTTGTGACCATTTGAATAAATGTTCCCATTTCAGACACTTTAATGGTTGCCGGCAACAAACCTGTAAAATCTGGAATGCTCTTTAAGGGGGTGTGAGTTCTTGAGGTTTGATGAGGGATAGGGGGCAAATATAAGGCCCAAGTACCAGCACCCATCGCACATCATGTGCGCACACCCCCCGGCCCCCCCGATCACCGGAATCCCAATGTCTCCGGCGATGCTCCGACGATGGTGCCCCGACGAAGAAAAATTACCGCACCAGCACATGCCCGAGCCTACCATGTGCTGGTGTCGCAACCCTCGGTCCGGTCCGATCTTAGACTGGAAATTAACTCCGTATGCTTAGAATGGGAATGAACTCCATATGCGTAAGTCAACCCATGAAACGAGCATGCGGGCACTCAACCGGCCAGAGTGGCAGGATGTGCAAGCCGGGGATCGATCGGGTCCCTCTCTACGTTCTACAGATCCTGCTATCGCAACCCTCGGTCCACTCTGATCTTAGACTGGGAATGAACTCTGTATGCCTAAAACAACTGACGAAACAAGTGGGCGGGCAGGCAGACGGGCACTATGTCGGCCAGAGAGACGGGATGCGTGAGCCGTGTATCGATAGGGTGGTTGGTGGGTTTAGGCACATCTTCATATTTCTGCATGCCAATGCCATTTTTATGGCTTGTAAATTCATACAATGGTCCCTTAAGCCATCACGTGAAGTTTCATGGCAAGACGAGTCGTTTTCTATTTTTCACGATTTTTAAAACTTTTTACGGTTCAGGATTTTTTAAAATTTTTTCAGAAGGAGTTTTCACCCCAAACCTGGTAGACGTGATCCCTGAATTTTTGTTGGAATGCACAAAAAAATTCAGCGAAAAACTCGAAGGGTACAAGATTTTGTGACCACTTGAAAAAAGTGTCCCCATTTCAGACACTTTAATGGCTACTGGCAGCAAACCTGTAAAATCTCAAATGCTCTTTAAGGGGGTGTGAGTTCTCGGGGTTTGATGAGGGATAGGGGGCCAATATAAGGGCTAAGCACCAGCACCCATCGCACATCCTGTGCGCACACCCCCACCCGGTGCCCCCGATCGTCGGAACCCCAATGCCATCGGTCAGGTTCTCCGATGATGCTCCGACGATGGAGCCCCGATAAAGAAAAATGCGGCACCAACACATGCCCGAGCCCAGCATGTGCTGCCGCAACCCTCAGTCCAATCTGATCTCAGATTGGGAATGAACTCCATATGCTTAGACTGGGAATGAACTCCGTATGCCTAAGTCAACACACAAAACGAGCGTGCGAGTGCTCAACCGGCCAGAGGGGCGGGATGCGAAAGTCGGGGCTCGATCGGGTCCCCCTCTACATGCTACCAATCCTGCTACTGTAACCCTCAATCTGGTCTGATCTTACACTGGGAATGAACTCTGTATGCCTAAGCCAACCGACGAAACGAGCGGACGGGCGGGCACTACGTCGGCTAGAGAGACAGGATGCGCAAGTCGTGGATCAATAGGGTGGTAGGTGGGTTTAGGTGCATCTTCATATTTCTGCATGCCAATGCCATTTTTATGGCTCGTAAATTCATACAATGGTCCCTTAAGCCTTCACGTGAGGTTTCATGGCAAGACGACTTGTTTTCTATTTTTCACGATTTACGAAACTTTTTACGGTTCGGGATTTTTTAAAATTTTTTCGGAAGAATTTTTGGCCCCAAACTTGGTAGACAGGATCCTTGTATTTTTGTTGGCTTGCACAAAAAAATTCAGCTAAAAACTCGAAGTGTACGGGATTTTGTAACCATTTGAAAAAAGTGTCCCCATTTTAGACACTTTAATGGCTACTAGCACCAAAGCTGTAAAATCTCAAATGCTCTTTAAGGGGGTGTGAGTTCTTGAGGTTTGATGAGGGATAGGGGGCCAATATAAGGGTAAAGTACCAGCACCCATCGCACATCATGTGCGCAGACCCCCTCGGCCCCCACGATCATCGGAGCGCCAATGCCGTCGGTCAGGTTCCCTGGCGATGCTCCGGCGATGGAGCCCCGGCGAAGAAAAATGCGGCACCAACACATGCCCGAGCCCAGCATGTGCTGCCGTAACCCTCGGTCCGGGCCAATCTTTGGTTGGGAATGAACTCCGTATGCTTAGACTGGGAATGAACTCCGTATGGCTAAGTCAACCCACGAAACGAGCGTGCGGGTTCTCAACCGGCCAAAGGGGCGGGATATGCAAGTCAGGGATCGGTCGGGTCCCCCTCAGCGTGCTGCCGTTTCTACTGCCGCAACCCTCGGTCCGGTCTGATCTTAGACTGGGAATGAACTCCGTATGCCTAAGCCAACCGACGAAATGAGCGGTCGGGCGGGCACTACGCCGGTCAGAGAGACGGGACGCGCAAACCGTGGATCGATAGGGTGGTAAGAGGGTTTAGGCACATCTTCATATTTCTACGTGCCAATGCCATTTTTATGGCTTGTAAATAATACAATGGTCCCTTAAGCCTTCACGTGAAGTTTCATGGCAAGACGACTCGTTTTCTATTTTTCATGATTTTCAAAAATTTTTACGGTTCGGGATTTTTTAAAATTTTTTCGGAAGGTGTTTTGGCCCCAAAACTTGGTAGACGTGATCCTTGTATTTTTGTTGGCATGCACAAAAAAATTCAGCTAAAAAGTCGCAGTGTACAAGATTTTGTGACCTTCTGAAAAAGTGTCCCCATTTCAGACACTTTAATGGCTACTGGCAGCAAACCTGTAAAATCTTAAATGCTCTTTAAGGGGGTGTGAGTTCTCGAGGTTTGATGAGGAATAGGGGGCCAATATAATGGCCAAGTAGCAGCACCCATCGCACATCATGTGCGCAAACCCCCTCGGCCCCCACGATCGTCAGAGCGCCAATGCCGCCGGTCAGGTTCTCCGGCGATGCTCCGGCGATGGATCCCCGGCGAAGAAAAATGCGGCACCAACACATGCCCGAGCCTAGCATGTGCTGCCGCAACCCTCGGTCCGAGCCGATCTTTGGTTGGGAAACAACTTCGTATGCTTAGACTGGGAATGAACTTCGTATGGCTAAGTCAACCCACGAAACGAGCGTGCGGGTTCTCAACCGGCCAAAGGGGCGGGATACGCAAGTCAGGGATCGGTCGGGTCCCCCTCAGCGTGCTGCCATTTTTGCTGCCACAACCCTCGGTCCGGTCCGATCTTAGACTGGGAATGAACTCCGTATGCCTAAGCCAACCGACGAAATGAGCGGTCGGGCGGGCACTACGCCGACCAGAGAGACGGGACGCGCAAACCGTGGATCGATAGGGTGGTAAGTGGGTTTAGGCACATCTTCATATTTCTACGTGCCAATGCCATTTTTATGGCTTGTAAATAATACAATGGTCCCTTAAGCCTTCACGTGAAGTTTCATTGCAAGACGACTCATTTTCTATTTTTCACGATTTTCAAAAATTTTTACGGTTTGGGATTTGTTAAAATTTTTTCGGAAGGTGTTTTGGCCCAAAACTTGGTAGACGTGATCCTTGTATTTTTGTTGGCATGCACAAAAAAATTCAGCTAAAAACTCGAAGTGTACAAGATTTTGTGATCTTCTGAAAAAAGTGTCCCCATTTCAGACACTTTAATGGCTACTGGCAGCAAACTTGTAAAATCTCAAATGCTCTTTAAGGGGGAGTGAGTTCTCGAGGTTTGATGAGGGATAGGGGGCCAATTTAAGGGCCAAGTACCAGCAACCATCGCACATCATGTGCGTAGACCCCTTCGGCCCCCACGACCATCGAAGCGCCAATGCCGCCGGTCAGGTTCTCCGGCGATGCTCCGGCGATGGAGCCCCAACGAAGAAAAATGCGGCACCAACTTATGCCTGAGCCCAACATGTGCTGCCGTAACCCTCGGTCTGGGCCGATCTTTGGTTAGGAATGAACTCCGTATGCTTAGACTGGGAATGAACTCCGTATGGCTAAGTCAACCCCCGAAACGAGCGTGCGGGTTCTCAACCGACCAAAGGGGCGGGATATGCAAGTCAGGGATCGGTCGGGTCCCCCTCAGCGTGCTGCCATTTTTGCTGCCGCAACCCTCGGTCGGTCCAATCTTAGACTGGGAATGAACTTCGTATGCCTAAGCCAACCAACGAAATGAGCGGTCGGGCGGGCACTACGTCGACCAGAGAGACGGGACGCGCAAACCATGGATCAATAGGGTGGTAAGTGGGTTTAGGCACATCTTCATATTTCTACATGCCAATGCCATTTTTATGGCTTGTAAATAATACAATGGTCCTTAAGCCTTCACGTGAAGTTTCATGGCAAGACGACTCGTTTTCTATTTTTCACGATTTTCAAAAATTTTTACGGTTTGGGATTTTTTAAAATTTTTTCGGAAGTTGTTTTGGCCCGAAACTTGGTAGACGTGATCCTTGTATTTTTGTTGGCATGCACAAAAAAATTCAGCTAAAAAGTCGAAGTGTACAAGATTTTGTGACCATTTGAAAAAAGTATCCCCATTTCAAACACTTTAATGGCTACAGGCAGCAAACCTGTAAAATCTCAAATGCTCTTTAAGGGGGTGTGAGTTCTCGAGGTTTGATGAGGGATAGGGGGCCAATATAAGGGCCAAGTACCAGCACCCATCGCACATCATGTGCACACACCACCCCCAGCCCCCGATTGTCGGAACCCCAATGCCGCTGGTCAGGTTCTCCGGTATGGTGCCCTAGTGAAGAAAAATACGGCACCAGCACATGCTCGAGCCCAGCATGTGCTGCCCCAACCCTCAGTCCAGTCTGATCTTAGACTGGGAATGAACTCCGTATGCTTAAGTCAACCTATGAAATGGGCGTGCGGGCGCTCAACCGGCTAGAGGGGTGGGATGCGTAAGTCGGGGATCGGTCGGGTCCCCTTCTGTGTGCTGTCGATCCTGCTGCCACAACCTTCGGTCTGGTCCGATCTTAGACTGGGAATGAACTTCGTATGCCTAAGCCAACCGACGAAATGAGCGGGCGGGCAGACGGGCACTACGTCGACCAGAGAGACAGGATGCGCAAGCCGTGGATCGATAGGGTGGTAGGTTGGTTTAGGCACATCTTCATATTTCTGCGTGCCAATGCCATTTTTATGGCTTGTAAATTCATACAATGTTCCCTTAAGCCTTCACGTGAAGTTTCATGGCAAGACGACTCGTTTTCTATTTTTCATGATTTTTGAAACTTTTTACAGTTTGGGATTTTTTAAAATATTTTCGAAAGGAGTTTTGTCCCCAAACTTGGTAGACGTGATCCTTGTATTTTTTTTGGCATGCACAAAAAAATTCAGCTAAAAACTCGAAGTGTACAAGATTTTCTGACCATTGGAAAAAAGTGTGCCCATTTCAGACACTTTAATGGCTCCTGGCAGCAAACCTGTAAAATATCAAATGCTCTTTAAGGGGGTGTAAGTTCTCAAGTTTTGATGAGGGTAGGGGGCCCATATAAGGGCCAAGTACCAGCACCCATCGCACATCATGTGCGCACACCCCCCGGCCCCCCCGATTGTGACAATTTGAAAAAAGTGTCCCCATTTCAAACACTGTAATGGCTACTGGCAGCAACCTGTAAAATCTAAAATGCTCTTTAAGGGGGTGTGAGTTCTCGAGGTTTGATGAGGGATAAGGGGCCAATATAACGACCAAGTACCAGCACCCATCGCACATCATGTGCGCACACCCCCCGACCCCCCCGATCGTCGGAACCCCAATGCCACCGGTCAGGTTCTCTGATGATGCTCCGACGATGGTGCCCCGGGAAAGAAAAATGCAGCACCAGTGCATGCCCGAGCCTAGCATGTGCTGCTACAACCCTCGGTCCAATCCGATCTTAGACTGGGAATGAACTCCATATGCTTAGACTGGGAATGAACTCCGTACGCCTAAGTCAACCCACGAAATGAGCGTACGGGTGCTCAGTCAGCCAGAGGGGCGGGATGCGTGAGCCGGGGATCGGTCGAGTCCTCCTCTGCGTGCTGTCGATCCTGCTACTGCAACCCTCAGTCTGGTCCGATCTTAGACTGGGAATGAACTCCGTGTGCCTAAGCCAACCGATGAAACGAGCCGACGGGTGGGCGGGCCGGCAGGCACTACGCCGGCCAGAGAGACGGGATGCGCAAGCCGTGGATCGATAGGGTGGTAGGTTGGTTTAATCACATCTTCATATTTTTGCATGCCAATGCCATTTTTATGGCTCGTAAATTCATACAATGGTCCTTAAGCATTAACGTGAAGTTTCGTGGCAAGACGACTCGTTTTCTATTTTTCATGATTTTCAAAACTTTTTGCGGTTTCGGATTTTTTTAAAATTTTTTTGGTAGGAGTTTTGGATCCAAACTTGTTAGACGTGATCCTTGTATTTTTGTTGGCATGCACAAAAAAATTCAGCTAAAACCTCAAACTGTACAAGATTTTGTGACCATTTGAAAAAAGTGTCCCTATTTCAGACACTTTAATGGCTACTGGCAGCAAACCTGTAAAATCTCAAATGTTCTTTAAGGGGGTGTGAGTTCTCGAGGTTTGATGAGGGATAAGGGGCCAATATAAGGGCCAAGTACCAGCACCCATCATACATCATGGGTGCACGCTCCCCCGGCCCCCCCGATTGTCGGAACCCCAATGCCGTCGGTCAGGTTCTCTAGCGATGCTCCGGCGATGGTGCCCCGGTGAAGAAAAATGCGGCACCGGCACATGCCTGAGCCCACCATGTGCTGCCGTAACCCTTCATCCGGTCCAATCTTAGACTGGGAATGAACTCCGTATGCCTAAGCAACCGACGAAATGAGTGGACGGGCGGGCGGGCACTACGTCGGCCAGAGAAACGAGATGCGCAAGCCCGTGGGATCGATATGGTGGTAGTGGGTTTAGGCACATCTTCATATTTCTACCTGCCAAATGCCTTTTATGGCTTGTAAATTCATACAATGGTCCCCTTAAGCCTTCACAATGATGTTTTCCCATGGCAAGACGACTCGCTTTTCTATTTTTCATGATTTTGAAACTTTTTACGGTTCGGGATTTTTTAAAACTTTTTCAGAAGGAGTTTTGGCCCCAAACTTGGTAGATGTGATCCTTGTATTTTTGGTGGTATGCACAAAAAAATTGAGCTAAAAACTCGAAGTGTACAAGATTTTGTGACCATTTGAAAAAAGTGTCCCCATTTCAGACACTTTAATGGCTACTGGCAGCAAACCTGTTAAATCCAAAATGCTCTTTAAGAGGGTGTAAGTTCTTGAGGTTTGATGAGGGATATGGGGCCAATATAAGGGCCAAGTACCAGCACCCATCACACATCATGTGCGCACACCCCCTGGCCCCCTCTATCGTCGGAACCCCAATGCTGTGGGTCAGGTTCTCCGGTGAAGAAAAATGTGGCACCAGCACATGCCCGAGCCCAGTATGTGCTGTCGCAACCCTCGGTCCGGTCCGATCTTAGACTGGATATGAACTCTGTTTGCTTAGACTAGGAATGAACTCCGTATGCCTAAGTCAACCCACAAAACGAGCGTACGGGCGGGCACTCAGTCGGCCAGAGGGGTGGGATGCACGAGCCAGGGTTCGACCGGGTCCCCCTCTGCGTGCTGCCGATCTTGCTGCCACAACCCTCGATCCGATCCGATCTTAGACTGGGAATGAACTCCATATGCCTAAGCCAACTAACAAAATAAGCGGACGGGCAGGCACTACGCTGGCCAAAGAGGCAGGATGCGTAAGCCGTGGATCAATAAGGTGGTAGGTGGGTTTACGCACATCTTCATATTTCTGCGTACCAATAACATTTTTATGGTTTCTAAATTAATACAATGGTACCTTAAGCCTTCACGTGAAGTTTAATGGCAAGATGACTCGTTTTCTATTTTTCATAATTTTTTTAATTTTTTGTGGTTCGGGATTTTTTAAAATTTTTTCGAAAGGAGTTTTGGCCCCAAACATGGTAGACGTGATCCTTGCATTTTTCTTGCCATGCACAAAAAAATTTAGCTAAAAACTCGAAGTGTACAAGATTTTGTGACCATTTGAAAAAAGTGTCCCCATGTTAGACACTTTAATGGCTACTGGCAGCAAACCTGTAAAATCTCAAATGCTCTTTAAGGGGGTGTGAGTTCTCGAGGTTTGATGAGGGATAAGGGGCCAATATAAGGGCCAAGTACCAGCACCCATCGCACATCATGTGCACACACCCACTCGACCCCCCTAATCGCCGGAACCCCAATGCCACCGGTCAGGTTCTCCGACGATGCTCCGGTGAAGAAAAATGCGATACCAGCACATGCCTGAGCCCAGCATGTGCTGCCACAACCCTCGGTCCGGTCTAATCTTAGATTGGGAATGAACTCCGTATGCCTAAGTCGACCCACAGAACGAGCGTGCTGGCGCTCAATCGGCCAGAGGGGCGGGATGCGCAAGTCGGGGATCAACCGAGTCCCCTTCTACGTGCAGCCGATCTTGCTGCCGCAACCCTCAGTCCGGTCTGATCTTAGACTGGGAATGAACTCCGTATGCCAAAGCCAACCGACAAAACGAGCGGGCAGGCGGGCGGGCGGGCACTACGTCGGCCAGAGAGACGGGATGCGCAAGCCGTGGATCGATAGGGTGGTAGGTGGGTTTCGGCATATCATCATATTTCTGCATGCCAATGCCATTTTTATGGCTTGTAAATTCATACAATGGTACATTAAGCCTCCACGTGAAGTTTCATGGCAAGACGAATCGTTTTTTATTTTTCAAGATTTTCAAAACTTTTTGTGGTTCGACATTTTTTAAAATTTTTTCGGAAGGATTTTTGGTCCCAAACTTGGTAGACGTGATCCTTGTATTTTTGTTGGCATGCACAGAAAAATTCAGCTAGAAACTCGATGTGTACAAGATTTTGTGACCATTTGAGAAAAGTGTCCCCATGTCAGACACTTTAATGGCTACTGGCAGCAAACCTGTAAAATCTCAAATGCTCTTTAAGGGGGTGTGAGTTCTCGAGGTTTGATGAGGGATAAGGGGCCAATATAAGGGCCAAGTACCAGCACCCATTGCACATCTTGTGCGCAACCCACTCGGCCCCCCCGATCGTCGGAACCCCAATGCCATCGATCAGGTTCTCCGGCGATGCTCCAGCAAAGAAAAATACGGCACCAGCACATGCTTGAGCCCAGCATGTGCTGCCACAACCCTCGTTCCGGTCTGATCTTAGATTGGGAATGAACTCTGTAAGCTTAGACTGGGAATGAACTCCGTATGCCTAAGTCGACCCACGGAATGAGCGTGCTGGCGCTCAATCGGCCAGAGGGGCGGGATGCGCAAGTCGGGGATCAACCGAGTCCCCCTCCACGTGCAACTGATCCTGCTGCCGTAACCCTCAGTCCGGTCTGATCTTAGACTGGGAATGAACTCTGTATGCCAAAGCCAACCGACGAAACGAGCGGGCAGGCGGGCGGGCGGGCACTACGTCGACTAGAGAGACGGGATGCGCAAGCCGTGGATCGATAGGGTGGTAGGTGGGTTTAGGCATATCTTCATATTTCTGCATGCCAATGCCATTTTTATGGCTTGTAAATTCATACAATGGTACCTTAAGCCTCCATGTGAAGTTTCATGGCAAGACGACTCGTTTTTTATTTTTCAAGATTTTCAAAACTTTTTGTGGTTCAACATTTTTTAAAATTTTTTCGGAAGGATTTTTGGTCCCAAACTTGGTAGACGTGATCCTTGTATTTTTGTTGGCATGCACAGAAAAATTCAGCTAGAAACTCGAAGTGTACAAGATTTTGTGACCATTTGAGAAAAGTGTCCCCATGTCAGACACTTTAATGGCTACTGGCAGCAAACCTGTAAAATCTCAAATGCTCTTTAAGGGGGTGTGAGTTCTCAAGGTTTGATGAGGGATAAGGGGCCAATATAAGGGCCAAGTACCAGCACCCATTGCACATCTTGTGCGCACACCCACTCGGCCCCCCCGATCGTCGGAACCCCAATGCCATCGGTCAGGTTCTCCGGCGATGCTCAAGCGAAGAAAAATACGGCACCAGCACATGCCTGAGCCCAGTATGTGCTGCCACAACCCTTGGTCCAGTCCGATCTTAGATTGGGAATGAACTCCGTATGCTTAGACTGGGAATGAACTCCGTATGCCTAAGTCGACCTACGAAACGAGCGTGCGGGCGCTCAATCGGCCAGAGGGGCGGGATGCACAAGCTGGGGATCAGTCGAGTCCCCCTCTACGTGCAGCCGATCCTGCTGCCGCAACCCTCAGTCCGGTCTGATCTTAGACTGGGAATGAACTCTGTATGCCAAAGCCAACCGACGAAACGAGCAGGCAGGCGGGCAGACGGGCACTACGCCGGCCAGAGAGACGGGGATGCGCAAGCCGTGGATCGATAGGGTGGTAGGTGGGGTTAGGCATATCTTCATATTTCTGCATGCCAATGCCATTTTTATGGCTTGTAAATTCATACAATGGTACCTTAAGCCTCCACGTGAAGTTTCATGGCAAGACAACTCGTTTTTTATTTTTCAAGATTTTCAAAACTTTTTATGGTTCGAGATTTTTTAAAATTTTTTCGGAAGACGTGATCCTTGTATTTTTGTTGGCATGCACAGAAAAATTCAGCTAAAAACTCGAAGTGTACAAGATTTTGTGACCATTTGAAAAAAGTGTCCCCATTTGAGACACTTTAATGGCTACTGGCAGCAAACCTATAAAATCTCAAATGCTCTTTAAGAGGGTGTGAGTTCTCAAGGTTTGATGAAGGTTATGGGGCAAATATAAGGGCCAAGTACCAGCACCTATTGCACATCATGTGCGCAGACCCCCCCGGCCCCCCCGATCGTCGGAACCCCATTACCGCTGGTCAGGTTCTCCGGTGATGCTTCGACGATGGTGCCCCGGTGAAGAAAAATGTGGCACCAACACATTCCAGAGCCCAGCATGTGCTGCCGCAACCCTCGGTCTGGTTTGATCTTAGACTAGGAATGAACTCCGTATAGTTAGACTGGGAATTAACTCCGTATGCCTAAGTCAACCCACGAAACGAGCGTGCTAGCGCTCAGCCGGCCTGAGGGGCGGGATGCGCAAGCTGGGGATCGGCCGGGTCCCCCCTCTACGTGCTGCCAATCCTACTACCGCAACCCTTGATCCGATCCGATCTTAGACTGGGAATGAACTCCATATGCCTAAGCCAATCGACAAAACGAGCGGACGGGCAGGCTGGTACTATGCCAGCCAGAGAGACGGGATGCACAAGCCGTGGATCGATAGGGTGGTAGGTGGCTTTAGGCATGTCTTCATATTTCTACGTGCCAATGCCATTTTTATGGCTTGTAAATTCATACAATGGTCCCTTAAGCCTTCACGTGAAGTTTCATGGCAAGACGACTCGTTTTTTATTTTTCATGATTTTTGAAACTTTTTACGGTTCGAGATTTTTTAAAACTTTTTCGGAAAGATTTTTGGCCCCAAACTTGGTAGACATGATCCTTGTATTTTTGTTGGCATGCAAAAAAAATTCATGAAAAACTCGAAGTGTACAAGATTTTGTGACCATTTGAAAAAAGTGTCCCCATTTCAGACACTTTAATGGCTATTGGCAGCAAACCTGTAAAATCTCGAATGCTCTTTAAGGGGGTGTGAGTTCTCAAGGTTTGATCGGGGATAGGGGGCCAATAGGAGGGCCAAGTACCAGCACCCATTGCACATCATGTGTGCACACCCCTGGCGATGCTCCAGCGATGAAGAAAAATGGGGCACCAGCACATGCCCGAGCCCAGCATGTGCTGCCGCAACCATCGGTTTGGTCCGATCTTAGACTGGGAATGAACTCTGTATGCTTAGATTGTGAATGAACTTCGTATGCCTAAGTCAACTCACAAAACGAGCGGGCGGGCCCTCAGTCGACCAGAAGGGCAGGATGCGTAAGCCGAGGATCGGTCGGGTCACCCTCTGCATGCTACCGATCCTACTACCGCAACCTCGATCTGGTCCGATCTTAGACTGGGAATGAACTCCGTATGCCTAAGCCAACCGACGAAACAAGACGGCGGGCGGACGGGTGGGCACTACATCGGCCAGAGAAACGGGATGCGCAACCCGTGGATCGATAGGGTGGTAGGTGGGTTTAGGCACATCTTCATATTTCTGTGTGCCAATGCCATTTTTATGGCTTGTAAATTCATACAATGGTCCCTTAAGCCTTCACGTGAAGTTTCATGGCAAGATGACTCGTTTTCTATTTTGCACGATTTTTGAAACATTTTACGGTTCGGGATTTTTTAAAAATTTTTGAAAGGAGTTTTGGCCCCAAACTTGGTAGACGTGATCCTTGTATTTTTTTTGGCATGCCCAAAAAAATTTAGCTAAAAACTCAAAGTGTACAAGATTTTGTGACCATTTGAATAAGGTGTCCCCATTTTAGACACTTTAATGGCTACTGGCAGCAAACCTGTAAAATCTCAAATGCTCTTTAAGGGGGTGTGAGTTCTCAAGGTTTGATGAGGGATAGCGGGCCAATATAAAGGCCAAGTACCAGCACCCATCGGACATCATGTGCGCACACCCCCCCGACCCCCCGATTGTCGGAACCCCAATGCCGTCGGTCAGGTTCTCCGGTGATGCTCCGGTGATAGTGTCCCGACGAAGAAAAATGAGGCACCAGCACATGCCCGAGCCCAGCATGTGCTGTCTAATATCGGACTAGACCGAGGGTTGCGGCAGTAGGATCGATAGCACGGAAAGGAGGACCCGACCGATCCCCGGCTTGCGCATCCCGCCCCTCTGGCCGGCTGAGCGACCGCACGCTCTTTTCATGGGCTGACTTAGGCATTCAGAGTTCTTTCCCAGTCTAAGATCGGACCGGACCGAGGGTTGCGGCAGCACATGCTGGGCTCGGGCATGTGCTAGTGCCGTATTTTTCTTTGTCGGGGCACCATCACTGGAGAACCTGATCGACGGCGTTGGGGTTCCGGTGATCGGGGGGCCGGGGGGTGTGCGCACATGATGTGCGATGGGTGCTGGTACTTGGGCCTTATATTGGCCCCCTATCCCTCATCAAACCTCGAGAACTCACACCCCCTTAAAGAGCATTTGAGATTTTACAGGTTTGCTGCCAGTCGCCATTAAAGTGTCTGAAATGGGGACAAATTTTTCAAATGGTCACAAAATCTTGGACAAATTTTAAAAAATCCTGAACCGTAAAAAGTTTCAAAAATTATGAAAAATAGAAAACGAGTCGTCTTGCCTTGAAACTTCACGTGAAGGCTTAAGGGACCATTGTATGAATTTACAAGCCATAAAAATGGCATTGGCATGCAGAAATATGAAGATGTGCCTAAACCCACCTACCACCTTGTCGATCCACAACTTGCGCATACTATCTCTCTGGCCGACATAGTGCCCGCCCGCGTGCCCGCCTGCTCATTTCATCGGTTGGCTTAGGCATACGGAGTTCATTCCCAGTCTAAGATCAGATCGAACCGAGGGTTGTGCCAGCACGCAGAGGGGGACCTATCAGATCCCCGACTTGCACATCCCGCCCCTTTGGCTAACTGAGCGCCCACACGCTCGTTTTGTGGGTTGACTTAAGCATACGGAGTTCATTCTCAGTCTAAGATCAGACCGGACCAAGGGTTGCGGCAGCACATGCTGGGCTCAAGCATGTGCTGGTGCCGCATTTTTCTTCGTCGGGGCACCATCGTCGGATCATCGCCAGAGAACCTGACCGGCGGTATTAGGGTTCCGACGATCGAGGGGTGTGCACACATGATGTGCGATGGTTGCTGGTACTTGGGCCTTATATTGGCCCCCTATCCCTCATCAAACCTCAAGAACTCAGCCCCTCTTAAAGAGCATTTGAGATTTTATAGGTTTGCTGCCAGTAGCCATTGAAGTGTCTGAATTGGGGACACTTTTTTTAAAAGGTCACAAAATCTTGTACACTTCGAGTTTTTAGCTGAAGTTTTTTGTGCAACCCAAAAAAAATACGCGGATCATGTCTAAAAAGTTTGGGGCCAAAACTCCTTTCGAAAAAATTTTCAAAAATCTCGAACCGCAAAAAGTTTTGAAAATCGTGAAAAATAGAAAACGAGTCGTCTTGCCATGAAACTTCACATGAAGGCTTAAAGGACCATTGTATGAATTTACAAGCCATAAAAATGGCATTGGCACGCAGAAATATGAAGATGTGCCTAAACCCACCTACCACCCTATTGATCCACAGCTTGCACATCCCGTCTCTCTGGCCGGCGTAGTGCCCGCCTGCCGGCCCGCCTGTTTGCTCGTTTCGTCGGTTGGCTTAGGCATACGGAGTTCATTCCCTGTCTAAGATCAGATTGGACCGAGGGTTGCAGTAGCAAGATCAGCAGCATGCAGAGGGGGACTCGGTCGATCCCCGGCTTGTGCATCCCGCCCCTCTGGCCAGCTGAGCACCCGCATGCTCGTTCCGTGGGTTGACTTAGGCATACGGAGTTCATTCCCAATCTAAGCATATGGAGTTCATTCCTAGTCTAAGATCAGATCAGACCGAGGGTTGCGGTAGCACATGCTGGGCTCGGGCATGTGCTGGTGTCGCATTTTTCTTCGTCGAGGCACCATCACCAGAGCATCGTCGGAGAACCTGACCGACGGCATTGGGGTTCCGACGATCGAGGAGGTCGGGGGGTGTGCACACATGATGTGTGATAGGTGCTGGTACTTGGCCCTTATATTGGCCCCCTATCCCTCATAAAACCTCGAGAACTCACACCCCCTTAAAGAGCATTTGAGATTTTACAGGTTTGCTGCCAGTAGCCATTAAAGTGTCTTAAATGAGGACACTTTTTTCAAATGGTCACAACATCTTGTACACTTCAAGTTTTTAGCTGAATTTTTTTGTGCATACAAAAAAAAATAGAAGGATCACGTCTACCAGCTTTGGGGCCAAAACTCCTTTCGAAAAAATTATAAAAAATCCCGAACCGTAAAAATTTCAAAAATCGTGAAAAATAGAAAACGAGTCGTCTTGCCATGAATCTTCACGTGAAGGCTTAAGGGACCAATGTATGAATTTATAACCCATAAAAATGGCATTGGCATGCAGAAATATGAAGATGTGCCTAAACCCACCAACCACCCTATCGATCCACGGCTTGCGCATCCAGTCTCTCTGGCTGGCATAGTGCCCGCTGGTCCGCTCGCTCGTTTCGTCGATTGGCTTAGGCATACAGAGTTCATTCCCAGTCTAAGATTGGACCGGACCAAGTGTTGCGGTAGCAGGATCAGCAGGACACAGAGAGGGACCCGATCGATCCTCGGCTTGTGCATCTCGCTCCTCTGGCAGGTTGAGCGCCCGTACGCTCGTTTCGTGGGTTGACTTAGGCATACGGAGTTCATTCCCAGTCTAAGCATATGGAGTTCATTCCCAGTCTAAGATCGGATTGGACTGAGGGTTGGGGCAGAAAATGCTGGGCTCGGGCATATGCTGGTGCCACATTTTTCTTTGCCGGGGCACCATCGCCGAAGCATCGTCGGAGAACCTGACCGACGGCATTGGGGTTCCAACGATCAGGGGGGCCGGGTGATGTGTGTGCACACGATGTGCGATGGGTGCTGGTACTTGGCCCTTATATTGGCCCCCTATCCCTCATCAAACCTCGAGAGCTCACACCCCCTTAAAGAGCATTTGAAATTTTACAAGTTTGCTACCAGTAGCCATTAAAGTGTCTGAAATGGGGACATTTTTTTCAAATGGTCACAAAATCTTGTACACTTCGAGTTTTTAGCTGAATTTTTTGTGCATGCCAACAAAAATACAACAATCACGTCTACCAAGTTTGGGGCCAAAACTCCTTCAAAAAATATTTTAAAAAAACCCGAACCGCAAAAAGTTTCAAAAATCGTGAAAAATAGAAAACGAGTCGTCTTGCCATGAAACTTCACGTGAAGGCTTAAGGGACAATTGTTTGAATTTACAAGCCATAAAAATGGCATTGGCATGTAGAAATATGAAGATGTGGCTAAACCCACCTACCACCCTATCGATCCACGGCTTGCGCATCCCGTCTCTCTGGCTGACATAGTGCCTGCCCGCCCGCCTGCCCTCTCATTTCGTCGGTTGGCTTAGGCATACGGAGTTCATTCCCAGTCTAAGATTGGACTAGACCAAAGGTTACGGCAGCAGGATCGGCAGCACATAGAGGGAGACCCGGCCGATCCCCGACTTGCGCATGCCGCCCCTTTGGCTGACTGAGCGCCCGCACGCTCGTTTGTGGGTTGACTTAGGCATACGGAGTTCATTTCCAGTATAAGCATACGGAGTTCATTCCCAGTCTAAGATTGGACTGGACTGAGGGTTGCGACAGCACATGCTTGGCTCGGGCATGTGCTGCTGCCGCATTTTTCTTCGCCGGTGCACCATCGCCGGAGCATCGTCGGAGAACCTGACCGATGGCATTGGGGTTCCGGCGATTGGGGGGCTGGGGGGTGTGTGCGCACATGATGTGTGATGGGTGCTGGTGCTTGGCCCTTATATTGGCCCCCTATCCCTCATCAAAGCTCTAGAACTCACTCCCACTTAAAGAGCATTTGAGATTTTACAGGTTTGCTGCCAATAGCCATTAAAGTGTCTAAAATGGGGACACTTTTTTCAAATGGTCACAAAATCTTATACACTTCGAGTTTTTAGCTGAATTTTTTTGTTCATGCCAAGAAAAATGAAAGGATCACGTCTACCAAGTTTGGGGCCAAAACTCCTTCCGAAAAAATTTTAAAAAATCTCAAACCGTAAAAAGTTTCAAAAATTATGAATAATAGAAAACGAGTCGTCTTGCCATGAAACTTCACGTGAAGGCTTAAGAGACCATTGTATGAATTAACAAGCCATAAAAATGGTGTTGGCACACTAAAATATGAAGATGTGCCTAAACCCACTACCACCTTATCGATTCACGGCTTGCGCATCCCGTCTTTCTGGCCGACGTAGTGCCCGCTCGCCCACCCGCCCGATCGTTTTGTCGGTTGGCTTAGGCATACAGAGTTCATTCCCAGTCTAAGATTGAACCAAACCAAGGGTTGCGGCAGCAAGATCGACAGCACACAGAGGGGGACCCGATCGATCCCCAGCTTATGCATCCCGCCCCTCTAGCCGGCTGAGCGCCCGCACGCTCATTTCATGGGTTGACTTAGGCATACGAAGTTCATTCCTAGTCTAAGCATATGGAGTTCATTCCCGGTCTAAGATCGGACCAGATCGGGAGTTGCGGCAGCAGATGCTGGGCTCAAGCATGTGCTGGTGTCACATTTTTCTTCGTCGGGGCGCCATCGTCGAAGCATCACCGGAGAACCTGACCGACGGCATTGGGGTTCCGACGATCGGGGGGTCGGGGGGTGTGCGCACATGATGTGCAATGGGTGCTGGTACTTGGCCCTTATATTGGCCCCCTATCCCTCATCAAACCTCGAGAACTCACACCCCCTTAATGAGCATTTGAGATTTTACAGGTTTGCTGCCAGTAGCCACTAAAGTGTCTGAAATGGGGACACTTTTTCAAATGATCACAAAATCTTGTACACTTCGAGTTTTTAGCTGAATTTTTTTGTGCCAGCCAACAAAATACAAGGATCACTTCTACCAAGTTTTGGGCCAAAACTCCATCCGAAAAAATTTTAAAAAATCCCAAACCTCAAAAAGTTTCAAAAATCGTGAAAAATAGAAAACGAGTCGTCTTGCCATGAAACTTCACGTGAAGGCTTAAGGGACCATTGTATGAATTTACAAGCCATAAAAATGGTATTGGCATGTAGAAATATGAAGATGTGCCTAAACCCACCTACCACCCTATCGATCCACGGCTTGTGCATCCCGTCTCTCGAGCTGGCGTAGTGCCCGCCCGCCTGCCCGACCGCTCATGCTGTCGGTTGGCTTAGGCATACAGAGTTGATTAACTGTCTAAGATCTAACCATTTTATGAATTATCAAGCCATAAAAATGGCATTGGCACGTAGAAATATGAAGATGTGCCTAATCCCACCTACTACCCTATCGATCCACGGCTTGCGTATCCCACCTCTCTGGCCGACGTAGTGCCCTTCTGCCCGCCCGCTTGTTTCGTCGGTTGGCTTAGGCATACAGAGTTCATTCCTAGTCTAAGATTGGACCAGACTGAGGGTTGCGGCAGTAGGATCGACAGCACGCAGAAAGGGACCCGGTCGATCCCCGACTTACGCATCTCGCCCCTCTAGTTGGCTGAGCGCCCGCACGCTCATTTCATGGGTTGACTTAGGCATACAGAGTTCATTCCCAGTCCAAGTTCAGACTGGACCGAGGGTTACGCATCATATGCTGGGCTCGGGCATGTGTCGGTGCCACATTTTTCTTCGCCAGGGCACCATCGCCGGTGCATCGTCGGAGAACCTGGCCAATGCAATTGGGTTACGGCGATCGGGGGGGCCGAGGGGGGTGTGCGCACATGATGTGTGATGGGTGCAGGTACTTGGCCCTTAATT
>NW_019168048.1:11620777-11679815 GCF_002303985.1 Durio zibethinus
CCTTTCGATCCATGGCTTGCGTATCTCGTCTCTCTGGCCGGTGTAGAGCCCGCCTGCCCGCCTGCCTGCTCGTTTTGTTGGTTGGCTTAGGCATATGGAGTTCATTCCCAATGTAAGATCGGATCGGACCGAGGGTTGCATCAGCACGCAGAGGGGCACCGGCCGATCCTCTGCTTGCGCATCTCGCCCTTCTGGCTGGCTGAGCACCCGCACGCTCATTTCGTGGGTTCACTTAGGCATACAGAGTTCATTCCCAGTCTAAGATCGGATCGGACCGAGGGGTGCGGCATTACATGCTGGGCTCGGGCATGTGTTGGTGCCGTATTTTTCTTCGTCGAGGCACCATCGCCGGAGCATCGTCGGAGAACTTGACCTCCGGCATTGGGGTTCCGGCGAATCAGGGGGTCGGGGGGAGGGGTGTGCACAGATAATGTGAGATGGTGCTGGTATTTGGCCCTTATATTGGCCCCATATCCCTTATCAAACCTTGAGAACTCACACCCCCTTACAAGTAATTTGAGATTTTACAGGTTTGCTGCCAATAGCAATTAAAGTGTCTGAAATGGGGACAATTTTTTCAAAGGGTCACAAAATCTTGTACACTTCGAGTTTTTAGCTGAATGTTTTTGTGCATGCAAACAAAAATAAAAGGATCACGTCTACCATGTTTGGGGCCAAAACTCCTTCTGAAAAAATTTTTAAAAATCTCGAACCACAAAAAGTTTTGAAAATCGTGAAAAATAGAAAACGAGTCGTCTTGCCATTAAACTTCACGTGAAGGCTTAAGGGATCATTGTTTGAATTTACAAGCCATAAAAATGGCATTGGCATGTAGAAATATGAAGATGTGCCTAAACCCACCGACCACCCTATCGATCCACGGCTTTCGTATCCCGTTTTTCTGGTCGGCATAGTGTCCGCCCACCCACCCGCTCGTTTTATTGGTTGGCTTAGGGATATAGAGTTCATTCCCAGTCTAAGATCGACCAGACCAAGGATTGCGGTAGCACGCAGAGGGGGACCCGGCCGATCCTCGGCTTGCGCATCCCGCCCCTTTGCTCGGTTGAGCTCCCGCACGCTCGTTTCGTGGGTTAACTTAGGCATACGGAGTTCATTCCTAGTCTAAGCATACGGAGTTCATTCCCAGCCTAAAATTAGACCAGACCGAGGGTTGCGACAGCACATGCTGGGCTCTGGCATGTGTTGGTGCCACTTATTTCTTCGTCGGGGCACCATCGCCGGATTATCATCGGAGAACTTGACCGGCGGAATTGGGGTTCCGACGATCGGGGGGCCGGGGGGAGGGGTGTGCACACATGATGTGCGATGGGTGCTGGTACTTGGCCCTTATATTGGCCCTTATCCCTCATCAAACCTCGAGAACTCACACCCCCTTAAAGAGCATTTGAGATTTTACAGGTTTGCTACTAGTAGCCACTAAAGTGTCTGAAATGGGGACATTTTTTTCAAATGGTCACAAAATCTTGTACACTTCGAGTTTTTAGCTGAATTTTTTTTGCATGCCAACAAAAATACAAGGATCACGTCTACCAAGTTTGGGGCCAAAAATCCTTCTGAAAAAATTTTAGAAAATCCCGAACCACAAAAAGTTTCAAAAATCATGAAAAATAAAAAATGAGTCGTCTTGCCATGAAACTTCACGTGAAGGCTTAAGGGACCATTTTATGAATTTACAAGCCATAAAAATGGCATTGGGACACAGAAATATGAAGATGTGCCTAAACCCACCTACCAACCTATCGATCCACGGCTTGCGCATCCCGTCTCTCTGGCTGATGTAGTGCCCGCCCGCCCGCCCGCCCGCCCTCTGTTTCGTCGGTTGGCTTAGGCATATAGAGATCATTCCCAGTCTAAGATCGAACCAGACTGAGGGTTGTGGCAGCAAGATCGACAGCACGCAGAGGGGGACCCGATCGATCCTCGGCTTGCTAATCTCGCCCTTCGGCCAGCTGAGCACCTGCATGCTCGTTTCGTGGGTTGACTTAGGCATACAGAGTTCATTCCCAGTCTAAGCATACGGAGTTCATTCCCAGACTAAGACCAGATCGGATCGAGGGTTGCGGCAGCACATGCGGGGCTTGGGCATGTGTTGGTGCCGTATTTTTCTTCGTCGGAGCACCATCGTCGGACCATCGCCGGAGAACTTGACTGACGGATTGACCCGGGGGGTGTGCGCACATGATGTGCAATGGGTGCTGGTACTTGGCCCTTATATTTGAGCCCATTCCCTCATCAAACCTCAAGAACTCACACCCCCTTAAAGAGTATTTGAGATTTTACAGGTTTGCTGCCAGTAGCCATTAAAGTGTCTGAAATGGGGACACTTTTTTCAAATCGTCACAAAATCTTGTACACTTCGAGTTTTTAGCTGAATTTTTTTGTGCATGCCAACAAAAATACAAGGATCATGTCTACCAAGTTCTGGGGCCAAAACTCCAGCCGAAAAAATTTTAAAAAATCTCGAACTGCAAAAGGTTTCAAAAATCATGAAAAATAAAAAACGAGTCGTCTTGCCATGAAAGTTCACGTGAAGGCTTAAGGGACCATTGTATGAATTTACAAGCAATACAAATGGCATTGGCACACAGAAATATGAAGATGTGCCTAAACCCACCTACCACCCTATCAATCCACGGCTTGCGCATCCCGTCTCTCTGGCCGACGTAGTGCCCACCCGCCTGCCCGTTCACTCGTTTCGTCGGTTGGCTTAGGCATACGGAGTTCATTGCCAGTCTATGATCAGACCGGACTGAGGGTTGCGGCAGCAGGATCGACAGCACATAGAGGGGGATGTAGCCTATCCCCGGCTTACGCATCCCACCCCTCTGGCCGGCTGAGCACCCGTACGCTCGTTTCGTGGGATGACTTAGTCATACGGAGTTCATTCCCAGTCTAAGCATACAGATTTCATTCCTAGTCTAAGATCGGATCCGACCGAGGGTTGAGATAGCACATGCTAGGCTTGGGCATGTGTTGGTGCCGCATTTTTCTTCGCTGGGGCACCATCGTCGGAGCATCACCGTAGAACCTAACCGATGGCATTGGGGTTCCAGCGATAGAGGGGGCTAGGGCGGGGGTGTGCGCACATGATGTGCGATGGGTGCTGGTACCTGGCCCTTATATTGGCCCTGTATCCATCATCAAACCTCGAGAACTCACACCCCCTTAAAGAGCATTTGAGATTTTACAGGTTTGCTGCCAGTAGCCATTAAAGTGTCTGAAATGGGGACACTTTTTTCAAGTGGTCACAAAATCTTGTACGCTTCGACTTTTTAGCTGAATTTTTTTATGCATGCCAAAAAAAATACAAGGATCATGTAAACCAAGTTTGGGGGCAAAAGTCCTTCCGAAAAAATTTTAAAAAATCCCCAACCGCAAAAAGTTTTAAAAATCGTGAAAAATAGAAAACGAGTCGTCTTGCCATGAAACTCCACGTGAAGGCTTAAGGGACCATTGTATGAATTTACAAGCCATATAAATGGCATTGGCACACAGAAATATGAAGATATGCCTAAACCCACCTACCACCCTATCGATCCATGGCTTGAGCATCCCGTCTCTCTAGACAACATTGTGCCCCCCGCCTATCCGCCCGCTTGTTTAATCGGTTGGCTCAGGCATATAGAGATCATTCCCGATCTAAGATCAGACTGGACTGAGGGTTCTGACAGCAGGATTGGCAGCATGCAAAAAGGGATCGACTGATCCTCGACTTGCACATCCCGCCCCTCTGGCCGGCTGAGCACCCACACGCTCGTTCCATGGGTTGACTTAGGCATACGGAGTTGATTCCCAGTCTAAGCATACGGAGTTCATTCCCAGACTAAGATCGGATCGGACCGAGGGTTACGGCAGCACATGTTGGGCTCGGGCATGTGTTGGTGCCACATTTTTCTTCGTCGGGGCACCATCACCGGAGCATCGCCTGAGACCCTGACCGACGGCATTGGGGTTCCGATGATCGAGGGGGTCAGGGGGGTGTGCGCAAATGGTGTGTGATGGGTGCTGGTACTTGGCCCTTATATTGGCCCCCTATCCCTCATCAAACCTCAAGAACTCACACCCCCTTAAAGAGCATTTGAGATTTTATAGGTTTGCTGCCAGTAGCCATTAAAGTGTCTGAAATGGGGACACTTTTTCAAATGGTCACAAAATCTTGTACACTTTGAGTTTTTAGCTGAATTTTTCTGTGCATGCCAACAAAAATACAAGGATTGTGTCTACCAAGTTTGGGGCCAAAAATCCTTTCGAAACAATTTTAAAAAATCCCGAACTGTAAAAAGTTTCAAAAATTGTGAAACATAAAAAATGAGTTGTCTTGCCATGAAACTTAACGTGAAGGCCTAAGGGACCATTGTATGAATTTACAAGCCAGAAAAATGGCATTGGCATGCAGAAATATGAAGATGTGCCGAAACCCACCTACCACCCTATCGATCCATGGCTTGAACATCCCGTCTCTCTGGCCGGCGTAGTGCCCGCCAGCCAGCCCGCCTGCCCGTTTGTTTCGTCGGTTGGCTTAGGCATACGGAGTTCATTCCCTGTCTAAGATCAGACTGGACAGAGGGCTACGGTAGCAGGATTGGCAGCATGCAGAGGGGGACTCGACCGATCCCCGGCTTGTGCATCCCGCCCCTCTGGCCGGCTGAGCGCCTGCATGCTCGTTTTGTGGGTTGACTTAGGCGTACGGAGTTAATTCCCAGCGTAAGATCAGACCGGACCAAGGGTTGCGGCAGCACATGCTGGGCTCGGGTATGTGCTGGTGCCGTATTTTTCTTCGTCGGGGCACCATCGTCGGAGCATCACCAGAGAACCTGATCGGCGGCATTGGGGTTCCGACGATCGAGGGGGTCGGGGGGGTGTGCGCACAAGATGTGCGATGGGTGCTGGTAGTTGGCCCTTATAATGGCCCCCTATCCCTTATCAAACCTCAAGAACTCACACCCCCTTAAAGAGCATTTGAGATTTTACAGGTTTGCTGCCTGTAGCCATTAAAGTGTCTGAAATGGGGACACTTTTTTCAAATGGTCACAAAATTTTCTACACTTCGCGTTTTTTGCTGAATTTTTTTGTGCATGCCAAAAAAAATACAAGGATCTTGTCTACCAAGTTTGGGGCCAGAACTCCTTCCGAAAAAATTTTAAAAAATCTCGAACCGTAAAAAGTTTCAAAAATCGTGAAAAATAGAAAACGAGTCGTCTTGCCATGAAACTTCACGTGAAGGCCTAAGGGACCATTGTATGAATCTACAAGCCATAAAAATGGCATTGAAATGCAGAAATAAGAAGGTGTGCCTAAACCCACCTACCACCCTATCAATCCATGGCTTGCGCATACCGTCTCTTTGGTCGGCATAGTGCCCGTCTGTCTGCCCACTCGTCCGCTCGTTTCATCGGTTTGCTTTGGCATACGGAGTTCATTCCTAGTCTAAGATTGGATCAGACCAAGGGTTACGACAGTAGGATCGGTAGCACGCAGAGGGGGACCCGGCCGATCCCCAACTTGCGCATCCCGCCCCTCTGGCCGGTTGAGCGCCTGCACGCTTGTTTCGTGGGTTGACTTAGGCATATGGAGTTCATTCCCAGTCTAAGATCGGATTGGACCGAGGGTTGCAGCAGCACATGCTGGATTTAGGCATGTGCTGGTGCCGCATTTTTCTTCATCGGGGCACCATCACCGGAAAACCTGACTGGCGGCATTGAGGTTTCGTCAGTCGGGGTGGTCTGCACACATGATGTGCGATGGGTGCTGGTACTTGGCCCTTATATTGGCCCCTTATCCCTTATCAAACCTTGAGAACTCACACCCCCTTAAAGAGCATTTGAGATTTTACAAGTTTGCTGCCAGTAGCCATTAAAGTGTTTGAAATGGGGACACTTTTTTCAAATGGTCGCAAAATCTTGTACACTTCGAGTTTTGAGCTGAATTTTTTTGTGCATGCCAACAAAAATACAAGGATCCCGTCTACCAAGTTTGGGACTAAAACTCCTTCCGAAAAAATTTTAAAAAATCTCAAACTGCAAAAAGTTTCAAAAATTGTGAAAAATCGAAAATGAGTCGTCCTGCCCTGAAACTTCACGTGAAGGCTCAAGAGACCATTGTATGAATTTACAATCCATAAAAACGGCATTGGCACACAGCAATATGAAGATGTGCCTAAACCCACCTACCACCCTATCGATCCACGGCTTGTGCATCCCGTCTCTCTGGCTAGCGTAGTGCCCACCCGCCCGCCCGCCCGTTCGTTTCGTCGGTTGACTTAGGCATACGGAGTTCATTCCCAGTGTAAGATCAGACTGGATCGAAGGTTGCAGTAGCAGGATTGGTAGCATGTAGAGGGGGACCCGGCCGATCCCCGGCTTGCGCATACCGCCCCTCTGGCCGGCTGAGCGCCCGCACGCTTGTTTTGTGGGTTAACTTAGGCATACGGAGTTCATTCCCAGTCTAAGCATAGGAGTTTATTCCCAGTCTAAGATCGGATCAGACCGAGGGTTGTGGCCACACATGCTGGGCTCGGGCATGTGCTGGTGCTGTATTTTTCTTCGTCGGGGCACAATCGTTGGGAGCATCACCGGAGAACCTGACCGACAGCATTGGGGTTCCGACGATCGGAGGGGTCGGGGGTGCGCGTACATGATGTACGATGGGTGCTGGTACTTGGCCCTTATATTGGCCCCCTATCCCTCATCAAACCTCAAGAACTCACACCTCCTTAAAGAGCATTTGATATTTTACAGGTTTGCTGCCAGTAGCCATTAAAGTGTCTAAAATGGGGACACTTTTTTCAAATGAATCACAAAATCTTGTACACTTCGAGTTTTTCGATGAATTTTTTTGTGCATGCCAACAAAAATACAAGGATCACGTCTACCAAGTTTGTTGCAAAAAATCCTTTCGAAAAATGTTTTAAAAAATCCCGAACCACAAAAAGTTTTGAAAATCGTGAAAAATAGAAAATCAATCGTCTTGCCATGAAACTTCACGTGAAGGCTTAAGGGACCATTGTATGAATTTACAAGTCATAAAAATGGCATTGGCATGCAGAAATATGAAGATATACCTAAACCCACCTACCACCCTATCGATGCACGGCTTGCGCATCCCGTCTCTCTGGCCGACGTAGTGCCCGCACGCCTGTCCGCCCGTTCATTTCGTCGGTTGGCTTAGGCATACAGAGTTCATTCCCAATCTAAGATTGAATCAGATTGAGAGTTGAGGCATCAGGATCGACAGCACGCAGAGGGGGACCTAGCTGACCCCCGGCTTGCACATCTCGCCCCTCTGGCCAGTTGAGCTCCCTCACGCTCGTTTCGTGGGTTGACTTAGGCATACGGAGTTCATTCCCAGCCTAAGTTCGGATCGGACTGAGGGTTGCGGTAGCACATGCTAGGCTCGGGCATGTGCTGGTGCAACATTTTTCTTCGTCAGGGCACCATCGACGGAGCATCGCTGGAGAACCTAACCGACGGCATTGGGGTTTCGGTGATCGGGGGGGCCGAGGGGGTGTGCGTACATGATGTGCGATGGGTGCTAGTACTTGGCACTTATATTGGCCCCCTATCCCTCATCAAACCTCGAGAACTCACACCCCCTTAAAGAGCATTTGAGATTTTACAGGTTTGCTGCCAGTAGCCATTAAAGTGTCTGAAATGGGGACATTTTTTTCAAATGGTCACAAAAACTTGTACACTTCGAGTTTTTAGCTAAATTTTTTTGTGCATGCCAACAAAAATACAAGGATCAAGTATACCAAGTTTGGGACCAAAACTCCTTCCGAAAAAATTTTAAAAAATCCTGAACGTAAAAAGTTTCAAAAATCATGAAAAATAGAAAACTAGTCGTCTTGCCATGAAACTTCACGTGAAGGCTTAAGGGACCATTGTATGAATTTACAAGCCATAAAAATGGCATTAGCATGTAGAAATATGGAGATGTGCCTAAACCCACCTACCACCCTATCGATCCACGGCTTGCGCATCCCGTCTCTCTGGCCAGAATAGTGCCCGCCTGCCCGCCCGCCCGCTCGTTTCGTCGGTAGGCTTAGGCATACGGAGTTCATTCCTAGTCTAAGATCAGACCGGACCGACGGTTGGGGTAGCAGGATTGGCAGCACGAAGAGGGGGAGTCGGCCGATCCCCAGCTTGCGCATCAAGCCAACAAAATGGCATTGGCATGCAGAAATATGAAGATGTGCCTAAACCCACCTACCACCCTATCGATGTATGGTTGCGCATCCCGTCTCTTTGGCCGGCATAGTGCCCGCCCGCCCACCCGCTCGCTTTGTCGGTTGGCTTAGGTATACGGAGTTCATTGCCAGTCTAAGATTGGATCAGATTGAGGGTTGCAGTAGTAGGATCGGCAGCACGTAGAGGGGGACCCGTTTGATCCCTGACTTGTGCATCCTGCCCCTCTGCCCGGCTGAGCACCCGAACGCTCATTTTGTGGGTTGACTTAGGCATACGGAGTTCATTCCCAGTCTAAGCATACAGAGTTCATTCCCAATCTAAGAAAGGACCAGACCGAGGGTTACGACAGCACATGCTGGGCTCGGGCATGTGCTGGTGTCGCATTTTTCTTCGTCGGGGCACCATCGTTGGAGAACCTGACCTACGGCATTGGGGTTCCGACGATCGGGGGGGTCGGGGGGGTTGTGCACACATGATGTGCGATGGGTGCTGATACTTGGCTCTTATATTGGCCCCCTATCCCTCATCAAACCTCAAGAACTCACACCCCTTAAAGAGCATTTGAGATTTTACAGGTTTGCTGCCAGTAGCCATTAAAGTGTCTGAAACGGGAACTTTTTTCAAATGGTCACAAAATCTTGTACACTTCGAGTTTTTATTTGAATTTTTTTGTGCATGCCAAAAAAAATACAAGGATCATGTCTGCCAAGTTTGGGACCAAAACTCCTTCTGAAAAAATTTTCAAAGATCCCAAACCGCAAAAAGTTTCAAAAATTGTGAAAATTAGAAAACGAGTTGTCTTGCCATGAGACTTCACGTGATGGCCTAAGGGACCATTGTATGAATTTGCAAGCCATAAAAATGGGATTGGCATGTAGAAATATGAAGATGTCCCTAAACCCACTTACCACTCTATCGATCCACGGCTCGCGCATCCCGTCTCTCTGGCCGACGTTGTGCCCGCCCGCCTGCCCGCTCGTTTCATCGGTTGGCTTAGGCATACGGAGTTCGTTCCTAGTCTAAGATTGGACATGACTGAGGGTTGCAACAGCAGGATGGGGGACCCGGCCGATCCCCGGCTTGCGCATACCACCCCTCTGGCCGGCTGAGCGCCCGCACGCTCGTTCCATGGGTTGACTTAGGCATACGAAGTTCTTTCCCAGTCTAAGCATACGGAGTTCATTCCCAGTCTAAGATTGGACTGGACCGAGGGCTATGGCAGTACACGCTGGGCTCGGGCATGTGCTGGTGCTGCATTTTTCTTCGTCGGGGCACCATCGTTGGAGAACCTGACTGACGGCATTAGGGTTCCGACGATCGGGGGGGCTGGAGGGTGTGCGCACATAATGTGCGATGGGTGCTGGTACTTGGCCCTTATATTGGCCCCCTATCCCTCATCAAACCTCAAGAACTCACACCCCCTTAAAGAGCATTTGAGATTTTACAGGTTTGCTGCCAGTAGCCATTAAAGTGTCTGAAATGGGGAAACTTTTTTCAAATGGTCACAAAATCTTGTACACTTCACTTTTTAGCTGAATTTTTTGTGCAAGCCAACAAAAATACAAGGATCACGTGTACCATGTTTGGGGCCAAAACTCCTTCCGAAAAAATTTTAAAAAATCTCTAACCGCAAAAAGTTTTACAAATCGTGAAAAATAGAAAACGAGTCGTCTGGCCATGAAACTTCACATGAAGGCTTAAGTACCATTGTATGAATTTCCAAGCCATAAAAATGGCATTGGCACGTAGAAATATGAACATGTGCCTAAACCGACCGACCACGCTATTGATCCACGGCTTGCGCATCCCGTCTCTCTGGCCGACGTAGTGCTCGCCCGCCCGCCTGCCCACTCGTTTTGTCGGTTGGCTTAGGCATACGAAGTTCATTCCCAGTCTAAGATCAGGCCAGACCAAGGGTTGTGGCAGTAGGATCGGCCGTACGTAGAGGGGGACCCAACTGATCCTCGACTTGCGCATCCCGCCCCTCTGGCCGACTGAGCGCCCGCACGCTCGTTTTGTGTGTTGACTTAGGCATACGAAGTTCATTCCCAGTCTTAGTTCGAACCGGACTGAGGGTTGCGGTAGCACATGCTGGGCTCGGGATGTGCTGGTGCTGCATTTTTCTTCACCGGGGTACCATCATCGAAGCATCTCCGGAGAACCTGGCCGACGGCATTGGGGTTCTGACGATCGGGGGGCCGAAGGGGGTGTGCGCACATGATGTGCGATGGGTGCAGGTACTTGGCCCTTATATTGGTCCCCTATCCCTCATCAAACCTCAAGAACTCACACCCCCTTAAAGAGCATTTGAGATTGTACAGGTTTGTTGCCAGTAGCCATTAAAGTGTCTGAAAAGGGCACACTTTTTTCAAATGGTCACAAAATCTTGTAAGCTTTGAGTTTTTAGCTGAATTTTTTTGTGCACGCCAACAAAAATACAAGGATCACGTCTACCATGTTTGGGGCCAAAACTCCTTCCAAAAAAATTTTAAAACATCTCGAACAGTAAAAAGTTTCAAAAATCGTGAAAAATAAAAAAAGAGTTGTCTTCCCACAAAACTTCACGTGTAGGCTTAAGGGACCATTGTATGAATTTACAAGCCAAAAAAATGGCATTGGCATGCAGAAATATGAAGATGTGGCTAAACCCACCTACCACCCTATCGACTCACGGCTTACGCATCCCGTCTTTCTGGCCGGCGTAGTGCCCACCTGCTCGTCTGCTCTTTTTGTTGGTTGGCTTAGGCATACGAAGTTCATTTCCAGTCTAAGATCAGACTGGACCGAGGGTTGTGGTAGCACATGCTGGCTCGGGCATGTGCTGGTGCTGTATTTTTCTTTATCGGGGCACCATCATCGAAGCATCGTCGGAGAATCTGACCAGCGACATTGGAGTTCTAATGATCGGGGGGCCGGGGGGTGTGTGCACATGATGTGCGATGGGTGCTGGTACTTGGCCCTTATATTGGCCCCCTATCCCTCATCAAACCTCGAAAACTCGTACCCCCTTAAAGAGCATTTGAGATTTTACAGGTTTGCTGCCAGTAGCCATTAAAGTGTCTAAAATGGGGACACTTTTTTCAAATGGTCACAAAATCTTGTACACTTCGAGTTTTTAGATGAATTTTTTTGTGCATGCCAACAAAAATAAAAGGATACATCTACCATGTTTGGGGCCAGTAGTAGCCATGTACCAGCACCCATCGCACATCATGTACGCACACCTCCCCCGGCCCTCCCGATCATCGGAACCCCAATGCCGTCGGTCATGTTCTCTGGTGATGCTCTGGTGATGGTGCCCCGATGAAGAAAAATATGGCACCAGCACATGCCCGAGTCCAGCATATGCTACCGCAACCCTCGGTTCTGTCTGATCTTAGCCTAGGAATGAACTCTGTATGCTTAGAATGGAAATGAACTCCGTATGCCTAAGTCAACCCATGAAACGAACGTACCGGCGCTCAGTCGGCCAGAGAGGTGGGATGCAAAAATTAGGGATCGATCGGGTCTCGCTCTGCATGCTATCGATCCTGCTACTGCAACCCTCGGTTCGGTCCGATCTTAGACTGGGAATGAACTTCGTATGCCTAAGCCAACCGACGAAACGAATGGGCGGGCCGGGTACTACGCCGGCCAGAGAGACGGGATGCGTAAGCCGTGGAACGATAGAGTGGTAGGTGGTTTAGGCACATCTTCATATTAGTATGTGCCAATGCCATTTTTATGGCTTGTAAATTCATACAATGGTCCCTTAAGCCTTCACGTGAAGTTTCATGGCAAGACGACTCGTTTTCTATTTTTCATGATTTTTGAAACTTTTTACGGTTCAGGATTTTTTAAAATTTTTTAGGAAGGCATTTTGGCCCCAAACTTGGTAGACGTGATCCGTGTATTTTTTCTGGCATGCACAAAAAAGATCAATTAAAAACCCGAAGTGTAAAAGATTTTGTGACCATTCGAAAAAAGTGTCCCAATTTCAGACACTTTAATGGCTACTGGCAGCAAACCTGTAAAATCTCAAATGCTCTTTAAGGGGGTGTGAGTTCTCGAGGTTTGATGAGGGATAGGGGGCCAATATATGGGCCAAATACCAGCACCATCACACATTATGTGCGCACACCCCCCACGACCCCCCGATCGTTGGAACCCTATTGTCGTCGGTCAGGTTCTCCGGCGATGCTTCGACGATGGTGCCTCGACGAAGAGAAATGCGGCACCAACACATGCTCGAGCCCAGCCTGATCTTAGACTGGGAATGAACTCTGTATGCTTAGACTGGGAATGAACTCCATATGCCTAAGTCAACCCACGAAACGAGCGTGCGGGCACTGAGCCGATCAGAGGGACGGGATGCGCAAGCCAGGGATCGACTGGGTCCCCCTCTGCATGCTACTAATCCTGCTGCTGCAAGCCTCGGTCTGGTCCAATCTTAGACTGGGAATGAACTCCGTATGCCTAAGCCAATCGACGAAACGAGCGGGCGGACGGACGGGTGGGCACTACGTCGGCCAGAGAGACGGGATGCGCAAGTCGTGGATCGATAGGGTGGTAGGTGGGTTTAGGCACATCTTCATATTTCTACGTGCCAATGCCATTTTTATGGCTTGTAAATTCATACAATGGTCCCTTAAGCATTCACGTGAAGTTTCATGGCAAGATGACTTGTTTTCTATTTTCCATGATTTTGGAAACTTTTCTATTTTTGTTGGCATGCACAAAAAAGTTCAGCTAAAAACTTGAAGTGTAAAAGATTTTGTGACCATTTGAAAAAAGTATCCCCATTTCAAACACTTTAATTGCTACTGGCAGTAAACCTGTCAAATCTCAAATGCTCTTTAAGGGGGTGTGAGTTCTTGGGGTTTGATGAGGGATAGGGGGCCAATGTACGGGCCAAGTACTAGCACCCATCGCACATCATGTGTGCACACCCCCCGACCCCTCCGATGTCGAAACCCCAATGCCGTCGATCAGGTTCTCCAACGATGGTGCCCCGACGAAGAAAAATGCGGCACCAACACATGCCCGAGCCCAGCATGTGCTGCCGCAACCCTCGGTCCGGTCCGATCTTAGATTGGGAATGAACTCTGTATGCTTAGACTGGGAATGAACTCCGTATGCCTAAGTCAACCCATGAAACGAGCGTGCGGGTGCTCAGTCGACCAGAAGGGCAGGATACGCAAGCCAAGGATCGATCGGGTCCCCTCTACGGTCTGTCGATCCTGCTGCTGCAACCCTCAGTTTGGTCCAATCTTAGACTGGGAATGAAATCCGTATGCCTAAGCTGATCGATGAAATGAACGGGCGGGCGAGCGGGCAGGCACTACGCCGGCCAGAGAGACGAGATGCGCAAGCCGTGGATCGATATGGTGGTAGGTGGGTTTAGGCACATCTTCATATTTCTGCATGCCAATGCCATTTTTATGGCTTGTAAATTCATACAATGGTCCCTTAAGCCTTCACGTGAAGTTTCATGGCAAGACGACTCGTTTTCTATTTTTCACGATATTCAAAACTTTTTGTGGTTCAAGATTTTTTTAAATTTTTTCGGAAGGAGTTTTGGCCCCAAACTTGGTAGACGTGATCCTTGTATTTTTGGTGGCATGCACAAAAAAATTCAGCTAAAAACTCGAAGTGTACAAGATTTTGTGACCATTTGAAAAAAGTGTCCCCATTTTAGACACTTTAATGGCTACTGGCAGCAAACCTGTAAAATCTCAAATGTTCTTTAAGGGGGTGTGAGTTCTAGTGGTTTGATGAGGGATAGGGAGCCAATATAAGGGCCAAGTACCAGCACCCCTCGCACACGCCCCCGGCCCCCCCGATCGTCGAAACCCTAATGCCGTCGGTTAGGTTCTTCGACGATGCTTCGGCGATGGCGCCCCGATGAAGAAAAGTACGGTACCAGCACATGGCCAAGCCCAGCATGTGCTACCGCAACCTTCAGTCTGGTCTGATCTTAGACTGGGAATGACTCTGGATGCTTAGACTGGGAATGAGCTCCATATGCCTAAGTCAACCCACGAAACAAGCGTGTGGGCACTCAACCGGCCAAACGGGCGAGATGCGCAAGCCGAGGATCGGTCGGGTCCCCCTCTGTGTATTGCCGATCCTGCTATCGTGACCCTTGGTCTGGCCTGATCTTACACTAGGAATGAACTCTGTATGCCTAAGGCAACCGATGAAACGAGCGGGCGGACGGGCGGGCGGGCACTACGTCGGCCAGACAGACGAGATGCGCATGCCGTGGATCGATAGGGTGGTAGGTGGGTTTAGGCACATCTTCATATTTTTGCGTGCCAATGCCATTTTTATGGCTTGTAAATTCATACAATGGTCCTTTAAGCCTTCACGTGAAGTTTCATGGCATGATGACTCGTTTTCTATTTTTCACGATTTTTGAAACTTTTTTCGGTTCGAGAATTTTTAAAATTTTTTTGGAAGGAGTTTTGGCCCCAAACTTGGTAGACGTGATTCTTGTATTTTTTTTTTGGCATGCACAAAAAAATTCAGCTAAAAACTTGAAGTGTACAAGATTTTGTGACCATTTGAAAAAAGTGTCCCCATTTCAGACACTTTAATGGCTACTAGCAGCAAACCTATAAAATCTCAAATGCTCTTTAAGGGGGTGTGAGTTCTCGAGATTTGATGAGGGATAGGGGGCAATATAAGGGCCAAGTACCAGCACCCATCTCACATCATGTGCGCACACCCCCCGGCCCCCCGGATCATCGGAACCCCAATGCCGTCGGTCAGGTTCTCCGGTGATGCTCCGACGATGGTGCCCCGACAAAGAAAAATGCGGCACTAGCACATACCCGAGCCTAGCATGTGCTGTCGCAACCCTCAGCCCGGTCCTGATCTTAGATTGGAAATGAACTCCATATGCCTAACCCAACCGATGAAACGAGCGGGCGGGCGGGCACTATGTCGACTAGAGAGACGGGGTGCGGAAGTCATGAATCGATAGGGTGGTAGGTGAGTTTAGGCACATCTTCATATTTCTGTGTGCCAATGCCATTTTTATGGCTTGTAAGTTCATAAAATGGTCCCTTAAGCCTTCATGTAAAGTTTCATGGCAAGACGACTCGTTTTCTATTTTTCACGATTTTCAAAACTTTTTATGATTCTGGATTTTTTTAACTTTTTTTCGAAAGAGTTTTGGCCCCAAACTTGGTAGACGTGATCCTTGTATTTTTGTTGGCATGCACAAAAAAATTTTCCTAAAAACTCGAAGTGTACAAGATTTTGTGACCATTTGAAAAAAGTGTCCCCAATTTCAGACACTTTAATGGCTACTGGCAGCAAACCTGTAAAATCTCAAATGCTTTTTAAGGGGGTGTGAGTTTCGAGGTTTGATGAAGGATAGGGGGCCAATATAAGGACCAAGTACCAGCACCTATCGCACATCATGTACGCACACCCCCTGGCCCCCCGATCGCCAGAACCTCAATGTTGTTGGTCAGGTTCTCCGACGATGCTCCAACGATGGTGCCTTGACGAAGAAAAATGTGGCACCAGCACATGCCCGAGCCGAGCATGTAAAGCCGCAACCATCGGCCCGGTCTGATCTTAGACTGGGAATGAATGCCGTATGCTTAGACTGGGAATGAACTCCGTATGCCTGAGTTAACCCACGAAACGAGCGTGCGGGCACTCAGCCGGCCAGAGGGGCGGGATGCGCAAGCTGGGGATCGATCGGGTTCCCCTCTACGTGCTGCCAATCTTGTTGCCGCAACCTTCGATCTTATCTGATCTTAGACTAGAAATGAACTACGTATGCCTAAGCCAACCGACGAAATGAGCGGGCGGGTGGGCACTACACCGGCTAGAGAGACGGGATGCACAAGCCGTGGATCAATAGGGTGGTAGGTGGGTTTAGGCACATCTTTATATTTCTGCTTTCCAATTCCATTTTTATGGCTTGTAAATTTATACAATGGTCCCTTAAGCCTTCACGTGAAGTTTCATGGCAAGATGCCTCGTTTTCTATTTTTCACGATTTGTGAAACATTTTGCGGTTCAAGATTTTTTAAAATTTTTTCAAAAGGACTTTTGGCCCCAAACTTAGACATGATCCTTGTATTTTTGTTGGCTTGCACAAAAAAATTCAGCTAAAAAATCAAAGTGTACAAGATTTTGTGACCATTTCAAAAAAGTGTCCCCATTTCAGACACTTTAATTGCTACTAACAGCAAACCTGTAAAATCTCAAATGCTCTTTAAGGGGGTGTGAGTTCTCAAGGTTTGATGAGGGATAGGGGGCCAATATAAGGGCCAAGTGCCAGCACCCATCGGACATCATGTGCGCACACCCCCCGGCCCCCCTGATCGCTGGAACCCCAATGTTGCCGGTCAGGTTCTCCGACGATGGTGCCCTGATGAAGAAAAATATGGCATCAGCACATGCCTGGGCCCAGCATGTGCTGCGGCAACCCTCGGTCCGGTCTGATCTTAGACTGGAAATGAACTTTGTATGGTTAGACTGGGAATGAACTCCGTATGCCTAAGTCAACCCATGAAACAAGCATGTGGGTGCTCAGTCGGCCAGAAGGGCGGAATGCGCAAGCTGGGGATCGGTCGGGTCCCCTTCTGTGTGCTGTCGACCTTGCAGCCATAATCGTCAGTTTCGTCCGATCTTAGATTGGGAATGAACTCCGTATGCCTAAGCCAACCGACGAAACGAGCAGACGGGCAGGCAGGCGGGCGAGCACTACATTGGCCAGAGAGACGGGATGCGCAAGCCGTGGATCGATAGAGTGGTAGGCGGGATTAGGCACATCTTCATATTTCTGCGTGCCAATGCCATTTTTATGGCTTGTAAATTCATACAATGGTCCTTTAAGCCTTCACGTGAAGTTTCGTGGGAAGACAACTCTTTTTTTATTTTTCATGATTTTTGAAACTTTTTACTGTTCGAGATGTTTTAAAATTTTTTTGGAAGGAGTTTTGGCCCCAAACATGGTAGACGTGATCCTTGTATTGTTTTTTGGCATGCACAAAAAAATTCACCTAAAAACTTGAAGTGTACAAGATTTTGTGACCATTTGAAAAAGTGTCCCCACTTCAGACACTTTAATGGCTACTGCAACAAACCTTCTAAACCTCAAATGCTCCTTAAGAGGGTGTGAGTTCTTGAGGTTTGATGGTGGATAGGGGGCCAATATAAGGGCCAAGTAACAGCACCCATCGCACATCATGTGTGCACACCCCCCGGTACCCCCCGATCGTCGAAACCCCAACGCCGTCGGTCAGGTTCTCCGGTGATGGTGGCCCGGTGAAGAAAAATACGGCACCAGCACATGCCCGAGCCCAGCATGTGCTACCACAACCCTTGATCCGGTCCGATCTTAGACTGGGAATGAACTCTGTATGCTTAGACTGAGAATGAACTCGTATGCCTAAGTTAACCCACGAAATGAGCGTGCGAGCATTCAGTCGGCCAGAGGGACGGGATGCGCAAGCCGGGGATTGGTTGGGTCCCCCTCTCCGTGCTGTCGATCCTACTACCGCAACCCTCAGTCTGGTCTGATCTTAGACTGGGAATGAACTCCGTATGCCTAAGCCAACCGACAAAACGAGCGGGCGTGCGGGTGGGCACTACGCCGGCCAGAGAAACGGGATGCGCAAGCCGTGGATCGATAGGGTGGTAGGTGGTTTTAGACACATCTTCATATTTCTGTGTGCCAATGCCATTTTTATGGCTTGTAAATTCATACATTGGTCCCTTAAGCCTTCACGTGAACTGTCATGGCAAGACGACTCGTTTTCTATTTTTCACAATTTTTCAAACCTTTTTAGGGTTCAGGATTTTTTAAAATTTTTTCGCAAGGAGTTTTCTATTTTTCATGATTTTCAAAATTTTTGCGGTTTGGGATTTTTTAAAATTTTTTCAGAAAACATTTTGGCCCCAAACTAGGTAGACGTGACCCTTGTATTTTTGTTCGCATGCACAAAAAAATTCAGCTAAAAACTCAAAGTGTACAAGATTTTGTGACCATTTGAAAAAAGTGTCCCCATTTCAGACACTTTAATGGCTACAGGCAGCAAACCTGTAAAATCTCAAATGCTCTTTAAGGGGATATGAGTTCTCGAGGTTTGATGAGGGATAGGGGGCCAATATAAGGGCCAAGTACCAGCACCCATCGCACATCATGTGCGCACACCCCTCGGCCCCCCTAACCGCCAGAACCCCAATGCCGTCGGTCAGGTTCTCCGATGATGGTGCCCCGATGAAGAAAAATGTGACACCAGCACATGCTCGAGCCCAGCATGTGCTGCCGCAACCCTCGGTCCGATCTAATCTTAGACTGGGAATGAACTTCGTATGCTTAGACTGGGAATGAACTCCGTATGCTTAGACTGGGAATGAACTCCGTATGCCTAAGTAAACCCACGAAATGAACGTGCGGGCGCTCAACCGGCCAAAGGGGTGGGATGGGCAAGCGGGGGATCGGCCGGGACCCCTTTACGTGCTGTTGATCTTTTTTCCGCAACCCTCGATCTGATCCAATCTTAGACTGGGAATGAACTCTGTATGCCTAAGCCAACCGATGAAACAAGCGGGCAGGCGGGCGGGCACTATGTCGGCCAGAGAGACAGGATGCGCAAGCCGTGGATCGATAGGGTGGTAGGTGAGTTTAGGCACATCTTCATATTTCTGCGTGCCAATGCCATTTTTATGGCTGGTAAATTCATACATTGGTCCCTTAAAACTTCACGTGAAGTTTGATGGCAAGATGACTCGTTTTCTTTTTTTCACGATTTTTGAAACTTTTTGCGGTTCGGGATTTTTTAAATTTTTTCGCAAGGAGTTTTGGCCCCAAACTTGGTAGACGTGATCCTTGTATTTTTGTTGGCAAACACAAAAAAATTCAGCTAAAAACACGAACTGTACAAGATTTTGTGACCATTTGAAAAAAGTGTCCCCATTTCAGACACTTTAATGGCTACTGGCAGTAAACCTGTAAAATCTCAAATGCTCTTTAAGGGGGTGTGAGTTCTCGACATTTGATGAAGGATAGGGGGAAAATATAAGGGCCAAGTACTAGGACCCATCGCACATCATGTGCGCACACCACCCCCCGGCCCCCCCGATCGTCGGAACCCCAATGCCATCGGTCAGGTTCTCCGGCGATGCTCTAGCGATGTTGCCTCGACAAAGAAAAATGCGGCACCAGCACATGCCCGAGCCCAACATGTGATGCCACAACCCTTGGTCCGGTCTGATCTTAGACTGGGAATGAACTCCGTATGCTTGACTGGGAATGAACTCCATATGCCTAAGTCAACCCATGAAATGAGAGTGCAGGCGCTCAACCGGCAAGAGGGGTGGGATGCGCAAGCCGGGGAGGTCCGATCTGATCTTAGACTAGGAATGAACTCTGTATGCCTAAGCCAACTAACGAAACGAGCGGGCGGGCGGGTGGGCACTACGTCGGCCAGAGAGACGAGATGCGCAAGCTGTGGATCGATAGGGTGGTAGGTGGGTTTAGGCACATCTTCATATTTCTACGTGCCAATGCCATTTTTATGGCTTGTAAATTCATACATTGGTCCCTTAAGCCTTCACGTGAAGTTTCATGGCAAGACGACTCGTTTTCTATTTTTCACGATTTTTGAAACTTTTTGCAGTTCGAGACTTTTTAAAATTTTTTCGGAAGGAGTTTTGGCCCCAAACTTGGTAGACGTGATCCTTGTATTTTTGTTGGCATGCACAAAAAATTCAGCTAAACACTCGAAGTGCACAAGATTTTGTGTCCATTTGAAAAAAATGTCCCCATTTCAGACACTTTAATGGCTACTGGCAGCAAACCTGTAAAATCTCAAATGCTCTTTAAGGGGGTGTGAGTTCTCGAGGTTTGATGAGGGATAGGGGGCCAATATAAGGGCCAAGTACCAGCACCCATCGCACATCATGTGCGCACACCCCTCGGCCCCCCTAACCGCCAGAACCCCAATGCCGTCGGTCAGGTTCTCCGATGATGGTGCCCCGATGAAGAAAAATGTGACACCAGCACATGCTCGAGCCCAGCATGTGCTGCCGCAACCCTCGGTCCGATCTAATCTTAGACTGGGAATGAACTTCGTATGCTTAGACTGGGAATGAACTCCGTATGCTTAGACTGGGAATGAACTCCGTATGCCTAAGTCAACCCACGAAACGAGCGTGCGGACGCTCAGTCGGCCAGAGAGGCGGGATGCCCAACTGGGGATCAGTCGGGTCCCTCTCTACGTGCTGTCGATCCTACTACCAGAACCCTCAGTTTGGTTCGATCTTAGATTGGGAATGAACTCCGTATGCCTAAACCAACCGACAAAACGAGCGGGCGGGCGGGCACTACGTCAGCCAGAGAGACAGGATGCGCAAGCCGTGGATTGATAGGGTGGTAGGTGGGTTTGGGCACATCTTCATATTTCTGTGTGCCAATGCCATTTTTATGGCTTGTAAATTCATACAATGGTCCCTTAAGCCTTCACGTGAAGTTTCATGGCAAGACAACTCGTTTTTTATTTTTCACGATTTTTGAAACTTTTTACGGTTCGAGATTTTTTAAAATTTTTCAGATGGAGTTTTGGCCCCAAACCTGGAAGACATGATCCTTGTATTTTTGTTGGCATACATAAAAAAATTCAGCTAAAAACTCAAAGTGTACAAGAGTTTGTTACCATTTGAAAAAAGTGTCCCCATTTCAGACACTTTAATTGCTACTGGCAGCAAACCTGTAAAATCTCAAATGCTCTTTAAGGGGGTGTGAGTTCTCAAGGTTTGATGAGGGATAGGGGGCCAATATAAGGGACAAGTACCAGCACCCATCGTACATCATGTGTGCACACCCCCCGGCCCCCCCGATCGTCGAAACCCCGATGCCGTCGGTCAGGTTCTCCGACAATGCTCCGACGATGGTGCCCTGGTGAAGAAAAATGCGGCACCAACACATGCCCGAGCCCAACATGTGCTGCCGCAACCCTTGGTTTGGTCCGATCTTAGATTGGGAATGAACTCTCTATGCTTAGACTGGGAATGAACTTTGTATGCCTAAGTCAACCTACGAAATGAGCGTGCGGGCGCTCAGCCGGCCGGAGGGCTAGGATGCGTAAGCCAGGGATCGGTCGGGTCCCCCTTTGCATGCTGCCAATCCTGCTGCCGTAACCCTCAGTCCGGTCCAATCTTAGACTGGAATGAACTCTATATGCCTAAGCCAACCAACAAAACAAGCGGGTGGGCGGGCACTACGCCGGCCAGAGAGACGGGATGCGCAAGCCGTGGATCGATAGGGTGGTAGGTGGGTTTAGGCACATCTTCATATTTCTGCGTGCCAATGCCATTTTTATGGCTTGTAAATTCATACAATGGTCCCTTAAGCCTTCACATGTAGTTTCATGGCAAGACGACTCGTTTTTTATTTTTCATGATTTTTGAAACTTTTTGTGGTTCGGTATTTTTTAAAATTTTTTCAGAAGGAGTTTTTGCCCCAAACTTGGTAGACATGATCCTTGTATTTTTTTTGGCATGCACAAAAAAATTCAGCGAAAAACTCGAAGTATACAAGATTTTGTGACCATTTCAAAAAAGTGTCCCCATTTCAGACACTTTAATTGCTACTGGCAGCAAACCCGTAAAATCTCAAATGCTCTTTAAAGGGGTGTGCGTTCTTAAGGTTTGATGTGGGATAGGGGGCCAATATAAGGGCCAAGTACCAGCACCCATCGCACATCATGTGCGCACACCCCCCCGGCCCCTCCGATCGCCAAAACCTCAATGCCGCCGGTCAGGTTCTCCGATGATGCTCTAACGATGGTGCCCCGGTGAAGAAAAATGCGGCACCAGGACATGCCCGAGCCTAGCATGTGCAGCTGCAACCCTCGGTCCGGTCCAATCTTGGACTAGGAATGAACTCAGCATGCTTAGACTGGGAATGAACTCCGTAAGCCTAAGTCAACCCACGAAACGAGCTTGCGGGCGCTCAGCCAGCCAGAGGGGCGGGATGCGCAAATCGAGGATCGATCAGGTCCCCCTCTACGTGCTGCCGATCCTGCTACTGCAACACTTGGTCCAGCCTGATCTTAGACTAGGAATGAACTCCGTATGCCTAAGTCAACCGACGAAACGAGCGGGCGGGCACTACGCCGGCCAGAGAAACTGGATGCGCAAGCCGTGGATCGATAGGGTGGTAGGTGGGTTTAGGCACATCTTCATATTTCTATATGCCAATCCCATTTTTATGGCTTGTAAATTCATACAATGGTCCCTTAAGCCTTCACGTGAAGTTTCATGGCAAGACGACTCGTTTTCTATTATTCACGATTTTGGAAACTTTTTGTGGTTCGGGATTTTTTAAAATTTTTTCGGAAGGAGTTTTGGTACCAAACTTGGTAGACGTGATCCTTGTATTTTTTTGGCACGCACAAAAAAATTCAGCTAAAAACTCAAAGTGTACAAGATTTTGTGACCATTTGAAAAAAGTGTCCCCATTTCAGACACTTTAATGGCTATTCGTAGCAAACCTGTAAAATCTCAAATGCTCTTTAAGGGGGTATGAGTTCTCAAGGTTTGATGAGGGATAGGGGGCCAATATAAGGGCCAAGTACCAGCACCAATCGCACATCATGTGCGCACACCCCACCCCAACCCCCCTATTCCCGGAACCCCAATGTCGCCGGTCAGGTTCTTCGACAATGCTCCAGTGATGGTGCCCGGCCGAAGAAAAATGCGGCACCAGCACATGCCCAAGCCTAGCATGTGTTGTAGCAACCCTCAGTCCGGTCCGATCTTAGATTGGGAATGAACTTCGTATGCTTAGACTGGGAATGAACTCCGTATGCCTAAGTCAACCCGCGAAACGAGTGTGCAGGCGCTCAGTCTGGCAGAGGGGCGAGATGCGCAAGCCGGGGATCGGTCGGGTCCCCCTCTACGTGCTACCGATCCTGCTGCCACAACATTTGGTCTGGTCTGATCTTAGACAGGGAATGAACTCCGTATGCCTAACCCAACTGACAAAACAAGTAGGCGGGCGAGTGGGCACTACGTCGGCCAGAGAGATGGGATGCGTAACTTTTTACGGTTCAGGATTTTTTAAAATTTCTTCAGAAGGAGTTTTGGCCCCAAACTTGGTAGACGTGATCCTTGTATTTATCTTGGCATGTACAAAACAATTCAGCTAAAAACTCGAAGTGTACAAGATTTTGTGACCATTTGAAAAAAGTGTCCCCATTTCAGACACTTTAATGGCTACTGGCTACAAACCAGTAAAATCTCAAATGCTCTTTAAGGGGGTGAAAGTTCTCGGGGTTTGATGAGGGATAGGGGGCCAATATAAGAGCCAAGTACCAGCACTCATCGCACATCATCTGCGCACACCCCCCGCCCCCCCGATCGCCTGAACCCCAATACCGCCAGTCAGGTTCTCCGGTGATGCTCCAGTGATGGTGCCCCGGTGAAGAAAAATGTGGCACCAGCACATGCTCGAGCCCAGCATGTGCTGTCACAACCCTCTGTCTGGTCCGATCTTAGACTGGGAATGAACTCCGTATGCTTAGACTGTGAATCAACTCCGTATGCCTAAGTCAACGCACGAAATGAGCGTGTGGGTGCTCAGTCAGCCAGAGGGGCGGGATGCGCAAGATGGGGATCGGTCGGGTCCCCCTCTATGTTTTGCTGATCTTGCTGCCGTAACCCTCGGTCGGGTCCAATCTTAGACTAGGAATGAACTCCGTATGCCTAAGCCAATCGACGAAATGAGCGGGCGGGCGGGCTCTACGTCGGCTAGAGAGATGGGATGCGTAACTTTTTACGGTTTGGGATTTTTTAAAATTTTTTTAGAAGGAGTTTTGGCCCCAAACTTGGTAGAATTGATCCTTGTATTTATCTTGGCATGCACAAAACAATTCAGCTAAAAACTCGAAGTGTGCAAGATTTTGTGACCATTTGAAAAAAGTGTCCCCATTTCAGACACTTTAATGGCTACTGGCAGCAAACCTGTAAAATCTCAAATGCTCTTTACGGGTGTGTGAGTTCTCGAGGTTTGATGAGGGACAGGGGGCCGATATAAGGGCCAAGTATTAGCAGCCATGGCACATCATGTGCGCACATCACCCCGGCCCTCCCGATCGTCGAAATCCCAATGATGCCTGTCAAGTTCTCCAGCGATGCTCCGACGATGGTGCCCCGACGAAGAAAAATACGGCACCAACACATGCCCGAGCCCAGCATGTGCTGCCATAATCCTCGGTCCGATCCGATCTTAGACTGGGAATGAACTCTGTATGCTTAGACTGGGAATGAACTCCGTATGCTTAGACTGGGAATGAACTCCGTATGCCTAAGTCAAATGCACGATATGAACGTGTGGGTGCTCAGTCGGCCAGAGGGGCGGGATGCCCAAGATGGGGATCGACCAGGTCCCCCTCTGTGTTTTGTCGATCTTACTGCTGTAACCCTCGGTCGGGTCTTAGACTGGGAATGAACTCCGTATGCCTAAGCCAATCAACGAAATGAGCGGGCGGGTGGGCACTACGTCGGCCAGAGAGACGGGATGCACAAGCCGCGGATCAATAGGGTGGTAGGTTGGTTTAGGCACATCTTCATATTTCTGCTTGCCAATGCCATTTTTATGGCTTGTAAATTCATACAATGGTCCCTTAAGCCTTCACATGAAGTTTCATGGCAAGATGACTCGTTTTCTATTTTTCACAGTTTTCAAAACTTTTTGCGGTTCGGGATTTTTTAAAATATTTTCGGAAGGAGATTTGGTCCCAAACTTGGTAGACGTGATCCTTGTATTTTTGTTGGCATGCACAAAAAAATTCAGCTACAAACTCGAAGTGTACAAGATTTTGTGACCATTTGAAAAAAGTGTCCCCATTTCGGACACTTTAATGGCTACTGCAACAAACCTATAAAATCTCAAATGCTCTTTAAGTTCTCGAGGTTTGATGAGGGATAGGAGGCCAATATAAGGGCCAAGTACCAACACCCAAGGCACATCATGTGCGCACAGCCCCCCGCCCCCCCGATCCCTGAAACCCCAATGCCACCGGTTAGGTTCTCCGGTGATGCTCCGGCGAAGAAAAATGAGGCACCAGCACATGCCCGAGCCCAGTATGTGCAGTCACAACCCTCGGTCTGGTCTGATCTTAGACTGGGAATGAACTCCGTATGCTTAGACTGGGAATAAACTTCGTATGCCTAAGTCAACCCAGGAAACGAGTGTGCGGGCGCTCAGTCGGCCAGAAGGGCGGGATGCGTAAGTCGAGGATCGACTGGGTCCCCCTCTGCATGCTGCTGATCCTGCTACCGCAACCCTCAGTCCGATCTAATCTTAGATTGGGAATGAACTCCGTATGCCTAAGCCAACCGACGAAACGAGCGGGTGGGCGGGCGGGCACTTCATCTGCCAGAGAGACGGGATGCGTAAGCCGTGGATCGATTGGGCGGTAGGTGGGTTTAGGCACATCTTCATATTTCTGCATGCCAATGCCATTTTTATGGCTTGTAAATTCATACAATGATCCCTTAAGCCTTCACGTGAAGTTTCATTGGCAAGACGACTCATTTTCTATTTTTCACGATTTTCAAAACTTTTTACGGTTCGAAATTTTTTAAAATTTTTTCGCAGAGTTTTGGCCCCAAAGTTGGTAGACGTGATCCTTGTATTTTTGTTGGCATGCACAAAAAAATTCAGCTAAAAAGTCGAAGTGTACAATATTTTGTGACCATTTGAAAAAAGTGTCCCAATTTTTGACACTTTAATGGCTACTGGCAGCAAACCTGTAAAATCTCAAATGCTCTTTAAGGGGGTGTGAGTTCTCAAGGTTTGATGAGAGATAGGGGGCCAATATAAGGGCCAAGTACCAGCACCCATCACACATCATGTGCGTACACCCCCCCGGCCCCCCCGATCACCGGAACCCCAATGCCGTCGGTCAGGTTCTCTGGTGATGATCCAGCAATGGTGCCACGGCGAAGCAAAATGCGGCACCAGCAAATGCCCGAGCCCAGCATGTGCTGCCGCAACCCTCGATCTGGTCTGATCTTAGACTGGGAATGAACTCCGTATGCTTAGACTGGGAATGAACTCCATATGCCTAAGTCAACCCACGAAACGAGCGTACGAGCGCTCAGCCGGCCAGAGGGGTAGGATGCACAAGCCGGGGATCGATCGGGTCCCCCTCTGCGTGCTGTCGATCCTGCTGCCACAACCCTTGGTCTGGTTCGATCTTAGATTGGGAATAAACTCCGTATGCCTAAGCCAACCGATGAAACGAGCGGGCGTGCGGGCGGGCACTACGTCGGCCAGAGAGATGGGATGTGTAAGCCGTGGATCGATAAGGTGGTAGGTGGGTTTATGCACATCTTCATATTTCTACATGCCAATGCCATTTTTATGGCTTGTAAATTCATACAATGGTCCCTTAAGCCTTCACGTGAAGTTTCTTGGCAAGACGACTCATTTTCTATTTTTCACGATTTTTGAAATGTTTTGAGGTTCGAGATTTTTTAAAATTTTTTCGGAAGGTGTTTTATCCCCAAACTTGGTAGACGTGATCCTTGTATTTTTGTTGGCATGCACAAAAAAATTCAGCTAAAAACTCGAAGTGTACAGGATTTTGTGACCATTTGAAAAAAGTGTCCCCATTATAGACACTTTAATGGCTACTGGCAGCAAACCTGTAAAATCTGAAATGTTCTTTAAAGGGGAGTGAGTTCTCGAGGTTTGATGAGGGATAGGGGGCCAAAATAAGGGCAAGTACTAGCACCCATCACACATCATGTGCGCACACCCCCCCGACCCCCCGATCGCTGGAACCCCAATGTCGTCAGACAGGTTCTCCGGCGATGCTCTGGCGATGGTGCCCTGACGAAGGAAAATGCTCGAGCATGTGCTGGTGTCGTATTTTTCTTCATCAGGGCACCATCGCCGGAGGATCGTCGAAGAACCTGACCGGCGGCATTGGGGTTCCGGTGATCGGAGGGGCCGGGGGGGTGTGCGCACATGATGTGAGATGGGTGCTGGTACTTGGCCCTTATATTGGCCCCCTATCCCTCATCAAACCTTGAGAACTCAAACCCCCTTAAAGAGCATTTGAGATTTTACGGGTTTGCTGCCAGTAGCCATTAAAGTGTCTGAAATGGAGACATTTTTTTCAAGGGGTTACAAAATCTTATACACCTCGATTTTTTAGCTGAATTTTTTTGTGCATGCCAACAAAAATACAAGGATCACGTCTACCAAGTTTGGGGCCAAAACTCCTTCCGAAAAAATTTGAAAAAATCTCGAACCGTAAAAAGTTTCAAAAATCATAAAAAATAGAAAACGAGTCGTCTTGCCTTGAAACTTCACGTGTAGGCTTACGGGACCATTATATGAATTTACAAGCCATAAAAATGGCTTGGCACGTAGAAATATGAGGATGTGCCTAAACCCACCTACCACCCTATCGATCCACGGCTTGCGCGTCCTATCTCTCTGGCCAGCATAGTGACTGCTTGCCCGCCCGCCCGCACACGGACTTCATTCCCAGTCTAAGATCGGACCAGACCGACGGTTGCGATAGCAGGATCGGCAGCACGCAGAGGGGGACCCGGTCGATCCTAGCCTGTGCATGCCGCCCCTCTGGCGGCTGAGCGCCCGCATGCTCGTTTCGTGGGTTGACTTAGGCATACGGAGTTCATTCCCAGTCTAAGCATACGGAGTTCATTCCCAGTCTAAGATCGGACCGGATCGAGGGTTGCGACAGCACATGCTAGGCTCGGGCATGTGCTGGTGCCGCATTTTTCTTCGTCGGGGCACCATCACCAGAGTATCGCCGGAGAACCTAACCGACGGCATTGGGGTTCTGACGATCGGGGGGGCTGGGGGGGTGTGTGCACATGATGTGGGATGGGTGCTGGTACTTGGCCCTTTTATTGGCCCCATATCTCGCATCAAACCTCGAGAACTCACACCCCCTTAAAGAGCATTTGAGATTTTACAGGTTTGCTGCCAGTAGCCATTAAAGTGTCTGAAATGGGGACATTTTTTTCAAATGGTTACAAAATCTTGTACACTTCGAGTTTTTAGCTGAATTGTTTTGTGCATGCCAGCAAAAATACAAGGATCACGTCTACCAAGTTTGGGGCTAAAACCCCTTCCGAAAAAATTTGAGAAAATCTTGAGCCGCAAAAAGATTCAAAAATCGTGAAAAATAGAAAACGAGTCGTCTTGCCATGAAACTTCACGAGAAGGCTTAAGGGACCATTGTATGAATTTACAAGCCATAAAAATGGCATTGGCACGTAGAAATATGAAGATGTGCCTAAACCAACCTACCACCCTATCGATTCACAGCTTGCGCATCCCGTCTCTCTGGCTGGAGTAGTGCCCACCTGCCCGCTCGTTTTGTTAGTTGACTTAGGCATACAGAGTTCATTCCCAGTCTAAGCATACGGAGTTCATTCCCAGCCTAAGATCGGACCAGACTGAGGGTTGCGGTAGCACATGTTACGCTCGGGAATGTGTTGGTGGCGCATTTTTCTTCACCGGGGCACCACTGCCGGAGCATCGTCGGAGAACCTGACCGACGGCATTGGGGTTCCGACGATCGGGGGGCCGGGGGGTGTGTCACATGATGTGCGATGGGTGCTGGTACTTGGCCCTTATATTGGCCCCCTATCCCTCATCAAACCTCGAGAACTCACACCCCCTTAAAGAGCATTTGAGATTTACAGGTTTGCTGCCAGTAGCCATTAAAGTGTCTGAAATGGGGACACTTTTTTCAAATGGTCACAAAATCTTGTACACTTCGAGTTTTTAGCTAAATATTTTTGTGCATGCCAACAAAAATACAGGGATCACGTCTACCAAGTTTGGGGCCTCCTTCCAAAAAAAATTTTAAAAAATCCCAAACTACAAAAAGTTTTGAAAATCGTGAAAAATAGAAAACTGGTTGTCTTGCCATGAAACTTCACGTGAAGGCTTAAAGGACCATTGTATGAATTTACAAGCCATAAAAATGGCATTGGCACGTAGAAATATGAAGATGTGCCTAAACCCACCTCCCACCCTACCGATCCATGGCTTGCGCATCCCGTCTCTCTGGCGGGCGTAGAGCCCGCCCGCCCGCCCGCCTGCTCGTTTCGTCGATTGACTTAGGCATACGGAGTTCATTCCCAGTCTAAGATCTGACGGGACTGAGGGTTGCGGCAACAGGATCGACAGCACGCAGAGGGGGACCCGACCGATCTCCGGCTTGCGCATCCTACCCCTCTAGTCGGCTGAGCGCCCGTATGCTCGTTTCGTGGGTCGACTTTGGCATACAGAGTTCATTCTGAGTTTAAGATCGAATCGGACTGAGGGTTACGGCAATAGGATCGACAGCACGCATAGGGGGACCCGACCGATCCCCTGCTTATGCATCCCGCCCCTCTGGCCGACTGAGCACCCGCACGTTTGTTTCGTGGGTTGACTTAGGCATACGGAGTTCATTCCCAGTCTAAGCATACAGAGTTCATTCCCAGTCTAAGATCGGACCGGACCGAGGATTGCAACAGCACATGCTGGGCTCGGGAATGTGTTGGTGCTACATTTTTCTTCATCGGGGCACCATCGCCGGAGTATCGCTGGAGAACCTGACCGACGGCATTGTGGTTCCGGTGATCGGGGGGGCCGGGGTGGGGTGTGCGCACAAGATGTGCGATGGGTGCTGGTCCTTGGCCCTTATATTGGCCCCTTATCACCCATCAAACCTCAAGAACTCACACCCCCTTAAGGAGCATTTGAGATTTTACAGGTTTGCTGCCAGTAGCCATTAAATTGTCTGAAATGGGGACACCTGTATCAAATGGTCACAAAATCTTGACCACTTCGAGTTGGTTAGGCTGAATTTTTTTGTGCATGCCAAAAAATAAGATGGATCATGTTGCCATGTTTGGTGCCAAACTCTTCACACAAAATTTTAAAAAATCCCCAACTGTAGAATTTAAAATCGTGGGCTAGACCCACATGAGTCGTTTGCATGACTTACGTTAGGCTTAAGGGACCATTTCCAATCTTACAAGGCAGAAATCATTGGCAGTAGAAATATGAAGATTCCTAACCGACCTACCAGATTGATCCATGACTTGCGCATCCCGTCTCTCTGGCTGGCGTAGTGGCCCCGTTGCCAGCTCGCCGCTCGTTTTGTCGGTTGGCTTAGGCATACACAGTTCATTCCCAGTCTAAGATCGGACCAAACCAAGGGTTGCATTAGCAGGATCGGCAGCACGTGGAGGGGGACTGGCCGATCCTCGACTTATGGCATCCCGCCACTCTAGCCGGCTGAGCGCCCGCATGCTCGTTTCATGGGTTGACTTAGGCATACGGAGCTCATTCCCAGTCTAAGCATACGGAGTTCATTCCCAGTCTAAGATCAGACCGGACCGAAGGTTACGGCATTACATGCTGGGCTCGGGCATGTGCTGGTGCCGCATTTTTCTTCACCGGGGCACCATCACCGGAGCATCGCCGGAGAACTTGACCGATGACGTTGGGGTTTCGACGATCGAGGGGCCGGGGGGTGTGCACACAAGATTGTGATGGGTGCTGGTACTTGGCCCTTATATTGGCCCCTACCCCTCATCAAACCTCGAGAACTAACACTCCCTTAAAGAGCGTTTGAGATTTTACAGTTTTGCTACCAGTAGCAATTAAAGTGTCTGAAATGGGGACACTTTTTTCAAATGGTCACGAAATCTTGTACACTTTGAGTTTTTAGCTGAATTTTTTTGTGCACGCCAACAAAAATAGAGGGATCACGTCTACCAAGTTTGGGGCCAAAACTCCTTCTAAAAAAATTTTAAAAAATCCCGAACCACAAAAAGTTTCCAAAATTGTGAAAAATAGAAAATGAGTCATCCTGCCATGAAACTTCACGTGAAGGCTTAAGGGACCATTGTATGAATTTACAAGCGATAAAAATGGCATTGGCAAGTAGAAATATGAAGATGTGCCTAAACCCACCTACCACCCTATCGATCCACGACTTGCGCATCCCGTCTCTCTGGCCGACATAGTGCCCACCTGCCCGCCCGCTCATTTTGTCGGTTGGCTTAGGCATACGGAGTTCATTCCCAGTCTAAGATCGGACCGGACCGAGGGTTGCGACAACAGGATCGACAGCACACAAAGGGGGACCCGGCCGATCCCCGGCTTGCCCATCCCGCCCCTCTGGCCGGCTGGGTAACCGGACGCTCATTTCGTGGGTTGACTTAGGCATACAGAGTTCATTCCCAGTCTAAGCATAGCAGTTCATTCCCAGTCTAAGATTGGACTAGATCGAGGGTTATGGCAGCACATGCTGCGCTCGGGCATTTATGGTGCCGTATTTTTCTTCGTCGGGGCACCATCACTGGAGCATCGCAGGAGAACCTGACCGGCGACATTGGGGTTCCGACGATCGGAGGGGCCGGGGGGGTGTATGCGCACATGATGTGCGATGGGTGCTGGTACTTGGCCATTATATTGGCCCCCTATCACTCATCAATCCTCCAGAACTCACACCCCCTTAAAGAGCATTTGAGATTTTACAAGTTTGCTGCCAGTAGCCATTAAAGTGTCTGAAATGGGGACACTTTTTTCAAATGGTCACAAAATCTTGTACACTTTGAGTTTTTACCTGAAGTTTTTTGTGCATGCCAACAAAAATACAAGGATCACATCTACCAAGTTTGGGGCCAAAAATCCTTTCGAAAAAATTTTAAAAAATCCTGAACCTCAAAAAGTTTCAAAAATCGTGAAAAATAGAAAACGAGTCGTCTTGCCATGAAACTTCACGTGAAGGCTTAAGGGACCATTGTGTGAATTTACAAGCCATAAAAATGGCATTGGCATGCAGAAATATGAAGATGTGCCTGAACCCACCTACCACCCTATCGATCCACGACTTGCACATCCCGTCTCTTTGGCCAGCGTAGTCCCCCCTGCCCGTTCGCCCGCTCGTTTCGTCGATTGGCTAAGGCATAAGGAGTTCATTCCTAGTCTAAGATCGGACTGGACCGAGGGTTGCAGCAGCAAGATTGGTAACACACAGTGGGGGACCCGGCCGATCCCCGGCTTGCGCATCCCGCCCCTCTGGCCGGCTGAGCACACGCACGCTCCTTTCGTGCGTTGACTTAGGCGTACGGAGTTCATTCCCAGTCTAAGCATACGGAGTTCATTCCCAGTTTAAGATCAGACCCGACCGAGGGTTGCGACAACACATGCTGGGCTCGAGCATGTGTTGGTGCCGCATTTCTCTTTGCCGGAGCACCATCGTCGGAGCATTGTCGGAGAACCTGACCGACGGCGTTGGGGTTTCGGCGATCGGGGGGGCCGGGGGGTGTGCGCACATGATGTGCAATGGGTGCTGGTACCTGGCCCTTATATTGGCCCCCTATCCCTCATCAAACTTTGAGAACTCACACCCCATTAAAGAGCACTTGAGATTTTACAGGTTTGCTGCCAGTAGCCATTAAAGTGTCTGAAATGGGGACACTTTTTTCAAATGGTTACAAAATCTTGTACACTTCGAGTTTTAAGCTAAATTTTTTTATGCATACCAAAAAAAATACAGGGATCACGTCTACCAAGTTTGGGGCCAAAAATCCTTTCAAAAAAATTTTAAAAAATCTCGAACTGCAAAAAGTTTCAAAAATTGTGAAAAATAGAAAACGAGTCGTATTGCCATGAAACTTCACGTGAAGGCTTAAGGGACCATTATATGAATTTACAGGCCATAAAAATCAAATTGGCACGCAGAAATATGAAGATGTGCCTAAACCCGCCTACCACCCTATCGATCCACGACTTTCGCATCCCGTCTCTCTGGTCGGTGTAGTGCCCGCCCGCCTGCCCGCCCGCTGGTTTTGTCAGTTGACATAGGCATACGGAGTTCATTCCCAGTCTAAGATCAGACTGGACCAAGGGTTGCGGCAGCAGGATCGGTAGCACGCAGTGGGGACCCGACCGATCCCCGACTGAGCACCCGTACGCTCGTTTCGTGGGTTGACTTAGGCATACGGAGTTCATTCCTAGTCTAAGCATATGGAGTTCATTCCCAGTCTAAAATCAGACCGGACCAAGGGTTGCGGTAACACATGCTGGGCTCGGGCATGTGTTGGTGTCGCATTTTTCTTCACCGGGGTACCATTGTCGGATCATCGTCGGAGAACCTGACCAGCGGCATTGGGGTTCCTGCAATTGGGGGGCCCAGGGGTGGGCGCACATGATGTGCGATGGGTGCTGGTACTTGGCCCTTATATTGGCTCCCTATCCCTCATCAAACCTCGAGAACTCACACCCCCTTAAAGAGCATTTGAGATTTTATAGGTTTGCTTCCAGTAGCCATTAAAGTGTCTGAAATGGGGACACTTTTTTCAAATGGTCACAAAATCTTGTACACTTTGAGTTTTTAGCTGAATTTTTTTGTGCATTCCAAAAAAAATACAAGGATCACGTCTACCAAGTTTGGGGTGAAAACTCCTTCCAAAAAAATTTAAAAAAATCCCGAACCGTAAAAAGTTTTCAAAATCGTGAAAAAAAGAAAAAAAGTCGTCTTGCCATGAAACTTCACGTGAAGGCTTAAGGGACCATTGAATGTATTTACAAGCCATAAAAGTGGCATTGGCACATAGAAATATGAAGATGTTCTTAAAGCCACCTATGACCCTATCGATCCACGGCTTGCGCATCCTGTCTCTCTGGCCAGCGTAGTGCCCGCCCACCCGCCCGCCCGCTCATTCCGTTGGTTGGCTTAGGCATACGAAATTTATTCCTAGTCTAAGATTGGACTGGACTGAGGGTTGCAGCAGTAGGATCAGCAGCATGCAGAGGGGGACCCGACCGAACCCCGGCTTGCGCATCCTGCCCCTCTGGCCGGCTGAGCGCCCGCACGCTCGTTTCATGGGTTGACTTAGGCATACGGAGTTCATTCCCAGTCTAAGCATACGGAGTTCATTCGCAGTCTAAGATTGGATCAGACCGAGGGTTGTGGCAGCACATGCTGGGCTCGGGCAAGTGCTGGTGCAGCATTTTTCTTCATCGAGGCACCATCGTCGAAGCATCGCCGGTGAACCTGACCGACAGCATTGGGGTTGCGGCGATCGGGGGGACCAAGGGGGCTGTTCGCACATGATGTGCGATGGGTGCTGGTACTTGGCCCTTATATTGGCCCCCTATCCCTCATCAAACCTCGAGAACTCACTCCCCCTTAAAGAGTATTTGAGATTTTATAGATTTGCTGCCAGTAGCCATTAAAGTGTTCGAAATGGGGACACTTTTTTCAAATGGTCACAAAATCTTGTACACTTCGAATTTTTAGCTGAATTTTTTCGTGCATGCCAACAAAAATACAATGATCATGGCTAGATAGTTTGTGGCCAAAACTCCTTCTGAAAAAATTTTAAAAAATCTTGAACCGCAAAAAGTTTCGAAAAGCATGAAAAATAGAAAACGAGTTGTCCTGCCATGAAACTTCACGTGAAGGCTTAAGGGACCGTTGTATGAATTTACAAGCCACAAAAATGGCATTGGCATGCAGAAATATGAAGGTGTGCCTAAACCCACCGACCACCCTATCGATTCACGGCTTGCGCATCCCGTCTCTCTGGCCGACGTAGTGCCCGCCCGCATGCCCACCCGCTCGTTTCATTGATTGGCTTAGGCATACGAAGTTCATTCCCAGTCTAAGATCAGATCGGATCGAGGGTTGCGATGGTAGGATCGGTAGCACGCAGAGGGGGACCCGTCCGATCCCCGGCTTGCGTATCCCACCCCTCTGGCTGGCTTAGCACCCGCACGCTCGTTTCGTGGGTTGACTTAGGCATACGGAGTTCATTCCCAGTCTAAGCATATGGAGTTCATTCCCAGTCTAAGATCGGATCAGACCGAGGGTTACGGCAGCACATGGTGGGCTCGGGCATGTGCTGGTACCACATTTTTCTTCGTCGGGGCATCATCGCCGGAGCATTGCCGGAGAACCTAACGGGCGACATTGGGGTTCTGGCGATCGGGGAGGCTGGGGGGTGTGCGCACATGATGTGCGATGGGTGCTGGTACTTGGCCCTTATATTGTTCCCCTATCCCTCATCAAACCTCGAGAACTCACACCCCCTTAACGAGCATTTGAGAGTTTATAGGTTTGCTGCCAGTAGCCATTAAAGTGTCTAAAATGGGGACACTTTTTTCAAATGGTCACAAAATCTTGTACACTTCGAGTTTTTAGCTGAATTTTTTTGTGCATGCCAACAAAAATACAAGCATGACGTCTACAAAGTTTGGGGCAAAAAGTCCATCCGAAAAAATTTTTAAAATCCTGAACCGCAAAAAATTTCAAAAATCATGAAAAATAGAAAATGAGTCGTCTTGCCATGAAACTTCACGCGAAGGCTTAAAGGACCATTGTGTAAATTTACAAGCTATAAAAATGGCATTGGCATGTAGAAATATGAAGATGTGCCTAAACTCACCTACCACCCTATCGATCCATTGCTTGTGAATTCCGTCTCTCTGGCCGATGTAGTGCCCGCCCGCTCACTCATTTTGTCGGTTGGCTTAGGCATACGAAGTTCATTCCTAGTCTAAGATCAGACCGGACTAAGGGTTGCCATAGGAGGATCGACAGCATGCAAAAGGGGACCCGATCGATCCCCAGCTTGCGCATCCTGCCCCTCTGGCTGGCTGAGCGCCCGCATGCTCGTTTCGTGGGTTGACTTAGGCATACAGAGTTCATTCCCAGTCTAAGCATACGAAGTTCATTCCCAGTCCAAGATCGAACCAGACCGAGTGTTGAGGCAGCACATATTGGGCTTGGGAATGTGCTGGTGTCGCATTTTTCTTCGTCGGGGCACCATCGCCAGAGAACCTAACTAACGGCATTGGGGTTCCATCGATCGGGGGGGTCGGGGGGTCTGTGCACATGATTTGCGATGGGTGCTGGTACTTGACCCTTATATTGGCCCCCTATCACTTACCAAACCTTGAGAACTCACACCCCCTTAAAGAGCATTTGAGATTTTACAGGTTTGTTGCCAGTAGCCATTAAAGTGTCTGAAATGGGGACACTTTTTTCAAATGGTCACAAAATCTTGTACACTTCGAGTTTTTAGCTGAATTTTTTTGTGCATGCCAACAAAAATACAGGGATCACGTCTACCAAGTTGGGGCCAAAACTCCTTGCAAAAAAATTTTAAAAAATCTCGAACCGTAAAAAGTTTAGAAAATCGTGAAAAATAGAAAACGAGTCCTCTTGTCATGAAACTTCACGTGAAGGCTTAAGGGACCATTGTATGAATTTACAAGCCATAAAAATGGCATTGGCAAGCACAAATATGAAGATGTGCCTAAACCCACCTACTACCCTATCGATCCACGGCTTACGTATCCCATCTCTCTGGCTGGCGTAGTGCCCGCCCGCCCGCCCGCTCGTTTCGTTAGTTGGCTTAGGCATACGGAGTTCATTCCCAGTCTAAGATCAGACAGGGCTAAGGGTTGCGGCAGCAGGATCGTAGCACGTAGAGTGGGACCCGGTTGATGCCCGACTTATGCATCCTGCCCCTCTGGCCAGCTGAGCACCCGTACACTCGTTTCGTGGGTTGACTTAGGCATACGGAGTTCATTCCCAGTCTAAGATCGGAGCAGACCGAGGGTTGTGGCAGCACATGCTGGGCTCGAGCATGTGTTGGTGTCAATTTTTTCTTCGTGAGGCACCATCGTCAGAGCATCGCCAGAGAACCTGACCGACGGCATTGGGGTTCCGGCGATCGGGGGGGCTGGGGGGGTGAGCGCACATGATGTACGATGGGTGCAGGTACTTGGCCCTTATATTGGCCCCCTATCCCTCATCAAACCTCTAGAAGTCACACCCCCTTAGAGAGCATTTGAGATTTTACAGGTTTGTAGCCAGTAGCCATTAAAGTGTCTGAAATGGGGACACTTTTTTCAAATGCTCACAAAATCTTGTTCACTTCGAGTTTTTAGCTGAAATTTTTTGTGCATGCCAACAGAAATACAAGGATCACGTCTACCAAGTTTGGGGCCAAAATTCCTTCCGAAAAAATTTAAAAAAATCCTGAGCCGCAAAAAGTTTCAAAAATCGTGAAAAATAAAAAACGAGTCGTCTTGCCATGAAACTTCATGTGAAGGCTTAAGGGACCATTGTATGAATTTACAAGCCATAAAAATGGCATTGGCACACAGAAATATGAAGATGTGCCTAAACCCACCAACCACCCTATCGATTCATGGCTTGCCTATCCCGTCTCTCTGGCCGGCATAGTGCTTGGCTGCCTTCTGGCACCCACACGCTCGTTTCGTGGGTTGACTTAAGCATACGGAGTTCATTCCCAGTCTAAGCATACAGAGTTCATTCCCAGTCTAAGATCGGACCGGACAGATGATTGTGACAGCACATGCTGGGCTCAGGCATGTGCTGGTGCCACATTTTTCTTCATCGGGGCACCATCACCGAAGCATTACCGGAGAACCTGACAGGCGACATTGGGGTTCTGGCGATCGGAGGGGCCGGGGGGTGTGCGTACATGATGTGCGATGGGTGCTGGTACTTGGCCCTTATATTGTTCCCCTATCCCTCATCAAACCTAGAGAACTCACACCCCCTTAAAGAGCATTTGAGATTTTACAAGTTTGCTGCCAGTAGCCATTAAAGTGTCTGGAATGGGGACACTTTTTTCAAATGGTCACAAAATCTTGTACCCTTCGAGTTTTTAGCTAAATTTTTTGTGCATGCCAACAAAAATACAAGGATCATGTCTACCAAGTTTGGGACCAAAAGTACTTCTGAAAAAATTTGAAAAAATCCCGAACCGCAAAAAGTTTCAAAAATTGTGAAAAATAGAAAATTAGTCGCCTTGCCATGAAACTTCACGTAAAGGCTTAAGGGACCATTGTATGAATTTACAAATCATAAAAATGGAATTGGCACGTAGAAATATGAAGATGTGCCTAAACCCATCTACAACCCTATCGATCCACGGCTTGCGCATCCCGTCTCTCTAGTCGGTGTAGTGCTCACCTGCCCGCCCTCTCGTTTCATCGGTTGGCTTAGGCATACAGAGTTCATTCCCAGTCTAAGATCGGATCGGACTGAGGGTTGCAGCAACAGGATCGACAGCACGCAGAGGAGGACCCAGTCGATCCCCGGCTTGCGCATCCCGCCCCTCTGGCTGACTGAGCACCCGCACTTTCGTTTCATGGGTTGACTTAGGCATACAGAGTTCATTCCTAATATAAGATCAGACTAGATCAAGGGTTGAGGCAGCACATGCTAGGCTCGGACATGTGCTGGTGCCGTATTTTTCTTCGTCAGGGCACCATCGTCGGAGCATCACCGGAGAACCTGATCGGCATTGGGGTTTCTGCGATCGAGGGGCCGGGGGGGTGGGCGCACATGATGTGCGATGGGTGCTGGTACTTGGCCCTTATATTGGCCCCCTATCCCTCATCAAACCTTGAGAACTCACAACCCCTTAAAGAGCATTTGAGATTTTACAGGTTTGCTGCCAGTAGCAATTAAAGTGTCTAAAATGGGGACACTTTTTTCAAATGGTCACAAAATCTTGTACACTTTGAGTTTTTAGCTGAAGTTTTTTTGTGCATGCCAAAAAAAAAATACAAGGATCACGTCTACCAAGTTTGGGGCCAAAACTCCTTCCGAAAAAATTTTAAAAAATCTCAAACCGTAAAACGTTTTGAAAATCGTGAGAAATAGAAAACGAGTCGTCTTGCCATGAAACTTCACGTGAAGGCTTAAGGGACCATTATATGAATTTAAAAGCCATAAAAATGGCATTGGCATGCAGAAATATGAAGATGTGCCTAAACCCACCAACCACCGTATCGATCCACGGCTTGCGCATCCCGTCTCTCTGGCCAGCGTAGTGCCCGCCCGCCCGCTCGCTGGTTTTGTCGGTTGGCTTAGGCATACAGAGTTCATTCCCAGCCTAAGATCAGACCGGACCAAGGGTTGCGGCAACAGGATCGGCAGCATGCAAAAGGGGACGCGGCCGATCCCTGGCCTGGACATCCCGCCCCTCTGGCCGACTGAGTGCCCGCACGCTTGTTTCGTGGGTTGACTTAGGCATATGGAGTTCATTCCCAGTCTAAGATCGGACCGGACCGAGGGTTGCGGCAGCACATGCTGGGCTCAGGCATGTGCTGGTGCCGTATTTTTCTTCGTCGGGGCACCATCGCCGAAGCATCACCGGAGAACCTGACCGACGGCATTGGGGTTCCGACGATCAGGGGGTCGGGGGGTGTCCGCACATGATGTGCAATGGGTGCTGGCACTTGGCCCTTATATTGGCCCCCTATCCCTCATCAAACCTCGAGAACTCACACCCCCTTAATGAGCATTTGAGATTTTACAGGTTTGCTACCAGTAGCCATTAAAGTGTCTGAAATGGGGACACTTTTTTCAAATGGTCACAAAATCTTATACACTTCGAGTTTTTAGCTGAATTTTTTTGTGCATTCCAAAAAAAATACAAGGATCACGTTTACCAAGTTTGGGGTGAAAACTCCATCCAAAAAAATTTTAAAAAATCCTGAACCGTAAAAAGTTTTGAAAATCGTGAAAAAAAGAAAACAAGTCGTCTTGCCATGAAACTTCACGTGAAGGCTTAAGGGACCATTGTATGTATTTACAAGCCATAAAAGTGGCATTGGCACACAGAAATATGAAGATGTGCTTAAAGCCACCTATCACCCTATCGATCCACGGCTTGCGCATCCCGTCTCTCTGGCCAGCGTAGTGCCCGCCCACTCGCCCGCCCGCTCATTTCGTTGGTTGGCATAGGTATACGGAATTTATTCCTAGTCTAAGATTGGAATGGACTGAGGGTTACAGCAGTAGGATCAGCAGCACGCAGAGGGAGACCCGGCTGAACCCGGTTTGCGCATCCTGCCCCTCTGGCCGGCTGAGCGCCCGTACGCTCGTTTCATTGGTTGACTTAGGCATACGGAGTTCATTCCCAGTCTAAGCATACGGAGTTCATTCGTAGTCTAAGATCGGATCAGACCAAGGGTTGTGGCAGCACATGCTGGGCTCGGGCATGTGCTGGTGCAGCATTTTTCTTCATCGGGGCACCATCGTCGAAGCATCATCGGAGAACCTGACAGGCAGCATTTGGGTTCCGGCGATCGGGGGGGCCAAGGGGGCTGTTCGCACATGATGTGCGATGGGTGCTGGTACTTGGCCCTTATATTGGCCCCCTATCCCTCATCAAACCTCGAGAACTCACTCCCCCTTAAGAGTATTTGAGATTTTACAGATTTGCTGCCAGTAAACATTAAAGTGTCCGAAATGGGGACACTTTTTTCAAATGGTCACAAAATCTTGTACACTTTAAATTTTTAGCTGAATTTTTTTGTGCATGCCAACAAAAATACAATGATCACGTCTAGATAGTTTGTGGCCAAAACTCCTTCTAAAAAAATTTTAAAAAATCTTGAACCGCAAAAAGTTTCAAAAAGCATGAAAAATAGAAAACGAGTTGTCCTGCCATGAAACTTCACGTGAAAGCTTAAGGGACCGTTGTATGAATTTACAAGCCACAAAAATGGCATTGTCATGCAGAAATATGAAGGTGTGCCTAAGCCCACCGACCACCCTATCGATTCACGGCTTGCGCATCCCGTCTCTCTGGTCGGCGTAGTGCCCGCCCACACGCCCACCCGCTCGTTTCATTGATTGGCTTAGGCATACGAAGTTCATTCCCAGTCTAAGATCAAATCAGACCGAGGGTTACGGTAGTAGGACCGGTAGCACGTAAAGGGGGACCCATCCGATCCCCCACTTGCGTATCCCGGCCCTTTGGCTGGCTCAGCGCCCGCACGCTCGTTTCGTGGGTTGACTTAGGCACTAATACGGAGTTCATTCCCAATCTAAGCCATATGGATTTCAATTCCCATCTAAAAGATCGATCGGACCGAGGGTTACGGCAGCACATGCTGGCTCGGGCATGGTGCTGGTGCCGATATTTTCTCTTCGTGTGGGCACCATCGCCCGGAGCATTGCCGGAGAACTGGACGGGCGCATTGGGTCTGGCGATCGGGGGGGCGGGGGTGTGTTGCGCACATGATGTGCGATGGGTGCTGGTACTTGCCCTTATATTGTTCCCACTATCCCTCATCAAACCTCGAGAACCACACCCCTTAAAGAAGCATTTGAGAAGTTTACAGGTTCTGGCCTGCCGAATAGCCATTAAAGTGTCTGAAAGGGGGACACTTTTTTCAAATGGTCACAAAATCTTGTACACTTCGAGTTTTTAGCTGAATTTTTTTGTGCATGCCAACAAAAATACAAGCATGACTCTACCAAGTTTGGGGCCAAAAGTCCATCCAAAAAAATTTTAAAAAATCCTGAACCGCAAAAAATTTCAAAAATCATGAAAAATAGAAAATGAGTCGTCTTGCCATGAAACTTCACGCGAAGGCTTAAAGGACCATTGTGTAAATTTACAAGCCATAAAAATGGCATTGGCATGCAGAAATATGAAGATGTGCCTAAACTAACCTACCACCCTATCGATCCATGGCTTGTGAATCCCGTCTCTCTGGCCGATGTAGTGCCCGCTCGCTCGCTCATTTTGTCGGTTGGCTTAGGCATACGAAGTTCATTCCTAGTCTAAGATCAGACCGGACTAAGGGTTGCCATAGTAGGATCGACAGCACGCAGAGGGGGACCCGATCGATCCCCAGCTTGTGCATCCTGCCCCTCTGGCTGGCTGAGCGCCCGCACGCTCATTTCGTGGGTTGACTTAGGCATACGGAGTTCATTCCCAGTCTAAGCATAAAGAGTTTATTCCTAGTCTAATATCAGACCGGACCGAGGGTTGCATCAACACATGCTGGGCTCGAGCATTTGCTGGTGTCTCATTTTTCCTCGTCAGGTCACCATCGCTGGAGCATCGTCGGAAAACGTGATCGGCAGCATTGGGGTTCCGTCGATCGGGGGGGCCGGGGGGGTGTGCGCAGATGATGTGCAATGGGTGCTGGTACTTGGCCCTTATATTGGCCCCCTATCCATCATCAAACCTCGAGAACTCACACTCCCTTAAAGAGCATTTGAGATTTTACAGGTTTGCTGTCAGTAGCCATTAAAGTGTCTGAAATGGGGACACTTTTTTCAAATGGTCACAAAATCTTGTACACTTCGAGTTCTTCGCTGAATTGTTTTATGTGTGCCAACAAAAATACAAAGATCACGTCTACCAAGTTTGGGACCAAAACTCCTTCTAAAAAAATTTTAAAAAATCCCAAACCGTAAAAAGTTTTCAAAATCGTGAAAAATAGAAAAAGAGTCATCTTGCCATGAAACTTCACGTGAAGGCTTAGGGGACCATTGTATGAATTTACAAGCCATCAAAATGGCATTGGCATGCAAAAATATGAAGATGTGCCTAAACCCACCTACCACCCTATCGATCCACGGCTTGCGCATCCCGTCTCTACGGCCGACGTAGTGCCCGCCCGCCCGCCCGCTCGTTTTGTCGGTTGGCTTAGGCATACTGAGTTCATTCCCAGTTTAAGATCAGACTAGACCGAGAGTTACGATAGCAGGATCGGTAGCACATAAAGGGGGACTCGACCGATCCCCAGCTTGTGCATCCTGCCCCTCTGGCTGGCTGAGCGCCCGCACGCTCGTTTCGTGGGTTGACTTAGGCATACGGAGTTCATTCCCAATCTAAGCATACGGAGTTCATTCCTAGTCTAATATCAGACCGGACCGAGGGTTGCGTCAACACATGCTAGGCTCGAGCATTTGCTTGTGTCTCATTTTTCCTCGTCGGGTCACCATCGCCGGAGCATCGTCGAAAAACGTGATCGGCGGCATTGGGGTTCCGTCGATCGGGGGGGGCCGGGGGGGTGTGCGCAGATGATGTGCAATGGGTGCTGGTACTTGGCCCTTATATTGGCCCCCTATCCGTCATCAAACCTCGAGAACTCACACTCCCTTAAAGAGCATTTGAGATTTTACAGGTTTGCTGTCAGTAGCCATTAAAGTGTCTGAAATGGGGACACTTTTTTCAAATGGTCACAAAATCCTGTACACTTCTAGTTTTTAGCTGAATTTTTCTATGCATGCCAACAAAAATACAAGGATCACGTCTAGCAAGTTTGGGGCCAAAAATCCTTCTGAAAAAATTTTAAAAAATCCCGAACCGTAAAATGTTTCAAAAATCATGAAAATTTGAAAATGAGTCATCTTGCCATGAAACTTCACGTGAAGGCTTAAGGGACAATTTTATGAATTTACAAGCCATAACAATGGCATTGGCACATAGAAATATGAAGATGTGCCTAAGCCCACCTACCACCCTATCGAGCCACGGCTTGTGCATCCCGCCTATCTGGCCAGCTTAGTGCCCGCCCGCCCGCCCGCTCATTTCGTCGGTTGGCTTAGGCATACGAAGTTCATTCCCAATCTAAGATCAAACCAGACTGAGGGTTATGGCAGCAGGATCGACAGCACACAGAGGGGGACCCGATTGATCCCCGGTTTGCGCATCCTACCCCTCTGGCCGACTAAGTGCCCGCACGCTCGTTTCGTGGGTTGACTTAGGCAAATGAAGTTCATTCCTAGTCTAAGCATACGGAGTTCATTCCCACTCTAAGATCGGATCAGACCGAGGGTTACGGCAGCACATGCTGGGCTCGAGTATGTGCTGGTGCCACATATTTCTTCGTCGAGGCACCATCGCCGGAGCATCGTCGGAGAACCAGACCAACGGCATTGGGGTTTCGACAATCGGGGGGGTCGGGGGGTGTGCGCACATGATGTGCGATGGGTGCTGGTACTTGGCCCTTATATTGGCCCCCTATCCCTCATCAAATCTCAAGAACTCACACCCACTTAAAGAGCATTTGAGATTTTACAGGTTTGCAGCCAATAGCCATTAAAGTGTTTGAAATGGGGACACTTTTTTCAAATGGTCACAAAATCTTGTACCCTTCGAGTTTTTAGCTGAATTTTTTTGTGCATGCCAAAAAAAATACAAGGATCACATCTACCGAGTTTGGGGCCAAAACTCGTTTCGAAAAAATTTTAAAAAACCCGAACCTCAAAAAGTTTCAAAAATTGTGAAAAATAGAAAGCGAGTCATCTTGCCATGAAACTTCACGTGAAGGCTTAAGGGACCATTGTATGAGTTTACAAGCCATAAAAATGGAATTGGCATGTGGAAATATGAAGATGTGCCTAAACCTACTTACCGCCCTATCGATCCACGGCTTGCGCATCTGGTCTCACTGGCCGGTGTAGTGCCCGCCCACCCGCCCGCCCGCCCATTCGTTTCGTCGGTTGGCTTAGGCATACGCAGTTCATTCCCACTCTAAGATCAGATCAAACCGAGGGTTATAGCAACAAGATCGACAGCATGTAGAGGGGGACCCGGTTGATCCCCGACTTACGCATCCCGCCCCTCTGGCCGGCTGAGCGCCCGCACGCGTGTTTTGTGGGTTCATTTAGGCATACGGAGTTCATTCCCAGTCTAAGCATACGGAATTCATTCCCAGTCTAAGATCGGACCAGACCGAGGGTTGCGACAGCACATGCTGGGCTCTGGCATGTGCTGGTGCCACATTTTTCTTCGCCGGGGCACCATCGTCGGAGCATCGCTGGAGAACCTGACCGACGGCATTGGGGTTCCGACGATCGGGGGGGCCGGGGGGTGTGCGCACATGATGTGCAATGGGTGCTGGTACTTGGCCCTTATATTGGCCCCCTATCCATCATCAAACATTGAGAACTCACACCCCCTTAAAGAGCATTTGAGGTTTTACAGGTTTGCTGCCAGTAGCAATTAAAGTGTCTGAAATGGGGACACTTTTTTCAAATGGTCACAAAATCTTGTACACTTCGAGTTTTTAGCTGAATTTTTTTATGCATGCCAAAAAAATACAAGGATCAAGTCTACCAAGTTTGGGTCCAAAACTCCTTCCGAAAAAATTTTAAAAAATCTCAAACCGTAAAAAGTTTCGAAAATCGTGAAAAATACAAAACGAGTCGTCTCGCCATGAAACTTCACGTGAAGGCTTAAGGGACCATTGTATGAATTTACAAGCCATAAAAATGGCATTGGCACGTAGAAATATGAAAATGTGCCTAAACCCACCTACCACCCTATCGATCCATGGCTTGCGCGTCCCGTCTCTCTGGCCGACGTAGTGCCCGCTCGCCCATCCGCCCGCTCATTTCATCGGTTGGCTTAGGCATACGGAGTTCATTCCCAGTCTAAGTTCAGACCAGACCGCAGGTTATAGCAGCAGGATCGATAGCACACAGAGGGGGACCCGACCAATCCCCGGCTTGCACATCCCGCCCCTCTAGCCGACTGAGCGCCCGCACGCTTGTTTCATGCGTTGACTTAGGCATATGGAGTTAATTCCTAGTCTAAGCATACGGAGTGCATTCCCAATCTAAGATCTGACTAGACTGAGGGTTTTGGCAGCACATGCTGGGCTCGAGCATGTGCTGGTGTTGCATTTTTCTTCGCCGGGGCACCATCGTCGGAGCATCACCGAAGAACCTGACCGACGGCATTGGGGTTTCGACGATCGGAGGGGTCCGGGGGGGGTGTGCACGCATGATGTATGATGGTTGCTGGTACTTGGCCCTTATATTGGCCCTCTATCCCTCATCAAACCTCGAGAACTCACACCCCCTTAAAGAGCATTTGAGATTTTACAAGTTTGCTGCCAGTAGCCATTAAAGTGTCTGAAATGGGGACACTTTTTTCAAATGGTCACAAAATCTTGTACACTTTGAGTTTTAAGCTGAATTGTTTTGTGCATGCAACAAAATTACAAGGATAATGTCTAGTAAGTTTGGGGCCAAAACTCTTTCCAAAAAAATTTTAAAAAATCCCAAACCGTAAAAAGTTTCAAACATCGTAAGAAATAGAAAACAAGTCGTCTTGCCATGAAACTTCACGTGAAGGCTTAAGGGACCTTTGTATGAATTTACAAGCCATAAAAATGGCATTGGCATGCAAAAATATGAAGATATGCCTAAACCCACCTACCACCCTATCGATCCACGGCTTGTGCATCCCGTCTCTCTGGCCGACGTAGTGCCCCCCCGCCTGCCCGCCCACTCATTTCGTCAGTTGGCTTAGGCATACAGAATTCATTCCCAGTCTAAGATTGAACCAGATCGAGGGTTGCGGCAGCAGGATCGGCAGCACACAGAGGGAGACCCGACCAATCTCCGGCTTGCGCATCCCACCCCTCTAGTCGGTTGAGCACCTGCACGCTCGTTTCGTGGGTTGACTTAGGCATACAGAGTTCATTCCCAGTCTAAGCATACAGAGTTCATTCCCAGTCTAAGATCGGATCGGACCGAGGGTTGTGGTAGCACATGTTGGGCTCAGGCATGTGCTCGTGCCACATTTTTCTTCATCGGGGCACCATCGTCGGAGCATCGCCGAAGAACCTAATTGGCGGCATTTGGGTTCCGATGATCGGGGGGGTCGAAGGGGTGCGCGAACGTGATGTCCAATGGGTGCTGGTACTTGGCCCTTATATTGGCCCCCTATCCCTCATCAAACCTCGAGAACTCACACCCCCTTAAAGAGCATTTCAGATTTTACAGGTTTGTTGCCAGTAGCCATTAAAGTGTTTGAAATGGGGACACTTTTTTAAAATGGTCACAAAATCTTGTACACTTTGAGTTTTTAGCTGAATTTTTTTGTGCATGCCAAAAAAAATACAAGGATCGCGTCTACCAAGTTTGGGGCCAAAACACCTTCCAAAAAATTGTAAAAAATCCCGAACAGTAAAAAGTTTTGAAAATCATGAAAAATAGAAAACGAGTCATCTTGCCATGAAACTTCACGAGAAGGCTTAAGGGACCATTGTATGAATTTACAGGCCGTGCATACAGAGTTCATTCCCAGTCTAAGATCGGATCGGACCGTGGGTTGCGGAAGTACATGCTGGGCTCGGGCATGTGCTGGTGCTGCATTTTTCTTTGCCGGGGCACCGTTGCCGGATCATCACCGGAGAACCTGACCGACGGCATTGGGGTTCCGATGATCGGAGGGGCTGGGGGGTGTGCACACATGATGTATGATGGGAGCTGGTACTTGGCCCTTATATTGGCCCCCCATCCCTCATTAAACCTCAAGAACTCACACCTCCTTAAAGAGCATTTGAGATTTTACAGGTTTGCTGCCAGTAGCCATTAATGTGTCTGAAATGGGGACACTTTTTTTAAATGGTCACAAAATCTTGTACACTTCGATTTTTTAGCTAAATTTTTTTGTGCATGCCAAGAAAAATACAAGGATCACGTCTACCAAGTTTGGGGCCAAAACTTCTTCCGAAAAAATTTTAAAAACTCCCAAACCGTAAAAAGTTTCAAAAATCATGAAAAATAGAGAACGAGTCGTCTTGCTATGAAACTTCACGTGAAGGCTTAAGGGACCATTTTATGAATTTACAAGCCATAAAAATGGCATTGGCATGCAGAAATATGAAGATGTGCCTAAACCCACCTACCACCCTATCGATCCACGGCTTGCGCATCCCGTCTCTCTGGCCGGCATAGTGCCCGTCCGCCCGCATGCCCGTCCGCTCATTTCATCAGTTGGCTTAGGCATACAATGTTCTTTTCCAGTCTGAGATCAGACTGGACCGAAACTTGCAATAGCAGGATCGACAGCACGCAGAGGGGGACCCTACCAATCTCCGGCTTACGCATCCCGCCCCTCTGGCCGGTTGAGCACCCGCACACTCGTTTTGTAGGTTGACTTAGGCATACGAAGTTCATTACCAGTCTAAGCATACGGAGTTCATTCCCAATCTAAGCGTGCGGGTGCTCAGTCGGCCAGAGGGGCGGGATGTATAAGCCAGGGATCTACCGGGTCCCCCTTTGGGTGTTGTCGATCCTGCTATCGTAACCCTTAGTTCGGTCTGGTCTTAGACTGGGAATGAACTCTGTATGCCTAAGAAAATCGATGAAATGAGCGAGGGGCGGGCGGACGGGCAGACACTGCGTCGGCCAGAGAGATGGGATGCGCAAGCCGTGGATCGATAAGATGGTAGGTGGGTTTAGGCACTTCTTCATATTTCTACATGCCAATGCCATTTTTATGGCTTGTAAATTCATACAATGGTCCTTTAAGCCTTCACGTGAAGTTTCATGGCAAGACGACTCGTTTTCTATTTTTCAAGATTTTTAAAAATTTTTACGGTTTGAGATTTTTTAAAATTTTTTCGGAAGAAGTTTTAGCCCAACTTGGTAGACGTGATCCTTGTATTTTTCTTGGCATGCACAAAAAAATTCAACTAAGAACTCGATGTGTACAAGATTTTGTGACCATTTGAAAAAAGTGTCCCCATTTCAAACACTTTAATGGCTACTAGCAGCAAACCTGTAAAATCTCAAATGCTCTTTAAGGGGGTGTGAGTTCTCGAGGTTTGATGAGGGATAGGGGGCTAATATAGGGGCCAAGTATCAGCACCCATCGCACATCATGTGCGCACACCCCCTGATCGTCGGAACCCCAATGCCGTAGGTCAGGTTCTCCGACGATGCTCCGATGATGGTGCCCCGACGAAAAAAAATGTAGCACCAACACATAACCGAGTCCAGCATGTGCTGCCACAACCCTCAATCCAGTCTAATCTTAGATTGGGAATGAACTCTGTATGCTTAGACTGGGAATGAACTCTGTATGCCTAAGTCAACCAATGAAACAAACGTGCGGGTGCTCAGCCGGCCAGAGAGCTGGGATGCGTAAGCTGGGGACCGGTCGGGTCCCCCTCTGCATGCTGTCGATCCTGTTGTCGCACCCCTTGGTCTGATCCAATCTTAGACTGGGAATGAACTCCGTATGCCTAAGCCAATCGATGAAATGAGCCAGCGGGCGGGTGGACACTACTTCAGCTAGAGAGACGGGATGTGCAAGCCGTGGATCAATAGGGTGGTAGGTGGGTTTAGGCACATGTTCATATTTTTGCTTGCCAATGCCATTTTTATGGCTTGTAAATTCATACAGTGGTCCCTTAAGCCTTCACGTCAAGTGTACAAGATTTTGTGGCCATTTGAAAAAAGTGTCTCCATTTTATACACTTTAATGGCTGCTGGCCACAAATCTGTAAAATCTCAAATGCTTTTTAAAGGGGTGTGAGTTCTTGAGGTTTGATGAGGGATAGGGGCCAATATAAGGGCCAAGTATGAGCACCAATCGCACATCATGTGCGCACACCCCCCGGCCCATCTATCACCAGAACCCCAATGCAGCTGGTTAGGTTCTCCGGTGATGCTCCTACGATGGTGCCCCGGTGAAGAAAAATACGGCACCAACACATGCTCGAGCCCAGCATGTGCTGCCGTAACCCTTGATCCAGTCCAATCTTAGTCTGGGAATAAACTCCGTATACTTAGACTGGGAATGAACTCCGTATGCCTAAGTCAAACCATAAAACGAGCGTGCGGGTGCTCAACCGACCAGAGGGGTGAGATGTGCAAGCCGGGGATCGGTCGGGTCCCCTTCTGCGTACTGCCGATCCTGCTGCCGCAACCCTCGGTCCAGTCTGATCTTAGACTGGGAATGAACTTTGTATGCTTAAGCCAATCGATGAAACAAGTGGGCGGGCGGGCGGGTGGGCACTACGTCGGCCAGAGAGACGGGATGCGTAAGCCGTGGATCAATAGGATGGTAGGTGAGTTTAGGCACATCTTCATATTTCTACTTGCCAATGCCATTTTTATGGCTTGTAAATTCATACAATGGTCCCTTAAGCCTTCACGTCAAGTGTACAAGATTTTGTGACCATTTGAAAAAAGTGTCCCCATTTTAGACACTTTAATGGCTGCTGGCCGTAAACCTGTAAAATCTCAAATGCTCTTTAAGGGGGTGTGAGTTCTTGAGATTTAATGAGGGATAGGGGGCCAATATAAGGGCCAAGTACGAGCACCCATCGCACATCATGTGCGCACACCCCCCGGCCCCTCGATCGTTGCAACCCCAATGCCGTCGATCAGGTTCTCCGGTGATGCTCCGACGATCGTGCCCCGATGAAAAAAAATACGGCACCAACACATGCTCAAGCCCAGCATGTGCTGCCACAACCCTCGATCCAGTCCGATCTTAGACTGGGAATAAACTCTGAATGCTTAGACTGGGAATGAACTCCGTATTCCTAAGTCAACCCATGAAATGAACGTGCAGGTGCTCAACCGACCAGAGGGGTGGGATGCGCAAGCCGGTTATCGATCGGGTCCCCCTCTACGTACTGTCGATCCTGCTATCGTAACCTTCGGTCTGGTCTGATCTTAGACTAGGAATGAACTCCGTATGCCTAAGCCAACCGACGAAATGAGCCGATGGGCGGACGAGCGGGCACTACGTCGACCAGAGAGACAGGATGCGCAAGCCGTGGATCGATAGGGTGGTTGGTGGGTTTAGGCACATCTTCATATTTCTGCTTGCCAATGCCATTTTTATGGCTTGTAAATTCATACAATGGTCCCTTAAGCCTTCACGTCAAGTGTACAAGATTTTGCGACCATTTCAAAAAAGTGTCTCCATTTTAGACACTTTAATGGCTGCTGGCCGCAAACCTGTAAAATCTCAAATGCTTTTTAAGGGGGTATGAGTTCTTGAGGTTTGATGAGGGATATGGGCCAATATAAGGGCCAAGTATGAGCACCCATCGCACATCATGTGCGCACACCCCCTGGCCCATCTATCGCTGCAACCCCAATGCCGTCGGTCAGGTTCTCCGGTGATGCTCCGACGATGGTGCCCCGGTGAAAAAAATACGGCACCAACACATGCCCGAGCCCAGCATGTGCTACCGTAACCCTTGATCCAGTCCAATCTTAGTTTGGGAATAAACTCCGTATACTTAGATTGGGAATGAACTCCGTATGCCTAAGTCAACCCACAAAACGAGCGTGCGGGTGCTCAACCGGCCAGAGGGGTGGGATGTGCAAGCCGGGGATCGGTCGGGTCCCCTTCTGCGTACTGTCGATCCTGCTGCCGCAACCCTCGGTCCAATCCAATGTTAGACTGGGAATGAACTTCGTATGCCTAAGCCAATCGATGACACAAGTGGGCGGGTGGGCACTACGTCGGCCAGAGAGACGGGATGCGTAAGCCGTGGATCAATAGGGTGGTAGGTGGGTTTAGGCACATCTTCATATTTCTACTTGCCAATGCCATTTTTATGGCTTGTAAATTCATACAATGGTCCCTTAAGCCTTCACGTCAAGTGTACAAGATTTTGTGACCATTTGAAAAAAGTGTCCCCATTTTAGACACTTTAATGGCTGCTGGCCGCAAACCTGTAAAATCTCAAATGCTCTTTAAGGGGGTGTGAGTTCTTGAGATTTAATGAGGGATAGGGGGCCAATATAAGGGCCAAGTACGAGCACCCATCGCACATCATGTGCGCACACCCCCCCGGCCCCTCGATCGCTGTAACCCCAATGCCGCCGGTCAGTTCTCCGGTGATGCTCCGACGATCGTGCCCCGGTGAACAAAAATGCGCGCACCAACACATGCTCGAGCCCAGCATGTGCTGTCACAACCCTCGATCCAGTCCGATCTTAGACTGGGAATAAACTGCGAATGCTTAGACTGGGAATGAACTCCGTATTCCTAAGTCAACCCATGAAATGAACGTGCAGGTGCTCAACCGGCCAGAGGGGTGGGATGTGCAAGCCGGTTATCGGTCGGGTCCCCCTCTGCGTACTATCGATCCTACTATCGTAACCCTCGGTCTGGTCTGATCTTAGACTGGGAATGAACTCCGTATGCCTAAGCCAACCGACGAAACGAGCTGGCGGGCGGACGAGCGGGCACTACGTCGGCCAGAGAGACAGGATGCGCAAGCCGTGGATCGATAGGGTGGTAGGTGGGTTTAGGCACATCTTCATATTTCTACTTGCCAATGCCATTTTTATGGCTTGTAAATCCATACAATGGTCCCTGAAGCCTTCACGTCAAGTGTACAAGATTTTGTGACCATTTGAAAAAAGTGTCCCCATTTTAGACACTTTAATGGCTGCTGGCCGCAAACCTGTAAAATCTCAAATGCTCTTTAAGGGGGTGTGAGTTCTTGAGGTTTGATGAGGGGTAGGGGGCCAATATAAGGGCCAAGTACCAGCACCCATCGCACATCATGTGTGCACACCCCCCTCGGCCCCCTGATCGTTGGAACCCCAATGCTGTCGGTTAGGTTCTCCGGCGATGGTGCCCCAACGAAGAAAAATACGGCACCAACACATGCCCGAGCCCAGCATGTGCTGCCGTAACCCTCAGTTCGGTCCAATCTTAGACTGGGAATGAACTCCGTATGCTTAGATTGGGAATGAACTCTGTATGCCTAAGTCAACCCACAAAACGAGCGTGCGGGTGCTCAGTCGGCCAGAGGGCCGAGATGTGCAAGTCGGGATCGATCGGGTCCCCCTCTTCATGCTGTCGAACCTGCTACCTAACCCTCGATCCGGTCTGATCTTAGACTGGGAAAGAACTCTGTACGCCTAAGCCAATCGACGAAACATACGAGCGGGCTGGTGAGCGGGCAATACGCTGGCCAGAGAGACGGGATGTGCAAGCCGTAGATCGATAGGGTGGTAGGTGGGTTTTGGCAATACTTATATTTTTGCATAACCAATGCATTTTTTTATTGGCTTGTAAATTATAAAATGGTCCTTAAGCCTTCACGTCAGTTTTCATGGCAAGACAACTCGTTTTCTATGTATTCAGATTTTTGAACTTTTGAACGTTCAGGATTTTTTAAATTTTTTGGAAGGAGTTTTGGCCTAAAGTTGGTAGACGTGATCCTTTAGTTTTTTTGTTGGCATGCACAATATTCAGTCTAAAAGTGAAGTGTAAGATTTTGTGACTTTGAAAAAAAGTGGTCACCATTTTAGACATTTTATGGTCTGGTAGCAACTGATAAAATCTCAAATTCTTTTTAAGGGGTGTGAGTTTCGAGGTTTGGATGAGGGATAGGGGGCTAATATAAGGGCAAAGTACCAGCACCCATCGCACATCATGTGCGCACACCTCCCCGGCCTTCCCGATCATCGGAACCCCAATGTCGTCGATCAGGTTCTCCGACGATGCTCCGGCGATGGTGCCCCAGCGAAGAAAAATGCGGCACAACACATGCCCAAGCCCAGCATGTGGTGCTGTAACCCTTGGACCGGTTCGATCTTAGACTGGGAATGAACTCCGTGTGCTTAGACTGGCAATGAACTCTGTATGCCTAAGTTAACCCACGAAACGAACGTGCGGGTGCTCAGCCGGCCAGAGGGGCAGGATGCTTGACCGGGTTCCCCTCTGCATGCTGCCGATCCTACTGCTGCAACCCTTAGTCTGGTCTGATCTTAGACTGGGAATGAACTCCGTATGCCTAAGCCAACCGACGAAACGAGCGGGCGGGCTGGCGGGTGGGCACTACGTCGACCAGATAGACGGGATGTGCAAGCCGTGGATCGATAGGGTGGTAGGTGGGTTTAGGCACATCTTCATATTTCTGCGTGCCAATGTGTTTTTTAGATTTTGTGACCATCTACCAATATTTCTGCATAAAAAAATTCAGCTAAAAACTCGAAGTGTACAAGATTTTGTGACCATTTGAAAAAAGTGTCCCCATTTTAGACACTTTAATGGCTACTGGTAGCAAACCTGTAAAATCTCAAATACTCTTTAAGGGGGTGTGAGTTCTCAAGGTTTGATGAGGGATAGGGGGCCAATATAAGGGCCAAGTACCAGCACCCATCGCACATTATTTGTGCACACCCCCCGGCCCCCCCGATCGTCGAAACCCCAATGCGCCGGTCAAGTTCTCCGATGATGCTCCGACTATGGTGCCCCGACGAAGAGAAATGCAGCACCAGCACATGCCCGAGCCCAGCATGTGCTGCCACAACCCTCGGTCCGTCTGATCTTAGACTGAGAATGAACTCCGTATGCTTAGACTGGGAATGAACTCCGTATGCCTAAGTCAACCTATAAAACGAGCGTGCGGGCGCTCAACCGGCCAGAAGGGTGGGATGCACAAGCCAATGATCGGTTGGGTCCCCCTCTGCGTGCTACCGATCCTGCTATCGTAACCCTTGATCTGGTCTGATCTTAGACTGGGAATGAACTCCGTATGCCTAAGCCAACCGACGAAACGAGCACACGGGCGGGCCGGCAGGCACTATGCCGGCCAGAGAGACGGGATGCGCAAGCCATGGATCGATACGGTGGTAGGTGGGTTTAGGCACATCTTCATATTTCTGTGTGCCAATGCCATTTTTATGGCTTGTAAATTCATACAATGGTCCCTTAAGTCTTCATGTGAAGTTTCATGGCAAGACGACTCATTTTCTATTTTTCATGATTTTCCAAACTTTTTGTGGTTTGGGATTTTTTAAAATTTTTTCGAAAGGAGTTTTGGCCCCAAACTTGGTAAACGTGATCCTTGTATTTTTGTTGGCATGCACAAAAAAATTCAGCTAGAAACTCGAAGTGTACAAGATTTTGTGACCATTTGAAAAAAGTGTCCCCATTTTAGGCACTTTAATGGCTACTGGCAGCAAACCTGTAAAATCTCAAATGCTCTTTAAAGGGGTGTGAGTTCTCAAGGTTTGATGAGTGATAGGGGGCCAATATAAGGGCCCAGTACTATCACCCATTGCACATCATGTGCGCACACCCCCCGGCCCCCCGATCATCGGAACCCTAATGCCGCCGGTCAGGTTCTCCGGCGATGCTCTAGCGATGGTGCCCCGACGAAGAAAAATGCAGCCCCAGCACATGCCCTGAGCCCAGCATTTGCTGCTGCAACCTTCAATCTGGTCCGATCTTAGACTGGGAATGAACTCCGTATGCTTAGACTAGGAACGAACTCCGTATGCCTAAGTCAACCCATGAAATAAGCGTGCGGGCGCTCAGTCGGCCAGAGGGGCAGGATGCGCAAGCGGGGATCGACCGGGTTCCCCTCTTCGATGTGGCCGATCCTGCTACTGCAACCCTCAAGTTTGGTCTGATCTTAGACTGGGAATGAACTCCGGGTGCCTAAGCCAACCGACGAAATGAGCAGGCGGGCTGGCGGGCGGGCACTACGTCGGCTAGATAGACGGGATGTGCAAGCCGTGGATCGATAGGGTGTTAAATGGGTTTAGGCACATCTTCATATTTCTGCATGCCAATGCCATTTTAATGGCTTGTTCATTCATACATTGGTCCCTTAAGCCTTCACGTGAAGTTTCATGGCAAGACGACTCGTTTTCTATTTTTCACGATTTTTGAAACTTTTTGCGGTTTGGGATTTTTTAAAATTTTTTCAGAAGGTGTATTGGCCCCAAACTTGGTAGACGTGATCCTTGTATTTTTTTTGGCATGCACAAAAAAATTCAGCTAAAAACTCGAAGTGTACAAGATTTTGTGACCATTTGAAAAAAGTGTCCCCATTTTAGACACTTTAATGGCTACTGGCAGCAAACCTGTAAAATCTCAAATACTCTTTAAGGGGGTGTGAGTTCTCAAGGTTTGATGAGGGATAGGGGGCCAATATAAAGGCCCAGTACCAGCACCAATCGCACATCATGTGCGCACACCCCCTCTGGCCCCCTCGATCGTCGGAACCCCAATGCCGCCGGTCAACTTCTCCGACGATGCTCCGACGATGATGCCCGAGCCCAGCATGTGCTGCCACAACCCTCGGTCTGGTCCGATCTTAGACTGGGAGTGAACTCTGTATGCTTAGACTGGGAATGAACTCCGTATGCCTAAGTCAACCCAAGAAACAAGCGTGCGGGCGCTTAGCCGGCCAGAGGAGCGGGATGCGCGAGTCGGGGATCGATCGGGTTCCCTTATGCGTGCTGTCGATCATGCTGTCGCAACCCTCGATCCGGTCCGATCTTAGACTTTCAATGAACTCCGTATGCCTAAGCAATTGACGAAAACGAGCGGGCGGGCGGGCACTATGCCGACCAGAGAGACGGGATGCGCAAGCCGTATATCGATAGGGTGGTAGGTGGGTTTAGGCACGTCTTCATATTTCCTATGTGCCAATGCCATTTTTATGACTTGTAAATTCATACAATGGTCCTTAAGCCTTCACGTGAATGTTTTCATGACAAGACGACTCGTTTTCTATTTTTCATGATTTTCAAAACTTTTTGCGGTTTGAGATTTTTTAAAAATTTTTCGGAAGGAGTTTTGACTCCAAACTTGGTAGACGAGATCCTTGTATTTTTGTTGGCACGCACAAAAAAATTCAGCTAAAAAGTCGAAGTGTAAAAGATTTTGTGACCATTTGAAAAAAGTGTCCCATTTTAGACACTTTAATGGCTACTGGCAGCAAACCTGTAAAATCTCAAATGCTCTTGTAAGGGGGTTGTGAGTTCTTGAGGTTTGATGAGGGATAGGGCGGCCAATATAGGGCCAAAGTACCAGCACCCCATCACACATTCAGTGCGCCACACCCCGCGGTCCCCCCGATCGTCGGATCCCCAAGGCCGCCCGGTAGGTCCTTCGACGATGCTCCGATGATGGTGCCCCGACGAATAAAAATGCAGCACCAGCACATGCCCGAGCCCAGCATGTGCTGCTGCAACCCTTGGTCTAGTCCAATCTTAGACTGGGAATGAACTCCGTATGCTTAGACTGGGAATGAACTTCGTATGCCTATGTCAACCCATGAAATGAACGTGCGGGCGCTCAACCGGCCAGAGGGGCGGGATGCGCAAGCCGGGGATCGACCGGGTGCCCCTCTACATGCTATCGATCTACCTTGATCCTGTCTGATCTTAGACTGGGAATGAACTCCGTATGCCTAAGCCAACCGACGAAACGACCGATCGGGCGAGCGAGCGGGCACTACGCCGGCCAGAGAGACGGGATGCGTAAGCCGTGGATCGATAGGGTGGTTGGTGGGTTTAGGAACATCTTCATATTTCTGCATGCCAATACCATTTTTATGGCTTGTAAATTCATACAATGGTCCCTTAAGCCTTCACATGAAGTTTCATGGCAACACGACTCGTTTTCTATTTTTCATGATTTTTGAAACTTTTTACGGTTCGGGATTTTTTAAAATTTTTTTGGAAGGAGTTTGGCCCTAAACTTTGGTAGACATGATCCTTGTATTTTTGTTGACATGCTCAAAAAGAATTTAGCTAAAAACTCGAAGTGTACAAGATTTTGTGACCATTTGAAAAAAAGTGTCCCCATTTCAAACACTTTAATTGCTACTCTGGCAGAAACCTATAAAATCTTAATGCTCTTTAAAGGGGTGTGAGTTCATGAGGTTTGATGAGGGATAGGAGGAAAATATAAGGGCCAAGTACCAGCACCCATCGTACTTACGTGCACACACCCCGCCGCCCCCCGATCGCCAGAACCCCAATGCCGTCGATCAGGTTCTCCGACGATGCTCCGGCGATGGTGCCTCGACGAAGAGAAATGCGACACCAGCACATGCCCGAGCCTAGCATGTGCTGCCGCAACCCTCGGTCCGGTCTGATCTTAGATTGGGAATGAACAACGTATGCTGAGACTGGGAATGAACTCCTATGCCTAAGTCAACCCAGGAAATGAGCGTGCGGGCGTTCAGCCGGCCAGAGGGGGGGATGCGCAAGCCGGGGATCGGTCGAGTCCCCCTCTGCATGCTGTCGATCCTGCTACCGATCCTGCTGCTGCAACCCTCAGTCTAGTTTGATCTTAGACTGGGAATGAACTCCGTATGCCTAAGCCAACCGATGAAATGAACGGGCAGGCGGGTGGGCGGGCACTATGTCGGCCAGAGAGATGGGATGCGCAAGCCATGGATCGATAGGGTGGTAGGTAGGTTTAGGCACATCTTCATATTTCTGTGTGCCAATGCCATTTTTATGGCTTGTAAATTCATACAATGGTCCCTTAAGCCTTCACGTGAAGTTTCATGGCAAGACGACTCGTTTTCTATTTTTCACAAATTTTGAAACTTTTTACGGTTCAGGATTTTTTAAAATTTTTTTGGAAGGCGTTTTGGCCCCAAACATGGTAGACATGATCCTTGTATTTTTTTTGGCATGCACAAAAACATTCAGCTAAAAAACTCGAAGTGTACATTGTTTTCTGACCATTTGAAAAAAGTGTCCCATTTCAGACACTTTAATGACTACTGGCAGCAAACCTGTAAAATCTCAAATGCTCTTTAAGGGGGTGTGAGTTCTCGAGGTTTGATGAGGGATAGGGGGCCAATATAAGGGCCAAGTACCAGCACCCATCGCACATCATGTGCGCACACCCCCCCGGCCCCCCCGATCATTGGAACCCTAATGCCGCTGGTCAGGTTCTCGGTGATGCTCCAACGATGGTGCCCCGACGAAGAAAAATGTGGGCACCAGCACATGCCTGAGCCCAGGCATGTGCTGTCGCAACCCTCGGTCTGGTTAGATCTTAGACTGGGAATGAACTCCATATGCTTAGATTGGGAATGAACTCCGTATGCCTTAGTCAACTCATGAAACAAGCGTGCGGGCCCTCAACCAGCCAGAGGGGCGGGATGCACAAGTCGAGGATCGGTCGGGTCCCCCTCTGTGTGCTACTGATCTTGCTACTGCAACCCTCGGTCCGGTCCGTATGCTTAGACTGGGAATGAACTCCGTATGCCCATGTCAACACACGAAACGAGCGTACGGGTGCTCAGCTGGCCAGAAGGGCGGGATGTGCAAGTCGGGGATCAGATGGGTCCCCCTCTGCGTGCTGCCGATCTTGCTGCCGCAACCCTTAGTCTGGTCCGATCTTAGACTGGGAATGAACTCCGTATGCCTAAGCCAACCGACGAAACGAACGGGAGGGCAGGCGGACAGGCACTACGTTGG
>NW_019168048.1:11680815-11784624 GCF_002303985.1 Durio zibethinus
GTTTCATGATTTTTGAAACTTTTTACGGTTCGAGATTTTTTAAAATTTTTTCGGAAGGAGTTTTGGCCCTAAAGTTGGTAGACGTGATCCTTGTATTTTTGTTGGCATGCACAAAATAATTCAGCTAAAAAGTCGAAGTGTACAAGATTTTGTGACAATTTGAAAAAAGTGTCCCCATTTTAGACACTTTAATGGCTACTGGTAGCAAACCTGTAAAATCTCAAATTCTTTTTAAGGAGGTGTGAGTTCTCGAGGTTTGATGAGGGATAGGGGGCTAATATAAGGGCCAAGTACCAGCACCCATCGCACATCATGTGCGCACACCTCCCCGGCCTTCCCGATCATTGGAACCCCAATGTCGTCGGTCAGGTTCTCCGACGATGCTCCGGCGATGGTGCCCCAGCGAAGAAAAATGCGGCACAACACATGCCCAAGCCCAGCATGTGGTGCCGTAACCCTTGGACCGGTTTGATCTTAGACTGGGAATGAACTCCGTGTGCTTAGACTGGCAATAAACTCTGTATGCCTAAGTTAACCCACGAAACAAACGTGTGGGTGCTCAGCCGGCCAGAGGGGCAGGATGCGCAAGCGAGGATTGACCGGGTTCCCCTCTGCATGCTGCCGATCCTACTGCTGCAACCCTCAGTCTGGTCCGATCTTAGACTGGGAATGAACTCCGTATGCCTAAGCTAACCGACGAAACGAGCGGGCGGGCTGGCGGGTGGGCACTACGTCGACCAGATAGACGGGATGTACAAGCCGTGGATCGATAGGGTGGTAGGTGGGTTTAGGCACATCTTCATATTTCTGCGTTGCCAATGTGTTTTTTAGATTTTGTGACACTCTACCAATATTTCTGCATAAAAAAATTCAGCTAAAAACTCGAAGTGTACAAGATTTTGTGACCATTTGAAAAAAGTGTCCCCATTTTAGACACTTTAATGGCTACTGGTAGCAAACCTGTAAAATCTCAAATACTCTTTAAGGGGTGTGAGGTCTCAAGGTTTGATGAGGATAGGGGGCCAATATAAGGCCAAGTACCAGCACCCATCGCAAATTATTGTGCACACCCCCCGGCCCCCCACCGATCGTCGAACCCCAATGCTGTCGGTCAAGTTCTCTATGATGGTCCGACTATGGTGCCCCGACGAAGAGAAATGCAGCACAGCACAGCCCGAGCCCCGCATGTGCTGCCACAACCCTCGGTCCGTCTGATCTGTAGGACTGGAGAATGAAAACTCCGTTGATGCTTAGGACTGGGGAATGAACTCCGGTATGCCTAAGTGAACCTATAAAACGAAGCGTGCGGGCGCTCAAGCCGGCCAGAAGGGTGGGATGCACCAAGCCATATGATCGGTTGGGTCCCCCTCTGCGTGCTACCGAATCCTGCTACCGTAAACACCTTGATCTGTCTGATCTGTAGGACTAGGAATGAACTCCGTATGCCTAAGCAACGACGAAACGAGCCACACGGGCGGGCGCCGGCAGGCACTATGCCGGCCAGAGAGACGGGATGCGCAAGCCATGGATCGATAGGTGGTAGGTGGGTTTAGGCACATCTTCATATTTCTATGTGCCAATGCATTTTATGGCTTGTAAATTCATACAATGTCCCTTAAGTCTTCATGTGAAGTTTCATGGCAAGACGACTCATTTTCTATTTTTCATGATTTCCAAACTTTTTTGTGGTTTGGGATTTTTTAAAATTTTTTCGAAAGGAGTTTTGGCCCCAAACTTGGTAAACGTGATCCTTGTATTTTTTTGGCATGCACAAAAAAATTCAGCTAGAAACTCGAAGTGTACAAGATTTTGTGACCATTTGAAAAAAGTGTCCCCATTTTAGGCACTTTAATGGCTACTGGCAGCAAACCTGTAAAATCTCAAATGCTCTTTAAAGGGTGTGAGTTCTCAAGGTTGATGAGGATAGGGGGGCCAAATATAAGGGCCCAGTACTATCACCCATGCACAATCATGTGCGGCACACCCCCCGGCCCCCGATCATCGGAACCCTAAATGCCGCCGGTCAGGATTCTCCGGCGATGCTCTAGCGATGGTGCCCGAGAAGAAAAATGCAGCCCCAGCACATGCCTGACCCAGCATTTGCTGCTGCAACCTGTCAATCTGCGTCCGATCTTAGGACTGGGAATGAACTCCGTATGCTTTAGATGGAACGAACTCCGTATGCCTAAGTCAAACCCATGAAATAAGCTGTGCGGCGCGCTCAGTCGGGCCAGGGGCAGGATGCGCAAAGCGGGGGATCGACCGGGTTCCCCTTTCAATGCGGCCGATCCTGCTACTGCAACCCTCATTTGGTCTGAGGGGGGGGTCTTAGACGGGAATGGAACTCCGGGTGCCTAAGCCAACCGACGAAACGAGCAGGCGGGCTGTGGCGGACGGGCACTACGTCGGCTAGATAGACGGGATGTGCAAGCCGTGGATCGATAGGGTGTTAAATGGGTTTAGGCACATCTTTATATTTCTGCATGCCAATGCCATTTTAATGGCTTGTTCATTCATACATTGGTCCCTTAAGCCTTCACGTGAAGTTTCATGGCAAGACGACTCGTTTTCTATTTTTCACGATTTTTGAAACTTTTTGCGGTTTGGGATTTTTTAAAATTTTTTCAGAAGGTGTATTGGCCCCAAACTTGGTAGACGTGATCCTTGTATTTTTTTTGGCATGCACAAAAAAATTCAGCTAAAAACTTGAAGTGTACAAGATTTTGTGACCATTTGAAAAAAGTGTCCCCATTTTAGACACTTTAATGGCTACTGGCAGCAAACCTGTAAAATCTCAAATACTCTTTAAGGGGGTGTGAGTTCTCAAGGTTTGATGAGGGATAGGGGACCAATATAAGGGCCCAATACCAGCACCCATCGCACATCATGTGCGCACAACCCCTCTGGCCCCCTCGATCGTCGGAACCCCAATGCCGCCGGTCAACTTCTCCGACGATGCTCCGACGATGATGCCCGAGCCCAGCATGTGCTGCCACAACCCTCAGTCTGGTCCGATCTTAGACTGGGAGTGAACTCTGTATGCTTAGACTGGGAATGAACTCCGTATGCCTAAGTCAACCCAAGAAACAAGCGTCGGGCGCTTAGCCGGCCAGAGGGGCGGGATGCGCGAGTCGGGGATCGATCGGGTTCCCTTATGCGTGCTGTCGATCATGCTATCGCAACCCTCGATCCGGTCTGATCTTAGACTTTCAATGAACTCCGTATGCCTAAGCCAATTGACGAAACGAAGCGGGCGGGCGGGCACTATGCCGACCAGAGAGACGGGATGCGCAAGCCGTATATCGATAGGGTGGTAGGTGGGTTTAGGCACGTCTTCATATTTCTATGTGCCAATGCCATTTTTATGACTTGTAAATTCATACAATGGTCCCTTAAGCCTTCACGTGAAGTTTCATGACAAGACGACTCGTTTTCTATTTTTCATGATTTTCAAAACTTTTTACGGTTCGAGATTTTTTAAAAATTTTTCGGAAGGAGTTTTGACTCCAAACTTGGTAGACGTGATCCTTGTATTTTTGTTGGCACGCACAAAACAATTCAGCTAAAAAGTCGAAGTGTAAAAGATTTTGTGACCATTTGAAAAAAGTGTCCCCATTTCAGACACTTTAATGGCTACTGGCAGCAAACCTGTAAAATCTCAAATGCTCTTTAAGGGGGTGTGAGTTCTTGAGGTTTGATGAGGGATAGGGGGCCAATATAAGGGCCAAGTACCAGCACCCATCACACATCATGTGCGCACACCCCCACGGCCCCCCGATTGTCGGATCCCCAAGGCCGCCGGTTAGGTTCTTCGACGATGCTCCGATGATGGTGCCCCGACGAATAAAAATGCAGCACCAGAACATGCCCGAGCCCAGCATGTGTTGCTGCAACCCTTGGTCTAGTCCAATCTTAGACTGGGAATGAACTCTGTATGCTTAGACTGGGAATGAACTTCGTATGCCTATGTCAACCCATGAAATGAACGTGCGGGCGCTCAGCCGGCCAGAGGGGCGGGATGCGCAAGCCGGGGATCGACCGGGTGCCCCTCTACATGCTATCGATCTACCTTGATCCTGTCTGATCTTAGACTGGGAATGAACTCCGTATGCCTAAGCCAACCGACGAAACGACCGATCGGGCGGGCGAGCGGGCACTACACCGGCCAGAGAGACGGGATGCGTAAGCCGTGGATCGATAGGGTGGTTGGTGGGTTTAGGAACATCTTCATATTTCTGCATGCCAATGCCATTTTTATGGCTTGTAAATTCATACAATGGTCCCTTAAGCCTTCACATGAAGTTTCATGGCAAGATGACTTGTTTTCTATTTTTCATGATTTTTGAAACTTTTTGCGGTTCGGGATTTTTTAAAATTTTTTTGGAAGGAGTTTTGTCCCTAAACTTGGTAGACATGATCCTTGTATTTTTGTTGACATGCTCAAAAGAATTCAGCTAAAAACTCGAAGTGTACAAGATTTTGTGACCATTTGAAAAAAGTGTCCCCATTTCAAACACTTTAATTGCTACTGGCAGCAAACCTATAAAATCTTAAATGCTCTTTAAAGGGGTGTGAGTTCATGAGGTTTGATGAGGGATAGGAGGAAAATATAAGGGCCAAGTACCAGCACCCATCGTACATATGTGCACACACCCCGCCGCCCCCCGATCGCCAGAACCCCAATGCCGTCGATCAGGTTCTCCGATGATGCTCCAGCGATGGTGCCTCGACGAAGAGAAATGTGACACCAGCACATGCCCGAGCCTAGCATGTGCTGCTGCAACCCTCGGTCCGGTCCGATCTTAGATTGGGAATGAACAACGTATGCTGAGACTGGGAATGAACTCCTATGCCTAAGTCAACCCAGGAAACGAGCGTGCGGGCGTTCAGCAGGCCAGAGGGGGGGATGCGCAAGCCGGGGATCGGCCGAGTCCCCCTCTGCATGCTGTCGATCCTGCTACGGATCCTGCTGCTGCAACCCTCAGGCTAGTCTGATCTTAGACTGGGAATGAACTCCGTATGCCTAAGCCAACCGATGAAATGAACGGGCAGGCTGGTGGGCGGGCACTATGTCGGCCAGAGAGATGGGATGCGCAAGCCGTGGATCGATAGGGTGGTAGGTAGGTTTAGGCACATCTTCATATTTCTGTGTGCCAATGCCATTTTTATGGCTTGTAAATTCATACAATGGTCCCTTAAGCCTTCACGTGAAGTTTCATGGCAAAGACGACTCGTTTTCTATTTTCAAAATTTTGAAACTTTTTTACGGTTCAGGATTTTTTAAAATTTTTTTGGAAGGTGTTTTGGCCCCAAACATGGTAGACATGATCCTTGTATTTTTTTTGGCATGCACAAAAACATTCAGCTAAAAACTCGAAGTGTACATGATTTTCTGACCATTTGAAAAAAGTGTCCCATTTCAGACACTTTAATGACTACTGGCAGCAAACCTGTAAAATCTCAAATGCTCTTTAAGGGGGTGTGAGTTCTCGAGGTTTGATGAGGGATAGGGGGCCAATATAAGGGCCAAGTACCAGCACCCATCGCACATCATGTGCGCACACCCCCCCCGGCCCCCCCGATCATTGGAACCCTAATGCCGCTGGTCAGGTTCTCGGTGATGCTCCAACGATGGTGCCCCGACGAAGAAAAATGTGGCACCAGCACATGCCTGAGCCCAGCATGTGCTGTCGCAACCCTCGGTCTGGTTAGATCTTAGACTGGGAATGAACTCCATATGCTTAGACTGGGAATGAACTCCGTATGCCTTAGTCAACCCATGAAACAAGCGTGCGGGCCCTCAACTAGCCAGAGGGGCGGGATGCACAAGTCGAGGATCGGTTGGGTCCCCCTCTGTGTGCTACTGATCTTGCTACTGTAACCCTCGGTCCGGTCCGTATGCTTAGACTGGGAATGAACTCCGTATGCCCCATGTCAACACACGAAACGAGCGTGCGGGTGCTCAGCTGGCCAGAAGGGCGGGATGTGCAAGCCGGGGATCAGATGGGTCCCCCTCTACGTGCTGTCGATCCTGCTACCGCAACCCTTGGTCTGGTCCGATCTTAGACTGGGAATGAACTCCGTATGCCTAAGCCAACCGACGAAACGACCGATCGGGCGGGCGAGCGGGCACTACACCGGCCAGAGAGACGGGATGCGTAAGCCGTGGATCGATAGGGTGGTTGGTGGGTTTAGGAACATCTTCATATTTCTGCATGCCAATGCCATTTTTATGGCTTGTAAATTCATACAATGGTCCCTTAAGCCTTCACATGAAGTTTCATGGCAAGATGACTTGTTTTCTATTTTTCATGATTTTTGAAACTTTTTGCGGTTCGGGATTTTTTAAAATTTTTTTGGAAGGAGTTTTGTCCCTAAACTTGGTAGACATGATCCTTGTATTTTTGTTGACATGCTCAAAAGAATTCAGCTAAAAACTCGAAGTGTACAAGATTTTGTGACCATTTGAAAAAAGTGTCCCCATTTCAAACACTTTAATTGCTACTGGCAGCAAACCTATAAAATCTTAAATGCTCTTTAAAGGGGTGTGAGTTCATGAGGTTTGATGAGGGATAGGAGGAAAATATAAGGGCCAAGTACCAGCACCCATCGTACATATGTGCACACACCCCGCCGCCCCCCGATCGCCAGAACCCCAATGCCGTCGATCAGGTTCTCCGATGATGCTCCAGCGATGGTGCCTCGACGAAGAGAAATGTGACACCAGCACATGCCCGAGCCTAGCATGTGCTGCTGCAACCCTCGGTCCGGTCCGATCTTAGATTGGGAATGAACAACGTATGCTGAGACTGGGAATGAACTCCTATGCCTAAGTCAACCCAGGAAACGAGCGTGCGGGCGTTCAGCAGGCCAGAGGGGGGGATGCGCAAGCCGGGGATCGGCCGAGTCCCCCTCTGCATGCTGTCGATCCTGCTACGGATCCTGCTGCTGCAACCCTCAGGCTAGTCTGATCTTAGACTGGGAATGAACTCCGTATGCCTAAGCCAACCGATGAAATGAACGGGCAGGCTGGTGGGCGGGCACTATGTCGGCCAGAGAGATGGGATGCGCAAGCCGTGGATCGATAGGGTGGTAGGTGGGTTTAGGCACATCTTCATATTTCTGTGTGCCAATGCCATTTTTATGGCTTGTAAATTCATACAATGGTCCCTTAAGCCTTCGCGTGAAGTTTCATGGCAAGACGACTCATTTTTTATTTTCCATGATTTTTGAAACTTTTTACGGTTCGGGATTTTTTAAAATTTTTTCGGAAAGAGTTTTGGCCCCAAACTTTGGTAGACGTGATCCTTGCATTTTTGTTGGCATGCACAAAAAAATTCAGCCAAAAACTCGAAGTGTACAAGATTTTGTGACCATTTGAAAAAAGTGTCCCCATTTCAGACACTTTGATGGCTACTGGCAGCAAACCTATAAAATCTAAAATGCTCTTCAAGGGGGTGTGAGTTCTGGATGTTTTATGAGGGATAGGGGGCCAATACCAGGGCCAAGTACCAGCACCCATCGCACATCATGTGCGCACACCCCACCGGCCCCCCCGATCGTCGGAATCCCAATACCGCCAGTCAGGTTCTCCGACGATGGTGCCCCAGCGAAGAAAAATGCAGCACCAGCACATGCCCGATCCCAGCATGTGCTGCCGCAACCCTCGATCCAGTCCGATCTTAGACTGGGAATGAACTCCGTATGCCTAAGTCAACCCACGAAACGAGCGTGCGGGCGCTCAGCCAGCCAGAGGGGCGGGATGCGCAAGTCGGGGTTCGACCGGGTTCCTCTCTGCGTGCTGTCAATCCTGCTACCACAACACTCAATCCTATCTGATCTTAGACTGGGAATGAACTCCATATGCCTAAGCCAACTAACGAAACGAGCGGGTGGGTGGGCACTACGCAGGCCAGAGAGACGGGACGCGTAAGCCATGGATCGATAGGGTGGTAGGTGGGTTTGGGCACATCTTTATATTTTTGCATGCCAATACCATTTTTATGGCTTGTAAATTCAAACAATGGTCCCTTAAGCCTTCACGTGAAGTTTCATGGCAAGACGACTCATTTTCTATTTTTCATGATTTTTGAAACTTTTTTCGGTTCGAGATGTTTTAAAATTTTTTCGGAAGGAGTTTTGGTCCCAAACTTGGTAGACGTGATCCTTGTATTTTTATTGGCATGCACAAAAATATTCAGCTAAAAACTCAAAGTTTACAAGATTTTGTGACCATTTGAAAAAGGTGTCCCCATTTCAGACACTTTAATGGCTACTGGCAGCAAACCTGTAAAATCTCAAACGCTATTTAAGGGGGTGTGAGTTCTCGATGTTTGATGAGGGATAGGGGCCAATATAAGGGCCAAGTACCAGCACCCATCGCACATCATGTGCGCACACCCCCCCGGCTTCCCTCGATCGCTGGAACCCCAATACCGTCGGTCAGGTTCTCCGGCGATGCTCCGGCGATGGGGCCTCGGCAAAGAAAAATGCGGCACCAATACATGCTCGAGCCCAGCATGTGCTGCCGCAACCCTTGATCCGGTCCGATCTTAGATTGGGAATGAACTCCGTATGCCTAAGTCAACCCACAAAATGAGCGTGCGGGTGCTCAGCCGACCAGAGGGGCGGGATGAGCAAGCCGGGGATCGATCGGGTCCCCCTCTGTCTGCTATCGATCCTGCTGCCACAACCCTCGGTCTTGTCCAATCTTAGACTGGGAATGAACTCCGTATGCCTAAGCCAACCGACGAAATGAGCGGGCGGGCAGACGGGCGGCCTGGCTGGCAGCACTATGTCTGCCAGAGAGACGGGATGCGCAAGCTGTGAATCGATAGGGTGGTAGATGGGTTTAGGCACATTTTCATATTTCTACGTGCCAATGCCATTTTTATGGCTTGTAAATTCATACAATGGTCCCTTAAGCCATCACGTGATTTTCACGGCAAGACGACTCGTTTTCTATTTTTCACGATTTTCAAAGCTTTTTGCGGTTTGGGATTTTTTAAAATTTTTTCAGAAAGAGTTTTGGTCCCAAACTTGGTAGACGTGATCCTTGTATTTTTTTGGCATGCACAAAAAAAATTCAGCTAAAAACTTGAAGTGTACAAGATTTTGTGACCATTTGAAAAAAGTGTCCCCACTTCAGACACTTTAATGGCTATTGGCAGCAAAGCTGTAAAATCTCAAATGCTCTTTAAGGGGGTGTGAGTTCTGGAGGTTTGATGAGGGATAGGGGGCGAATATAAGGGCCAAGTACCAGCACCCATCGCACATCATGTGCGCACACCCCTCGGCCCCCCCAATCGTCGGAACCCTAGTGCCGTCGGTCAAGTTCTCCGACGAAGAAAAATACGGCACCAGCACATGCTCGAGCCCAGCATGTGCTGTCGCAACCCTCGGTCCGGTCCGATCTTAGATTGGGAATGAACTCCGTATGCTTAGACTAGGAATGAACTCCGTATGCTTAGACTAGGAATGAACTCTGTATGCCTAAGTCAACGCACGAAACAAGCGTGCGGGCGTTTAACCGGCTAGAGGGGCGGCATGCATAAGTCGGGGATCGACTGGGTCTCCCTATACATGCTGCCGATCTTGCTGCCGCAACCCCCGGTCTGGTTTGATCTAAGACTGGGAATGAACTCTGTATGCCTATGCCAACTGAGGAAATGAACGGACGGGCGGGCGAGCAGGCAGGCACTACGTCGGCTAGAGAGACGGGATGCGCAAGCCATGGATCGATAGGGTGGTAAGTGGGTTTAGGCACATCTTCATATTTCTACGTGCCAATGCCATTTTTATGGCTTGTAAATTCATACAATGGTCATTTAAGCCTTCATGTGAAGTTTCATGACAAGACGACTCATTTTCGATTTTTCATGGTTTTCGAGATTTTTTAAAGTTTTTTCGAAAGGAGTTTTGGCCCCAAACTTGGTAGACGTGATCCTTGTATTTTTGTTGGCATGCACAAAAAAATTCAGCTTAAAACTCGAAGTGTACAAGATTTTGTGACCATTTGAAAAAAGTGTCCCCATTTCAGACACTTTAATGGCTACTGGCAGCAAACCTGTAAAATCTCAAATTCTCTTTAAGGGGGTGTGAGTTCTCGAGGTTTGATGAGGGATAGGGGGCCAATATAAGGGCCAAGTACCAGCACCCATCGCACATCATGTGCGCACACTCCCCCCGGCCCCCTGATCGTCAGAACCCCAATGCAGCCGATCAGGTTCTCCAGCGACGCTCCGGCGATGGTGCCCCGACGAAGAAAAATAAGGCACCAGCACATGCCCGAGCCTAGCATGTACTGCCACAACCCTCGGTCCGATCCAATCTTAGACTGGGAATGAAGTCCGTATGCTTAGACTGGGAATGAATTCCGTATACCTAAGTTAACCCCACGAAACGAGCGTGCGGGCGTTCAGCCGGCCAGAGGGGCGGGATGCGTAAGCCGGGGATTGGTTGGGTCCCCCTCTTCGTGCTGCCGATCCTGCTTCCACAACCCTCGGTCCGGTCTAATCTTAGATTGAGAATGAACTCCGTATGCCTAAGCCAACCGATGAAACAAACGGGCGGGTGGGCAGGCACTACACCGGCCAGAGAGACAGGATGCACAAGCCGTGGATCGATAGGGTGGTAGGTGGGTTTAGGCACATCTTCATATTTCTGTGTGCCAATGCCATTTTATGGCTTGTAAATTCACACAATGGTCCCTTAAGCCTTCACGTGAAGTTTCGTGGCAAGACGACTCATTTTCTATTTTTCATGATTTTCGAAACTTTTTGCGGTTCAGGATTTTTTAAATTTTTTTCGAAAGGACCATTCGGAAAAAGTGTCCCCATTTTAGACACTTTAATTGCTACTGGCAGCAAACCTATAAAATCTCAAATGTTCTTTAAGAGGGTGTGGGTTCTTGTGGTTTGATGAGAGATGGGGGGCCAATATAAGGGCCAAGTACCGGCACCCATCGCACATCATGTGCGCACACCCCCCTCGTCCCCCTGATCCTCAGAACCCCAATGCCGCCGGTCAGGTTCTTCGGCAATGCTCTGGCGATGGTGCCACGGCAAAGAAAAATACGGCACCAGCACATGCCCGAGCCTAGCATGTGCTGCCGTAACGCTCGGTCTGATATGATCTTAGACTAGGAATGAACTCCGTAAGCCTAAGCCGAATCGACGATATGAGTGGGCAGGCGGCGGCGGGCACTATGCCGACCAGAGAGACGGGATGCACAGGCCGTGGATCGATAGGATGGTAGGTGGGTTTAGACACATCTTCATATTTCTGCATGCCAATGCCATTTTTATGGCTTGTAAATTCATACAATGGTCCCTTAAGCCTTCACCTGAAGTTTCATGGCAAGATGACTCGTTTTCTATTATTCACGATTTTCAAAATTTTTATGGTTCGGGATTTTTTAAACTTTTTTCGGAAAGATTTTTGCCCACAAACTTGGTAGAAGTGATCCTTGTATTTTTTTTGGCATACACAAAAAAATTCAGCTAAAAAATCGAAGTGTACAACATTTTGTGACCATTTGAAAAAAGTGTCCCCATTTCAGACACTTTAATGGCTACTGGCAGCAAACCTGTAAAATCTCGAATGCTGTTTAAAGGGGTGTGAGTTCTCGAGGTTTGATGAGGGATAGGTTGCCAATATAAGGGCCAAGTACCAGCACCCATCGCACATCATGTGCGCACAACCCCCCGGGCACTACGTCTGCCAGAGAGACGGGATGCGCAAGCCGTGGATCGATAGGGTGGTAGATGGGTTTAGGCACATCTTCATATTTCTGCATGCCAATGCCATTGTTATGGCTTGTAAATTCATACAATGGTCCCTTAAGCCTTCACGTGAAGTTTCATGGCAAGACGACTCGTTTTCTATTTTTCACGATTTTTGAAACTTTTTGTGGTTTGGGATTTTTTAAAATTTTTTCGAAAGGATTTTTGGGCCCAAACTTGGGAGACGTGATCCTTGTATTTTTGTTGGCATGCACAAAAAAATTCGGCTAAAAACTCGAAGTGTACAAGATTTTGTGACCATTTGAAAAAAGTGTCCCCATTTCAGACACTTTAATGGCTACTGGCAGCAAACCTGTGAAATCTCAAATGCTCTTTAAGGGGGTGTGAGTTCTCGAGGATTGATGAGGGATAGGGGGCCAATTTAAGGGCCAAGTACCAGCACCCATTGGACATCATGTGCGCACACACCCCCCGGCCCCCTGATCATCGGAACCGCAATGCCGTCCGTCAGGTTCTCCGGCGATGGTGCCACGGTGAGGAAAAATGTTGCACCAGCACATGCCCGAGCCCAGCAAGTGCTGTCGTAACCCTTGGTCTGGTCTGTCTTAGACTGCGAATAACTCGTATGCGTTAGACTGGGATGAACTCTGTATGCCTAAGTCAACGCACGAAACGAGCGTGCGGGGCTCAGCTGCGCCAGAAGGGCAGATCGCAAGACCGAGGATCAGTTGGGCCCTTTTGAATGTACTGATCCTGCTACCGAACCCTCGTCGGTGCTGATCTTTGACTAGGAATGACTTGTATGCCTAAGCCAACTCGATGAAACGAGGCGTATGGCAGGCACGTACGCCGGCAGAGAGAGAGAGGGATGCGCAAAGCCGGTGATCGATGCGTGGTTGGTGGGTTTAGCACATCTTCATATGTCTGCATGCCAATGGCCATTTTTGATGGCTTGTAAATTCATACAATGGTCCCTTAAGCCTTCACGTGAAGTTTCATGGTAAGACGACTCGTTTTCTATTTCTCACGATTTTTGAAACTTTTTGCGGGTCGGGATTTTTTAAAATTTTTTCGAAAGGATTTTTGGCCCCAAACTATGTAGACATGATCCTTGTATTTTTGTCGGCATGCACAAAAAAATTCAGCTAAAAACTTGAAGTGTACCAGATTTTGTGACCATTTGAAAAAAGTGTCCCCATTTCAGACACTTTAATGGCTACTGGCAGCAAACCTGTAAAATCTCAAATGCTCTTTAAGGGGGTGTGAGTTCTCGAGTTTTGATGAGGGATAGGGGGCCAATATAAGGGCCAAGTACCAGCACCCATCGCACATCATGTGCGCATACCCCCCGGCCCCCCCGATCATTGAAACCCGAATACCGTCGGTCATGTTCTTCGGTGATGGTACCCCGACGAAGAAAAATGCGGCACCAGCACATGCCCGAGCCCAGCATGTGCTGCCGCAACCCGCGGTCTGGTCTGATCTTAGACTGGGAATGAATTTCGTATGCTTAGACTGGGAATGAACTCCGAATGCCTAAGTCAACCCACGAAATGAGCGTGTGGGTGCTCAGCCGGCCAGAGGGGAAGGATGCGTAAGTCGAGGATCGGTCGGGTCCCCCACTACGTGCTACCGATCCTACTACCGTAACCCTCGATCTGGTCCAATCTTAGACTGGGAATGGACTCCGTATGCCTAAGCCAATCGACGAAACGAGCGGGCGGACGGGCAGAAGGGCACTATGCCGGCCAGAGAGACGAGATGCGCAAGGCGTGGATGGATAGGGTGGTAGGTGGGTTTAGGCACATATTCATATTTCTGCATTCCAATGTCATTTTTATGGCTTGTAAATTCATACAATGGTCCCTTAAGCCTTCACGTAAAGTTTCATGGCAAGACGACTCATTTTCTATTTTTCACGATTTTTGAAACTTTTTACGGTTCGAGATTTTTTAAAATTTTTTTGGAAGGAGTTTTGGCCCAAACTTGGTAGACGTGATCGTTGTATATTTTGTTGGTATGCGTAAAAACATTCACCTAAAAACTTGAACCGTACAAGATTTTGTGACCATTTGAAAAAAGTGTCCCCATTTCAGACACTTTAATGGCTACTGGCAGCAAACCTGTAAAATCTCAAATGCTCTTTAAGGGGGTGTGAGTTCTCGAGTTTTGATGAGGGATAGGGGGCCAATATAAGGGCCAAGTACCAGCACCCATCGCACATCATGTGCGCACACCCGCTCGGCCCCCCCGATCATCGAAAACCCAATGCCGTCGGTCAGGTTCTTCAGTGATGGTGCATCGCGAAGAAAAATGTGACACCAACACATGCCCGAGCCCAGCATGTGCTGTCGCAACCCTTGGTCTAGTCCAATTTTAGACTGGGAATGAACTCCGTAAGCTTAGACTTGGGAATGAACTCCGTATGCCTAAATCAACCCATGAAACGAGCGTGCGGGTGCTCAGTCAACCAGAGGGGTGGGATGCGTAAGCCGAGGATCGATCGGATCCCCCTCTGCATGCTGCCGATCCTGCTGTCGTAACCCTTAGTCTGGTTTGAACTTAGATTGGGAATGAACTCCGTATGCCTAAGCCAACCGACAAAATGAGCGGACGAGCGGACACTACGCCGGCCAGAGAGACGAGATGCACAAGCCATGGATCGATAGGGTGGTAGGTGGGTTTAGGGACATCTGCATATTTCTGCATGCCAATGCCATTTTTATGGCTTGTAAATTCATACAATGGTCCCTTAAGCCTTCACGTAAAGTTTCATGGCAAGACGACTCATTTTCTATTTTTCACGATTTTTGAAACTTTTTACGGTTCGAGATTTTTTAAAATTTTTTTGGAAGGAGTTTTGGCCCAAACTTGGTAGACGTGATCCTTGTATATTTTGTTGGTATGCATAAAAACATTCACCTAAAAACTTGAACTGTACAAGATTTTGTGACCATTTGAAAAAAGTGTCCCCATTTCAGACACTTTAATGGCTACTAGCAGCAAACCTGTAAAATCTCAAATGCTCTTTAAGGGGGTGTGAGTTCTCGAGTTTTGATGAGGGATAGGGGGCCAATATAAGGGCCAAGTACCAGCACCCATCGCACATCATGTGCGTATACCCCCCGGCCCCCCCGATCATCGAAACCTGAATACCGCCGGTCATGTTCTTCGGTGATGGTACCCCGACGAAGAAAAATGTGGCACCAGCACATGCCCGAGCCCAGTATGTGCTGCCGCAACCCGCGGTCTGGTCTGATCTTAGACTGGGAATGAATTCCGTATGCTTAGACTGGGAATGAACTCCGTATGCCTAAGTCAACCCACGAAATGAGCGTGCGGGTGCTCAGCCGGCCAGAGGGGAAGGATGCGTAAGTCGAGGATCGATCGGGTCCCCCACTACGTGCTACCGATCCTACTACCGTAACCCTCAATCTGGTCCAATCTTAGACTGGGAATGGACTCCGTACGCCTAAGCCAATCGACGAAACGAGCGGGCGGACGGGCAGAAGGGCACTATGCCGGCCAGAGAGACGGGATGCGCAAGGCGTGGATGGATAGGGTGGTAGGTGGGTTTAGGCACATCTTCATATTTCTGCATTCCAATGTCATTTTTATGGCTTGTAAATTCATACAATGGTCCCTTAAGCCTTCACGCTAAGTTTCATGGCAAGACGACTCATTTTCTATTTTTCATGATTTTTGAAACTTTTTACGGTTCGGGGTTTTTTAAAATTTTTTCGGAAGGAGTTTTTGGCCCCAAACTTGGTAGACATCATCCTTTTATTTTTGTTGGCAAGCGCAAAAAAAATTCAGCTAAAAAATCGAAGTGTACAAGATTTTGAGCCCATTTGAAAAAAGTGTCCCCATTTCAGACACTTTAATGGCTACTGGCAGCAAACCTGTAAAATCTCAAATGCTCTTTAAGGGGGTGTGAGTTCTCAAGGCTTGATGAGGGATAGGGGACCAATATAAGGGCCATGTACCAGCACCCATCGCACATCATGTGCGCACACCCCCCCGGCCCCCCCGATCGTCGGAACCCCAATGCCCTCGGTCAGGTTCTCTGGTGATGCTCCGACGATGGTGCCCTGGCGAAGAAAAAAGCGGCACCAACACATGCCCGAGCCCAACATGTGCTGCCACAACCCTCGGTCCAGTTCAATCTTATACTGGGAATGAACTCTATTTGCTCAGACTGGGAATGAACTCCGTATGCCTAAGTCAACTCACGAAACGAGCGTGCGGGTGCTCAGTCGGCCAGAGGGGTGGGATGCACAAGCCAAGGATTGACAGGGTCCTCCTCTGCGTGCTGCTGATCCTACTGCTGCAACCTTTAATCCGGTCTGATCTTAGACTGGGACTGAACTCCGTATGCCTAAGCCTACCGACGAAACGAGCGAGCTGGCGGGCGGGCAGGCACTACATCGGCCAGAGAGATGGGATGCGCAAGCCGTGGATCGATAGGGTGGTATGTGGGTTTAGGCACATCTTCATATTTTTACGTGCCAATGCCATTTTTATGGCTTGTAAATTCATGCAATGGTCCTTTAAGCCTTCATGTGAAGTTTCATGGCAAGCCGACTCGTTTTCTATTTTTCATGATTTTTGAAACTTTTTGCGGTTTGAATTTTTTTTAAATTTTTTCGGATGGAGTTTTGGCCCCAAACTTGGTAGACGTGATCCTTGTATATTTTTTGGCATGCACAAAAAAATTCAGCTAAAAACTCAAAGTGTACAACATTTTGTGACCATTTGAAAAAAGTGACTCCATTTTAGACACTTTAATGGCTACTGGCAGGAAACCTATAAAATCTCAAATGCTCTTTAAGGGGGTGTGAGTTCTAGAGGTTTGATGAGGGATAGGGGGCCAATATAAGGGCCAAGTACCAGCACCCATCGCACATCATGTGTGCACAGCCCCCCCGACCCCCCCGATCGTTGGAACCCCAATACCACCGGATAGGTTCTCCGGTGATGGTGCCCCGACGAAGAAAAATGCGGCACCAGCACATGCCCGAGCTGAGCATGTGCTGTCAGAACCCTCTGTCCGATCCGATCTTAGACTGGGAATGAACTCCATATGCTTAGACTGGGAATGAACTCTGTATGCCTAAGTCAACCCACAAAACGAGCGTGCGGGAGCTCAGTCGGCCAGAAGGGTGGGATGCGCAAGCCGAGGATCGGTCGGGTACCCCTCTGTCGCAACCCTTGGTTTGATCTACTCTTAGACTAGGAATGAACTCCGTATGCCTAAGCCAACCCGACAAAATGAGCGGGTGGGCGGGTGGGCACTACGCCGGCCAGAGAGACGGGATGCACAGGCTGTGGATCAATAGGGTAGCAAGTGGGTTTAGGCACATCTTCTTATTTCTGCATGCCAATGCCATTTTTATGGCATGGAAATTCATACAATGGTCCCTTAAGCCTTCACGTGAAGTTTCATGGCAAGACGACTTGTTTTCTATTTTTCATCATTTTCGAAACTTTTTACGGTTCCAGATTTTTTAAAATTTTTTCAGAAGGAGTTTTGGCCCCAAACATGGTAGACGTGATCCTTGTATTTTTGTTGGCATGCAAAAAAAAAATTCAGCTAAAAACTCGAAGTGTACAAGATTTTGTGACCATTTGAAAAAAGTGTCCCCATTTCAAACACTTTAATGGCTACTGGCAGAAAACCTGTAAAATCTCAAATGCTCTATAAGGGGGTGTGAGTTCTTGAGGTTTGATGAGGGATAGGGGGCCAATATAAGGGTCAAGTACCAGCACCCATCGCACATCATGTGCGCACAGCCCCCTCGGCCCCCCCAATCGTTGGAACCCCAATGCCGCCAGTCAGGTTCTCCGACGATGGTGCCCCGATGAAGAAAAATACGGCACCAGTACATGCCCGAGCCCAGCATGTGCTGTCGCAACCCTCGGTCTGATCTGATCTTAGACTAGGAATGAACTCCGTATGCTTAGACTGGGAATGAACTCTGTATGCCTAAGTCAACCCACAATACGAGCGTGCGGGAGCTCAGTCGGCCAGAGAGGCGGGGTGCGCAAGCCAGGGATCGATCGAGTCCCCTTTTGTGTGCTACCAATCCTACTGCCGCAACCCTCGGTTCGGTCTAATATTAGACTAGGAATGAACTTCATATGCCTAAGCCAACCGACAAAACGAGCGGACGGGCGGGTGGGCACTACGTCGGCTAGAGAGACAGGATGCACAAGTTGTGGATCGATAGGGTAGTAGGTGAGTTTAGGCACATCTTCTTATTTCTGCATGCCAATGCCATTTTTATGGATTGTAAATTCATACAATTGTCCCTTAAGCCTTCATGTGAAGTTTCATGGCAAGACGACTCGTTTTCTATTTTTCATGATTTCTGAAACTTTTTACGGTTCGATATTTTTTAAAATTTTTTTGGAAGGAGTTTTGCCCCAAACTTGGTAGACGTGATCCTTGTATTTTTTTTGGCATGCACAAAAAAATTCAGCTAAAAACTTGAAGTGTACAAGATTTTGTGACCTTTCGAAAAAAGTGTCCCCATTTCAGACACTTTAATGGCTACTGGCAGAAAACCTGTAAAATCTCAAATGCTCTTTAAGGGGGTCTGAGTTCTCGAGGTTTGATGAGGGATAGGGGGCCAATATAAGGGTAACGTACCAGCACCCATCGCACATCATGTGTGCACACCCCCTGGCCCCCCGATCGTCGGAACCCCAACGCCGTCGATCAAGTTCTCCGGCGATGCTCCAGCGATGGTGCCCCGACGAATAAAAATGCGACACCAGCACATGCCCGAGCCCAGAATGTGCTACCGTAACCCTCGGTCCGATCCGATCTTAGACTGGGAATGAACTCCATTTGCTTAGACTGGGAATGAACTCCGTATGCCTAAGTTAACCCACGAAACGAGTGTGCGGCGATCAGCCGGCCAGAGGGGCGGGATGCGCAAGCCGGGGATCGGTCGGGTCCCCCTCTAGATGCTGCAGATCTTGCTGCTGCAACCCTCAGTTTGGCCTGATCTTAGACTAGGAATGAACTCCGTATGCCTAAGCCAACCAATGAAATGAGTGGGCGGGCGGGCGGGCGGGCACTACGCCGGCCAGAGAGACGGGATGCGCAAGCCGTGGATCGATAAGGTGGTAGGTGGGTTTAGGCACATCTTCATATTTCTGCGTTCCAATGCCATTTTTATGGCTTGTAAATTCATACAATGGTCCCTTTAGCCTTCACGTGAAGTTTCATGGCAAGACGACTCATTTTCTATTTTTCATCATTTTCGAAACTTTTTATGGTTCCAGATTTTTTAAAATTTTTTCAGAAGGAGTTTTGGCCCCAAACATGGTAGACGTGATCCTTGTATTTTTGTTGGCATGCAAAAAAAAAATTCAGCTAAAAACTCGAAGTGTACAAGATTTTGTGACCATTTGAAAAAAGTGTCCCCATTTCAAACACTTTAATGGCTACTGGCAGAAAACCTGTAAAATCTCAAATGCTCTTTAAGGGGGTCTGAGTTCTCGAGGTTTGATGAGGGATAGGGGGCCAATATAAGGGTAACGTACCAGCACCCATCGCACATCATGTGTGCACACCCCCTGGCCCCCCGATCGTCAGAACCCCAACGCCGCCGATCAAGTTCTCCGACGATGCTCCAGCGATGGTGCCCCGACGAACAAAAATGTGACACCAGCACATGCCCGAGCCCAGAATGTGCTACCGTAACCCTCGGTCCGATCCGATCTTAGACTGGGAATGAACTCCATTTGCTTAGACTGGGAATGAACTCCGTATGCCTAAGTTAACCCACGAAACGAGTGTGCGGCGATCAGCCGGCCAGAGGGGCGGGATGCGCAAGCCGGGGATCGGTCGGGTCCCCCTCTAGATGCTGCAGATCTTGCTGCTGCAACCCTCAGTTTGGCCTGATCTTAGACTAGGAATGAACTCCGTATGCCTAAGCCAACCAATGAAATGAGTGGGCGGGCGGCGGGCGGGCGGGCACTACGCCGGCCAGAGAGACGGGATGCGCAAGCCGTGGATCGATAAGGTGGTAGGTGAGTTTAGGCACATCTTCATATTTCTGCGTTCCAATGCCATTTTTATGGCTTGTAAATTCATACAATGGTCCCTTAAGCCTTCACGTGAAGTTTCATGGCAAGACGACTCATTTTCTATTTTTCACGATTTTTGAAACTTTTTACGGTTCAGGATTTTTTAAAATTTTTTCGGAAGGAGTTTTGCCCCCAAACTTGGTAGACGTGATCCTTGTATTTTTGTTGGCATGCACAAAAAAATTAGCTAAAAACTCGAAGTGTACAAGATTTTGTGACCATGTGAAAAAAGTGTCCCCATTTCAGACACTTTAATGGCTACTGGCACCAAACTTGTAAAATCTCAAATGCTCTTTAAGGGGGTGTGAGTTCTCAAGGTTTGATGAGGGATAGGGGGCTAATATAAGGGCTAAGTACCAGCCCCCATCACACATCATATGCGCAAACACCCCTCCGACCCCCCCGATCGCCGAAACCCCAATGCTGCCAGATAGGTTCTCCGACGATGCTCCGGTGATGGTGCCTCGGTGAAGAAAAATGCAGCACCAGCACATGCCCGAGCCCAGCATGTGCTACTGCAACCTTCGGTCTGGTCCGATCTTAGATTGGGAATGAACTCCGTATGCCTAAGTCAACCCACGAAACGAGCGTACGGGCGCTTAGCCGACCAGAGGGGTGGGATGCGTAAGTCGAGGATCGATCGAGTCCCCCTCTACGTGCTGCCGATGCTGTTGTCACAACCCTTGGTTCGGTCCGATCTTAGACTCAGAATGAACTCCGTATGCCTAGGCCAATCGATGAAACGAGCAGGCGGGCGGGCACTACGCCGATCGGAGAGACGGGATGCGCAAGCGTGGATCGATAGGGTGGTAGGTAGGTTTATGCACATCTTCATATTTCTGCATTTCAATGCCATTTTTATGGCTTGTAAATTCAAACAATGGTCCCTTAAGCCTTCACATGAAGTTTCATGGCAAGATGACTCGTTTTCTATTTTTCATGATTTTTGAAACTTTTTGCGGTTTGGGATTTTTTAAAATTTTTTCAGAAGGATTTTTAGCCCCAAACTTGGTAGACCTGATCCTTGTATTTTTATTGACGTGGAAAAAAAATTTCAGCTAAAAACTCGAAGAGTACAAGATTTTGTGACCATTTGAAAAAAGTATCCCTATTTCAGATACTTTAATGGCTACTGGCAGCAAACCTGTAAAATCCTAAATGCTCTTTAAGGGGGTGTGAGTTGTCGAGGTTTGATGAGGGATAGGGGGCCAATATAAGGGCCAAGTACCAGCACCCATCGCACATCATGTGCACACCCCCCGGCCCCCCCGATCACTGGAACCCTATTGTCGTCGGTCAGGTTCTCCGGCGATGCTCCGACACAGTGCCCCGGTGAAGAAAAATGCATCACCAGCACATGCCCGAGCCCAGCATGTGCTGCCACAACCCTCAGACCAGTCCGATCTTAGATTGCGAATGAACTCCGTATGCTTAGACTGGGAATGAACTTCGTATGCCTAACTCAACCCATGAAACGAGCGTGCGGGTGCTCAGCCTACCAGAGGGGCGAGATGCGCAAGCCAGGGATTCGATCGGGTGCCCCTCTACGTGCTGTCGTAACCCTCGGTCTGGTCTGATCTAGACTGGGAATGAACTTCGTATGCCTAAGCCAACCAACGAATCAAGCGGGCGGGCGGGCGGGCACTACGCCGGCCAATGAGACGGGATGCGCAAGCCATGGATCGATAGGTTGGTAGCTGGGATTAGGCACATCTTCTTATTTCTACATACCAATGCCATTTTTATGGCTTGTAAATTCATACAATGGTCCCTTAAGCCTTCACGAGAAGTTTCCTAGCAAGACGACTCGTTTTCTATTTTTCACGATTTTCAAAACTTTTTACGGTTCGAGATTTTTTAAAATTTTTTCAGAAGGAGTTTTAGCCCCAAACTTATTCGATGTGATCCTGTATTTTTGTTGGCATGCATAAAAAAATTCAGATAAAAACTCGAAGTGTACAAGATTTTGTGAACATTTGAAAAAAGTGTCCCCATTTCAGACACTTTAATGGCTACTGGCAGTAAACCGATAAAATCTCAAATGCTTTTTAAGGGGGTGTGAGTTGTCAAGGTTTGATGAGGGATAGGGGACAATATAAGGGCCAAGTACCAGCACCCATCGCACATCATGTGTGCACACCCCCCGGCCCCCCGATCACCGGAACCCCAATGCCACCGGTCAGGTTCCCCGACGATGCTTCGGCGATGGTGCCCCGACGAAGAAAAATACGGCAGCAGCACATGCCCGAGCCCATTATGTGCTACCGCAACCCTCGGTATGATCCAATCTTAGACTGGGAATGAACTCCGTATGCCTAAGTCAACCTACGAAATGAGCGTGCGGGCACTCAACTGGCCAGAGGGGCAGGATGCGCAAGCCGAGGATCGGTCGGGCCCCCTCTGCGTGCTGTCGATCCTACTGCCGCAACCCTCAGTTCAGTCCAATCTGAGACTGGGAATGAACTCCGTATGCCTAAGCCAACCAATGAAACGAGCGGACGGGTGGGCAGGCACTACGTCGGCCAGAGAGACGGGATGCGCAAGCCGTGGATCTATAAGGTGGTAGGTGGGTTTAGGCACATCTTCATATTTTTGCATGCCAATGCCATTTTTATGGCTTGTAAATTCATACAATGGTCCCTTAAGCCTTCACGTGAAGTTTCATGGCAAGACGACTCGTTTTCTATTTTTCACGATTTTTAAAACTTTTTACGGTTCGGGATTTTTTAAACTTTTTTCAGAAGGAGTTTTGGCCCCAAACTTGGTAGACGTGATCCTTGTATTTTTATTGGCATGTACAAAAAAATTCAGCTAAAAACTCGAAGTGTACAAGATTTTGTGACTATTTGAAAAAAGTGTCCCCATTTCAAACACGTTAATGGCTACTGACAGCAAACCTGTAAAATCTCAAATGCTCTTTAAAGAGGTGTGAGTTCTTGAGGTTTGGTGAGGGATAGGGGGCCAATATAAGGGCCAAGCACCAGCACCCATCTCATATCATGTGCGCACACCACCCCGGCCCCTCCGATCGCCGGAACCCTATTACCGCCAGTCAGGTTCTTCGACGATCCTCCGACGATGGTGCCCCGGTGAAGAAAAATGTGGCACCAGCACATACCCGAGCCCAGCATGTGCTGCCGTAACCCTCGGTCTGGTGTGATCTTAGACTGGGAATGAACTCCGTATGCTTAGACTGGGAATGAACTCCGTAGGGCTAAGTCAACCGACCAGAGGGATGGGATACGAAAGTTGGGGATCGATTGGGTCCCCTTCTGCATGCTGCCAATCCTACTACTGCAACCCTCGGTCCAGTATGATCTTAGACTGGGAATGAACTCCGTATGCCTAAGCCAACCGACGAAATGAACGGGCAGGTGGGAGGGCGGGCACTACGTCGGCCAGAGAGACGGGATGCCTAAGCCGTGGATCGATAGGGTGGTTGGTGGGTTTAGGTACATCTTTATATTTTTGCATGCCAATGCCATTTTTATGGCTTGGAAATTCATATAGTGGTCCCTTAAGCCTTCACGTGAAGATTCATGGAAAGACGACTCGTTTTCTAGTTTTCATTATTTTCAAAACTTTTTACAGTTCGAGATTTTTTACAATTTTCTCGGATGGAGTTTTAGGCCCAAACTTATTAGACGTGATCCTTGTATTTTTTTTGGCATGCACAAAAAAATTCAGCTAAAAACTCGAAGTGTACAAGATTTTGTGACCATTTGAAAAAACTGCCCCCATTTAAGACACTTTATTGGCTACTAGCAGCAAACCTGTAAAATCTCAAATGCTCTTTAAGGGGGTGTGAGTTCTTGAGGTTTGATGAGGGACAGGGGGCAAATATAAGGGCCAAGCACCAGCACCCATCTCACATCATGTGCGCACACCCCCTGGCCCCCCCGATCGCCAGAACCGCAATGCTGTCGATCAAGTTCTCCGGCGATGCTCCTGCGATGGTGCCCCGACGAAGAAAAATGTTGCACCAACACAAGCCCGAGCCCAACATGTGCTACCACAACCCTCGGCCCAATCCGATCTTAGACTGGGAATGAACTTCGCCATGCTTGCTGGGGATTGAATCTATATGCCGTAAGTCAACCCACGAAATGAGCGTGCAGGCACTTCAGTGGCCAGAGGGGCAGGATACGCAAGCCGAGGATTGGTCAGGTTTCCCCTTCTACGTACGGCCGATCTTGCTGCACACAACCCTCGGTGTGATCCCAATCTTAGACTGGGGAATTGAACTCCGTATGCCTAAGCCAACCGACGAACCGAGCGGACCGGACGGGCAGGCACTACGTCGGGCCAGAGGCAATGGGGATAAGCAAGCCGTGGATCGATAGGGTGGGAGGTGGGTTTGATGCACATTCTTCATATTTCTGGCATGCCAATGCCATTTTATGGGTGTAGAATTCAGTATAAGTGGTACCTTAAGGCCTTCACGTGAAGTTGTCATGGCAAGACGACTCGTTTTTCTATTTTCACGATTTTGAAACTTTTTGTGGTTTGGGATTTTTTATATTTTTTCGGAAGGAGTTTTGGCCCCAAACTTGGTAGACGTGATCTTTGTATTTTTCTTGGCATGCACAAAAAAATTTAGCTAAAAACTCGAAGTGTACAAAATTTTGTGACCATTTGAAAAAAGTGTCCCCATTTCAGACACTTTAATGGCTACTGGCAGCAAACCTGTTAAATCTAAAATGCTCTTTAAGGGGGTGTGAGTTCTCGAGGTTTGATGAGGGATAGGGGGCCAATATAAGGGCCAAGTACCAGCACCCATCGCACATCATGTGCGCACACCCCCGGCCCCCTCTATCATCGGAACCCCAACACCGCCGGTCAGGTTTTTCGGTGAAGAAAAATACGGCACCAGCACATGCCCGAGCCCAGCATGTGCTGTCGCAACCCTCAGTCCAGTCCAATCTTAAACAAGGAACGAACTACGTATGCCTATGTCAACACACGAAACGAGCGTGCGGGTGCTCAGCCGACCAGAGGGGTGGGATGCACAAGCCTGGGATCAGTCGGGTCCCCCTCTGCGTGCCGTCGATCCTACTACTGCAACTCTCAGTCTGGTCCGATCTAAGACAAGGAATGAACTCCGTATGCCTAAGCCAACCGATGAAATGAGTGGGCGGGCGGGCACTATGTCGGCCAAAGTGGTGGGATGCGCAAGCCATGGATCGATAGGGTGGGAGGTGGGATTAGGCACATCTTCTTATTTTTGCATGCCAATGCCATTTTTATGGCTTGTAAATTCGTACAATAGTCCCTTAAGCCTTCACGTGAAGTTTCAAGGCAAGACAACTCGTTTTCTATTTTTCACAATTTTCAAAACTTTTTGCGGTTCGGGATTTTTTAAAATTTTTTCAGAAAGTGTTTTGGCCCCAAACTTGGTAGACGTGATCCTTGTATTTTAGTTAGGATGCACAAAAAAATTCAGCCAAAAACTCGAAGTGTACAAGATTTTGTGACCATTTGAAAAAAGTGTCCCCATTTCAGACACTTTAATGGCTACTGGCAGCAAACCTGTAAAATCTCAAATGCTTTTGAAGGGGGTGTGCGTTCTTGAGGCTTGATGAGGGATAGGGGGCCAATATAAGGGCCAAGTACCAGCAGCCATCGCACATCACGTGAGCACACCCCCCGACCCCCCCGATCACCGGAACCCCAACGCCGCCGATCAGGTTCTCTGGCGATCCTCCGAAGATGGAGCCCCGGCGAAGAAAAATGCAGCACCAGCACATGCCTGAGCCCAACATGTGCTGCCACAACCCTCAGTCCAGTCTGATCTTAGACTGGGAATGAACTCCGGATGCTTAGACTGGAAATAAACTCTGTATGCCTAAGTCAACCCACCAAACGAGCGCGTGGGCGCTCAGCCAGCCAGAGGGGCGGGATGCGTAAGTCGAGGATCGACCGGGTCCCCCTCAACGTGCTGTCGATCCTGCTACTGAAACCCTCAGTCCAGTCCGATCTTAGACTAGGAATGAACTCCGTATGCCTAATCCAACCAACGAAACGAGCGGGCGGGCGGGCGTGCGGGCACTACGTCGGCCAGAAAGACGGGATATGCAAGTCGTCGATCGATAGGGTGGTAGGTGGGTTTAGGCACTTCTTCATATTTTTGTGTGCCAATGCCATTTTTATGGCTTCTAAATTCATACAATGGTCCCTTAAGCCTTCACGTGAAGTTTCATGGCAAGATGACTTGTTTTCTATTTTTCACGATTTTTGAAACTTTTTACGGTTCGGGATTTTTTAAAATTCTTTCGGAAGGAGTTTTCACCCCAAACTTGGTAGACGTGATCCTTGTATTTTTTTTGGCATGTATAAAAAAATTCAGCTAAAAACTCCAAGTGTACAAGATGTTGTTACCATTTGAAAAAAGTGTCCCCATTTCAGACACTTTAATGGCTACAGGCAGCAAACCTGTAAAATCTCAAATGCTCTTTAAGGGGGTGTGCCTTCTCGAGGTTTGTTGAGCAATAGGGGGCCAATATAGGGGCCAAGTACCAGCACCCATCGCACATCATGTGCGCACAGCCCCCGGCCCCCCGATCGTCGGAATCCTAATGCCGCCGGTCAGGTTCTCCGGTGATGCTCCAACGATGGTGCCCCGACGAGGAAAAATGCAGCACCAGCACATGCTGGAGCCTAGCATGTGCTGCCGCAACCCTCGGTCCGGTCCGGTCTTAGACTGGGAATGAACTCCGTATGCCTAAGTCAACCCACGAAATGAGCGTGCGGGCGCTTAATCGACTGGAGGGCGGGATGCACAAGCCGGGAATCGGCCGGGTCCCCCTCTGCATGCTACCGATCCTGCTACCGTAACCTCGGTCTGGTCCGATCTTAGACTGGGAATGAACTCCGTATGCCTAAGCCAACCGACGAAACGAGTGGGCGGGCGGGCGAGCACTACGTCGGCCAGAGAGACAAGATGCGCAAGCCGTGGATCAATAGGTGGTAGGTGGGTTTAGGTACATCTTTATATTTCTGCATGCCAATGCCATTTTTATGGCTTGTAAATTCATACAATGGTCCCTTAAGCCTTCACGTGAAGTTTCATGGCAAGACGACTCATTTTCTATTTTTCACGATTTTCAAAACTTTTTACGGTTCAGGATTTTTTAAAATTTTTTCGGGAAGAGTTTTGGCCCCAAACTTGGTAGACGTGATCCTTGTATTTTTCTTGGTATGCACAAAACAATTCAGCTAAAAACTCGAAGTGTACAAGATTTTGTGACCATTTGAAAAAAGTGTCCCCATTTTCAGACACTTTAATGGCTACTGGCAGCAAACCTATAAAATCTCAAATGCTCTTTAGGGGGGTGTGAGTTCTTGAGGTTTGATGAGGTATAGGGGGCCAACATAACGGCCAAGTACCAGCGCCATCGCACATCATCTGTGCACACCCCCCGGCCCCCCCGATCGCTGGAACCCCAATGCCGTCGGTCAGGTTCTCCGACGATGCTCCGACGATGGCGCTCCGACGGAGAAAAATGCGGTACCAGCACATGCCCGAGCCCAGCATGTCCTGCCGTAACCCTCAGTCCAGTCCGATCTTAGACTGGGAATTAACTTTGTATGCTTAGACTGGGAATGAACTTCGTATGCCTAAGTCAACCCACGAAACGAGCGTGCGGGTGCTTAGCCGGCCAGAGGGGCGGGATGCACAAGTCGGGGATCGATCGGGTCCCCTCTACGTGCTGTCGATCCTGCTACCACAACCCTTGGTGTGGTCTGATCTTAGACTGGGAATAAACTCCGTATGCCTAAGCCAATCGATAAAACAAGCGGGTGGGCGGACGGGCGGGCACTACGTCGACCAGAGAGAAGGGATGCGTAAGCCGTGGATCGATAGGGTGGTAGGTGGGTTTAGGCACATCTTCATATTTCTGTGTGCCAATGCCATTTTTATGGCTTGTAAATTCATACAATGGTCCCTTAAGCCTTCACGTGAAGTTTCATGGCAGGACAACTCGTTTTCTATTTTTCTTGATTTTTGAAACTTTTTGCGGTTCAGGATTTTTTAAAATTTTTTCAGAAGGGGTTTTGGCCCCAAAGACGTGATCCTTGTATTTTTTTTGGCATGCACAAAAAAATTCAGCTAAAAACTCGAAGTGTACAAGATTTTGTGGCCATTTGAAAAAAGTGTCCCCATTTCAGACACTTTAATGGCTACTGGCAGCAAACCTGTAAAATCTCAAATGCTCTTTAAGGGGGTGTGAGTTCTCGAGGTTTGATGAGGGATAGGGGGCCAATATAAGGGCCAAGCACCAGCACCCGTCGCACATCATGTGCGTACACCCCCCCCCCCGATCGTTGGAACCCCAATTCATCGATCAGGTTCTTCGGCGAATGCTCGGTGATGGTGCCCCCGGCGAGAAAATGCGTCCACCAGCACATGCCCAAACTAGCAGGTGCGTGCCGTATACCTCGGTCCAGTCCGATCTTTAGACTGGGAGATGGAACTTCGTATGCTTACGGACTGGAAATGAACTCCGTATGCCTAAAGTCAACCCACAAACGAGCGTGCGGGCACTCAGCCGACCAGAGGGGCGGGATGCGCAAGCCGGGGATCCGTTGGGTCCCCCTCTGCGTGCTACCGATCCTGCTATCACAACCTTCGGTCTGGTCCAATCTTAGACTAGGAATGTACTCCATATGCGTAAGCAAACCAATGAAACGAGCGGGTGGGCGGGCGGGCGGGCACTACATCGACCAGAGAGACGGGATGCGCAAGCCGCTGATCGATAGGGTGGTAGGTGGGTTTAGGCACATCTTCATATTTCTGCATGCCAATACCTTTTTTATGGCTTGTAAATTCATACAATGGTCCCTTAACCCTTCACATGAAGTTTCATGGTAAGATGACTCGTTTTCTATTTTTCACGATTTTTGTAACTTTTTTCGGTTCGAGATTTTTTAAAATTTTTTCGAAAGTAGTTTTGGCCCCAAACATGGTAGACGTGATCCTTGTATTTTTTTTGGCATGCACAAAAACATTCAGCTAAAAACTCAAAGTGTAAAAGATTTTGTGACCATTTGAAAAAAGTGTCCCCATTTCAGACACTTTAATGGCTACTGGCAGCAAACCTGTAAAATCTCAAATGCTCTTTAAGGGGGTGTGAGTTCTCGAGGTTTGATGAGGGATAGGGGGCCAATATAAGGGCCAAGCACCAGCACCCGTCGCACATCATGTGCGTACACCCCCCGGCCCCCCCGATCGTTGGAACCCCAATGTCATCGATCAGGTTCTTCGGCAATGCTTCGGTGATGGTGCCCCGGCGAAGAAAAATGCGTCACCAGCACATGCCCAAACCTAGCATGTGCTGCCGTAACCCTCGGTCCAGTCCGATCTTAGACTGGGAATGAACTTCGTATGCTTAGACTGGAAATGAACTCCGTATGCCTAAGTCAACCCACAAAACGAGCGTGCGGGCACTCAGCCGACCAGAGGGGCGGGATGCGCAAGCCGGGGATCCGTTGGGTCCCCCTCTGCGTGCTACCGATCCTGCTATCACAACCTTCGGTCTGGTCCAATCTTAGACTAGGAATGTACTCCATATGCGTAAGCAAACCAATGAAAGAGCGGTGGGCGGGCGGGCGGGCACTACATCGACCAGAGAGACGGGATGCGCAAGCCGCTGATCGATAGGGTGGTAGGTGGGTTTAGGCACATCTTCATATTTCTGCATGCCAATACCTTTTTTATGGCTTGTAAATTCATAAATGGTCCCTTAACCCTTCACATGAAGTTTTCATGGTAAGATGACTCGTTTTTCTATTTTTCACGATTTTTGTAACTTTTTTCGGTTCGAGATTTTTTAAAATTTTTTCGAAAGTAGTTTTGGCCCCAAACATGGTAGACGTGATCCTTGTATTTTTGTTGGCATGCACAAAAACATTCAGCTAAAAACTCAAAGTGTAAAAGATTTTGTGACCATTTGAAAAAAGTGTCCCCATTTCAGACACTTTAATGGCTACTGGCAGCAAACCTGTAAAATCCCAAATGCTCTTTAAGGGGGTGTGAGTTCTCAAGGTTTGATGAGGATGGTGCAATAAGGGCCAAGTACCACACCCACTGCCACTCATGTGTGTACAGCCGGCCCGCTATCGTCTGAACCAAGTCCGGTCAGTTCTCCGATGATTTGGTGATGGTGCCCGACGAAGAAAAAATGTCACCAAGAATGCCCGAGCCCGCATGTGCTGTCGTAACCCGGTCTACTCCGATCTTAGCTAGGAATGAACTCCTATGCATAAGTCATCCATAAAACGAGCTGCGGCACTCAGTCTACCAAGGCGGGATGCGCAACCGAGGATCAGTTGGTCCCCCTCTTACGTGCTGTCGATCGTGCTGCCGCAACCCTCGGTCGTCCAACTTAGCTAGCATTAACTTCATTGCGTAAGCCAACCGATAACAACGGTGTGGGGGGCGACGGGCACTACGTCGACCAGAGAGACAGGATGCGCAAGCCGCGGATCGATAGGGTGGTAGGTGGGTTTAGGCACATCTTCATATTTTTGCATGCCAATACCATTTTTATGGCTTGTAAATTCATACAATGGTCCCTTATGCTTTCACGTGAAGTTTCATGGCAAGACGACTCGTTTTCTATTTTTCACGATTTTTGAAACTTTTTACGGTTCGAGATTTTTTACAATTTTTTCAGAAGTAGTTTTGGCTCCAAACTTGGTAGACGTGATCCTTGTATTTTTGTTGGCATGCACAAAAACAATCAGCTAAAAACTCAAAGTGTACAAGATTTTGTGACCATTTGAAAAAAGTGTCCCCATTTCAGACACTTTAATGGCTACTGGTAGCAAACCTATAAAATCCCAAATGCTCTTTAAGGGGGTGTGAGTTCTCAAGGTTTGATGAGGGATAGGGGGTAAATATAAGGGCCAAGTACCAGCACCCATCGCACATCATGTGCGTACACCCCCCCGGCCGCCCCGATCGTCGGAACCCCAACGTCGCCGGTCAGGTTCTCCGATGATGCTCTGGTGATGGTGCCCTGGCAAAGAAAAATGCATCACCAGCACATGCCTGAGCCCAGCAAGTGCTGCCGCAACCCTTGGTCTGGTCCGATCTTAGACTGGGAATGAACTCCGTATGCTTAGACTGGGAATGAACTCCGTATGCCTAAGTCAACCCATAAAACGAGCGTGCGGGAACTCAATCGACCAGAGGGGCGGGATGCGCAAGTCGGGGATCAACCGGGTCCCCCTCTGCGTGCTGCCAATCCTGCTGCCGTAACCCTTGGTCTGGTCCAATCTTAGACTAGGAATGAACTCCATATGCGTAAGCAAATCGATGAAACGAGCAGGTGGGCGGGCACGACGTCGACCAAAGAGACGGGATGCGCAAGCCGCGGATGGATAGGGTGGTAGGTGGATTTAGGCACATCTTCATATTTCTGCATGCCAATACCATTTTTATGACTTGTAAATTCATACAATGGTCCCTTAATCCTTCACATGAAGTTTCATGGCAAGACGACCCGTTTTCTATTTTCCATGATTTTTGTAACTTTTTATGGTTCAAAATTTTTTAAAATTTTTTCGAAAGTAGTTTTGGCCCCAAACTTGGTAGACCTGATCATTGTATTTTTGTTGGCATGCATAAAAAAATTCAGCTAAAAACACAAAGTGTACAAGATTTTGTGACCATTTGAAAAAAGTGTCCCCATTTCAGACACTTTGATTGCTACTGGTAGCAAACCTGTAAAATCTCAAATGCTCTTTAAGGGGGTGTGAGTTGTAGAGGTTTGATGAGGGATAGGGGGCCAATATAAGGGCCAAGTACCAGCACCCATCGCACATCATGTGCGCACACCCCTCCCGGCCTCCCCGATCGTCGGAACCCTAATGCCGCTGGTCAGGTTCTCTGGAGATGCTCTGGCGATGGTGCCCCGATGAAGAAAAATGCGGCACCAGCACATGCCCGGGCCTAGCATGTGCTTTCGCAACCCTTGGTCCAGTCTGATCTTAGACTGGGAATGAACTCTGTATGCTTAGACTGGGAATGAACTCCGTATGCCTAAGTCAACCCACGAAACGAGCGTGCGGGTGCTTAGCCGGCCAGAGGAGCGGGATGTGCAAGCCGGGGATTGGCCGGATCACCCTCTATGTGTTGCCGATCCTGCTGCTGCAACCCTAGATCTGGTCTAATCTTAGACTGGGAATGAACTCCATATGCCTAAGCCAATCGACGAAACGAGCAGGCAGACGGGCGGGCGGGCACTACGTCGGCCAGAGAGACAGGATGCGCAAGCCGTGGATCGATAGGGTGGTAGGTGGGTTTAGGCACATCTTCATATTTCTGCCTGCCAATGCCATTTTTATGGCATTTAAAAATAAATACAATGGTCCCTTAAGCCTTCACGTGAAATTTCGTGGCAAGATGACTCGTTTCCTTTTTTTCACGATTTTCAAAAAATTTGTGGTTCGAGTTTTTTTAAAATTTTTTCGGAAGGCGTTTTGGTGCCAAACTTGATACTTGTGATCCTTGTATTTTGTTGGCATGCACAAAAAAATTCAGCTAAAAACTCGAAGTGTACAAGATTTTGTGACCATTTGAAAATAGTGTCCCCATTTCAAACACTTTAATGGGCACTGGTAGCAAACCTGTAAAATCTCAAATGCTCTTTAAGGGGGTGTGAGTTCTCAAGGTTTGATGAGGGATTGGGGGCCAATATAAGGGCCAAGTACCAGTACCCATCGCACATCATGTGCGCACCCCCCGGCCCCCCCGATCGTCGGAACCCCAATGTCGTCGATCAGGTTCTCCGACGATGCTCCGACGATGGTGCCCCAGCGAAGAAAAATGCGACACCAGCACATGCCCGAGCCCAGCATGTGCTGCCCCAACCCTCGGTCCAGTCTGTTCTTAGACCGGGAATGGACTCCGTATGCTTTGACTGGGAATGAACTCCTATGCCTAAGTCAACCCACAAAACGAGCGTGCAGGCGTTCAGCCGGCCAAAGGGGTGGGATACGCAAGCCGGGGATTCGGTTGGGTCCCCCTCTGTGTGCTACCGATCTTGCTGCCGTAACCCTTGTTCAGGTCTAATCTTAGGCTGGGACTCAACTCCGTATGCCTAAGCCAACCGATGAAATGAGCAGGCAGGCGGGCGGACGGGCGGGTAGGCATTATGCCGGCCAGAGAGACGGGCTGCGCAAGCCATGGATCGATAGGGTGGATAGGTGGGTTGAGGCACATCTTCATATTTCTGTGTGCCAATGCCATTTTTATGGCTTGTAAATTCATACAATGGTCCTTTAAGCCTTCACGTGAAGTTTCATGGCATGACTACTCGTTTTCTATTTTTTACGATTTTTGAAACTTTTTTCGGTTCAGGATATTTTAAAATTTTTTCGGAAAGTATTTTGGCCCCAAACTTGGTAGACCTGATCCTTGTATTTTTGTTGGCATGCAAAAAAAAATTCAGCTAAAAACTCAAAGGGTACAAGATTTTGTGACCATTTGAAAAAATTATCCCCATTTCAACACTTTAATGGCTACTGGCAGCAAACCTGTAAAATCTCAAATGCTCTTTGAGGGGGTGTGAGTTCTCGAGGTTTGATGAGGGATAGGGGGCCAATATAAGGGCCAAGTACCAGTACCCATCGCATATCATGTGCGCCCCCCAGGCCCCCGATCGTCGGAACCCCAATCCCACCGATCAGGTTCTCCGACGATGCTCTGACGATGGTGCCCCGATGAAGAAAAATGTGGCACCAGCAAATGCCCAAGCCCAGCATTTGCTGCCGCAACCCTCGGTCTGGTCCGATCTTAGATTGGGAATGAACTCCGTATGCCTAAGTCAACCCATGAAATGAGCGTGTGGGCGCTCAGTCGGCTAGAGGGACGGGATGCGCAAGTCAGGGATCGGTCAGGTCCTCCTTTGCGTGCTACCGATCCTGCTGCCGCAACCCTCAGTGTGGTCTGATCTTAGACTGGGAATGAACTCCATATGCCTAAGCCAACCGACAAAACGGGCAGGTGGACGGGCGGGCGGGCACTACGACAGCCAGAGAGACGGGATGCGCAAGCTATGGATCGATAGGGTGGTAGGTGGGTTTAGGCACAGCTTCATATTTCTGCATGCCAATGCCATTTTTAGGACTTGTAAATTCATAAAATGGTCCCTTAAGCCTTCACGAGAAGTTTCATGGCAAGACGACTCGTTTTCTATTTTTCATGATTTTCGAAACTTTTTGCGGTTTGGGATTTTTTAAAATTTTTTCGAAAGGAGTTTTGGTCCAAAACTTGGTAGACATGATCCTTTATTTTTTCTGGCATGCACAAAAAAATTCAGCTAAAAACTCGAAGTGTACAAGATTTTGTGACCATTTGAAAAAAGTTTCCCCATTTCAAACACTTTAATGGCTACTGGCAGCAAACCTGTAAAATCTGAAATGCTCTTTAAGGGGGTGTGAGTTGTAGAGGTTTGATGAGGGATGGGGGGCCAATATAAGGGCCAAGTACCAGCACCCACCGCACATCATGTGCGCACACCCCCCCGGCCCCCCCGATCGCCGGAACCCCAATGCCGCTGGTCAGGTTCTCCGACAATGCTCCGACGATGGTGCCCCGACGAAGAAAAATGCGGTGCCAGCACATGCCCGATCCCAGCATGTGCTGCCGCAACCCTCGGTCTGGTTCGATCTTAGACTGGGAATGAACTCCGTATGCTTAGGTTGGGAATGAACTCCGTATCCTAAGTCAACTCACGAAACGAGCGTACGGGCGCTCAACCGGCCAGAGGGGCGGGATGCGTAAGCCGGGGATCGATCAGATCCCCTTTTAAGTGCTACCCATCCTGCTGTCCCAACCCTCGGTCCGGTCTGATCTTATACTGGGAATGAACTCCATATGCCTAAGCCAATCGATGAAACGAGAAGGCGGGCGGGCACTACACCGACTAGAGAGACAGGATGCGCAAGCCGTGGATCGATAGGGTGGTAGGTGGATTTAGGTACATCTTCATATTTCTACGTGCCAATGCCATTTTTATGGCTTGTAAATTCATATAGTGGTCCCTTAAGCCTTCATGTGAAGTTTCTTGGCAAGACGACTTGTTTTCTATTTTTCACGATTTTCGAAAGTTTTTGCGGTTTGGGATTTTTTAAAATTTTTTCAGAAGGAGTTTTGGCCCCAAACTTGGTAGACATGATCATTTTATTTTTTTTGGCTTGCACAAAAACATTCAGCTAAAAAATCGAAGTGTACAAGATTTTGTGACCATTTGAAAAAAGTGTCCCCATTTCAGACACTGTAATGGCTACTGGCAGCAAACCTGTAAAATCTCAAATGCTCTTTAAGGGGGTGTGAGTTCTTGAGGTTTGATGAGGGATAGGGGGCCAATATAAGGGCCAAGTACCAGCACCCATCGCACATCATGTGTGCACCCCCGGGCCCCTCGATCACCGAAATCCCAATGCCGCCGGTCATGTTCTCCAGCGATGCTCCAACATGGTGCCCCGGTGAAGAAAAATGTGTCACCAGCACATGCCCGAGCCCAACATGTGCTACCATAACCCTCGGTCCGGTCAGATCTTAGACTGGGAATGAACTCCCTATGCTGAGACTGGGAATGAACTCCGTATGCCTAAGTCAACCCAGGAAACAAGCATGCGGGCGCTCAACCGGCCAGAGGGGCAGGATGCGAAAGTCGGGGATCGATCAGGTCCCTTTCTATGTGCTGCCGATCCTACTATCACAACCCTCGGTCTGGTCTGATCTTAGACTGGGAATGAACTCCGTATACCTAAGCTAACTGACGAAACGAACGGGCGGGTGGGAGAGTGGGCACTACGTCGGCCAGAAAGACGGGATGCGCAAGCCGTAGATCGATAGGGTGGTTGGTGGGTTTAGGTACATCTTTATATTTTTGCATGCCAATGCCATTTTTATGGCTTGTAAATTCATATCGTGGTCCCTGAAGCCTTCACATGAAGATTCATGGAAAGACGACTCGTTTTCTATTTTTCACGATTTTCAAAACTTTTTACGGTTCGGGATTTTTTAAAATTTTTTTGGATGGAGTTTTGGCCCCAAACTTGGTAGACGTGATCCTTGCATTTTTGTTGGCATGCACAAAACAATTCAGCAAAAAACTCGAAGTGTACCAAATTTTGTGACCATTTGAAAAAAGTGCCCCCATTCAACACACTTTAATGGCTACTGGCAGCAAACCTGTAAAATCTCAAATGCTCTTTAAGGGGGTGTGAGTTCTTGAGGTTTGATGAGTTATAGGGGGCCAATATAAGGGCCAAGCACCAGCACCCATCTCACATCATGTGCGCACACCCTCCCAGCCCCCCCGATCTCCGGAACAGCAATGCCGTCAGTCAGGTTCTCCGGCGATGCTCCGGTGATGGTGCCCAGGCGAAGAAAAATGTTGCACCAGCACATGCCTGAGCCCAGCATGTGCTGCCGTAACCCTCGGTCCAATCCGATCTTAGACTGGGAATTAACTCTGCATGCTTAGACTGGGAATGAACTCTATATGCCTAAGTCAACCAACGAAACGAGCGTGCGGGCACTCAGCCGACCAGAGGGGTGGGATGCACAAGCCGGGGATCGGTCGGGTCCCCTTCTGCATGCTGCCAATCCTGCTACTGCAACCCTCGGTACGATCCAATCTTAGACTGGGAATGAACTCTATATGCCTAAGCCAACCGACGAAACGAGCGGACGGGCGGGCGGGCAGGCACTACACCGACCAGAGAGATGGGATGCACAAGCCGTGGATCGATAGGGTGGTCGGTGGGTTTAGGCACATCTTCATATTTCTGCGTGCCAATGCCATTTTTATGACTTGTAAATTCATACAATGGTCCCTTAAGCCGTCACGTGAAGTTTCATGGCAAGACGACTCATTTTCTATTTTTCACAATTTTTGAAACTTTTTACGATTCGGGATTTTTTAAAATTTTTTCGGAAGGAGTTTTGGCCCCAAACTTGGTATACGTGATCCTTGTATTGGATTGACATGCACAAAAAAATTCAGCTAAAAACTCGAAGTGTACAAGATTTTGTGACCATTTGAAAAAAGCGTCACCATTTCAGACACTTTAATAGCTACTGGCAGCAAACCTATAAAATCTCAAATGCTCTTTAAGGGGGTGTGAGTTCCAGAGGTTTGATGAGGGATAGGGGGCCAATATAAGGACCAAGTACCAGCACCCATCACACATCATGTGCGCACACCCCCCCGGCCCCCTGATCGTCGGAACCCCAATACCGCCGGTCAGGTTCTCCGGTGATGCTCCAGTGAAGGTGCCTCGACAAAGAAAAATACGGAACCAGCACATGCCCGAGCCCAGATGTGCTACCGCAACCCTCGATCTGGTCTGATCTTAGACTGGGAATGAACTCCGTATGCCTAAGCCAACCGACGAAACGACTGGGCGGGAGGATGGGTGGGCACTATGCCGGCTAGAGAGACGGGATGCGCAAGCCGTGGATCGAGAGGGTGGTCGGTCAGTTTAGGTACATCTTCATATTTCTGTGTGCCAATGCCATTTTTATGGCTTGTAAATTCATACAATGGTCCCTTAAGCCTTCACGTGAAGTTTAATGGCAAGACGACTGGTTTTCTATTTTTCACGATTTTTGAAACTTTTTACGGTTTGGGATTTTGTAAAATTTTTTCGAAAGGCGTTTTGGCCTAAAACTTGGTAGACATGATCCTTGTATTTTTGTTGGCATGCAAAAAAAATTCAGCTAAAAACTCGAAGTGTACAAGATTTTGTGACAATTTAAAAAAGGTGTCCCCATTTCAGACACTTTAATGGCTACTGGCAGCAAACCTGTAAAATCTCAAATGCTCTTTAAGGGGGTGTGAGTTCTCGAGGTTTGATGAGGGATAGGGGGACAATATAAGGGCCAAGTACCAGCACCCATTGCACATCATGTGCGCGCACCCCCCCTGACCCCCTCGATCGCCGGAACCCCAATGCCGTCGATCAGGTTCTCCGTTGATGCTCCGACGATGGTGCCCTGGCGAAGAAAAATGTGGCACCAGCACATGCCCGAGCCCAGCATGTGCTGCCGCAACCCTCGATTCGATCCGATCTTAGACTGGGAATGAACTCCATATGCTTAGACTGGGAATGAACTCCGTATGCCTAAGTCAACCCATAAAAAAGAGTGCGGGCGCTCAGCCACCAGAGGGGCGGGATGCGCAACCCGAGGATCGGTCAGGTCCCCCTCTGCGTGCTACTGATCCTGCTACCACAACCCTCAGTCCGGTCTGATATTAGACTGGGAATGAACCCTGTAAGCCTAAGCCAACCAACAAAACGAATGGACGGGCAAACGGGCGGTCGGTGGGTTTAGGCACAGCTTGATATTTGTGTGTGCCAAAGCCATTTTTATGGCTTGTAAATTCATATAGTGGTCCCTTAAGCCTTCGTGTGAAGTTTCGTGGCAAGATGACTTGTTTTCTATTTTTCACGATTTTTGAAAGATTTCGCGGTTCGAGATTTTTTAAAATTTTTTCAAAAGGAGTTTTGGCCCCAAACTTGGTAGACATGATCGTTTTATTTTTGTTGCCATGCACAAAAACATTCAGCTACAAAATCGAAGTGTACAAAATTTTGTGACCATTTGAAAAAAGTGTCCCCATTTCAGACACTTTAATGGCTACTGGCAGCAAACCTATAAAATCTCAAATGCTCTTTAAGGGGGTGTGAGTTCTCGAGGTTTGATGAGGGATTGGGGGCCAATATAAGGGCCAAGTACCAGCACCCATCGCACATCATGTGCGTACCCCCCCGGCCCCCCAGATCGTCGGAACCCCAATGCCGCCGTTCAGGTTCTCTGGCGATGCTCCGACGATGGTGCCCTGGTGAAGAAAAATGCGGCACCAGCACATGCTCGAGCCCAGCATGTGCTACCCCAACCCTCGGTGTAGTCTGATCTTAGACCGAGAATGAACTTCGTATGCTTTGACTGTGAATGAACGCCATATTCCTAAGTCAACCCACGAAACGAGCGTGCGGGTGCTCAGCTGGCCAGAGGGGCGGCATGCATAAGCCGGGGATCGGTTGGGTCCCCCTCTGCATGCTGCCAATCTTGCTGCCAGATCCCTCGGTCTGGTTCGATCTTAGACTGGGAATGAACTCCGTATGCCTAAGCCAACCGATGGAACGAGCGGGCGGGTGGGCGGGCACTACGTCAACTTGAGAGACGGGATGTGTAAGTCGTGGATCGATAGGGTGGTAGGTGGGTTTAGGCACATCTTCATACTTCTACGTGTCAATGCCATTTTTATGGCTTGTAAATTCATACAATGGTCCCTTAAGCCTTCATGTGAAGTTTCATGGCAAGACGACTCATTTTCTATTTTTCATGATTTTTGAAACTTTTTGCGGTTTCAGGATTTGTTAAAATTTTTTCGAAAGGAGTTTTGGACCCAAACTTGGTAGACGTGATCCATGTATTTTTGTTGGCATGCAAAAAAAAATTCAGCTAAAAACTCGAAGTGTACAAGATTTTGTGACCATTTGAAAAAAGTGTCCCCATTTCAGACACTTTAATTGCTACTGGCAGCAAACCTGTAAAATCTCAAATGCTCTTTAAGGGGATGTGAGTTCTCAAGGTTTGATGAGGGATAGGGGACCAATATAAGGGCTAAGTACCAGCACCCATCGCACATCATGTGCACACACCCCCCAGCCCCCCCGATCGCCGGAACCTCAATGCCGCCCATCAGGTTCTCTGGCGATGCTCCAACGATGGTGCCCGGGGAAGAAAAATGTGGCGCCAGCAAATGCCTGAGCCCAGTATGTGCTACCCCAACTCTCGGTCTGGTCCGATCTTAGACTGGGAATCAACTCCGTATGCTTAGACGGAGAATGAACTCCGTATGCGTAAGTGAACCCACGAAATGAGCATGCGGGCGCTCAGCCGGCTAGAGGGGCGGGATGCACAATCCGGGGACCGGCCGGGTCCCCCTCTGTGTGCTGGCAATCCTACTACCTCAACCCTCAGTCTGGTCCGATCTTGGACTAGGAATGAACTCCGTATGCCTAAGCCAACCGACAAAACGAGCGGGCGGGCGAGCGCGGGGGCACTACCCCGGCTAGAGAGACGGGATGCGCAAGCCGTGGATCGATAGGGTGGTAGGTGGGTTTAGGCACATCTTCATATTTCTGCATGCCAATGCCATTTTTATGGCTTGTAAATTCATACAATGGTCCTTTAAGCCTTCACTTGAAGTTTCATGGCAAGACGACTCGTTTTCTATTTTTCACGATTTTCAAAACTTTTTGCGGTTCGAGATTTTTTAAAATTTTTTCAGAAGGAGTTTTGGCCCCAAACTTGGTAGATTTGATCCTTGTATTTTTGTTGGCATGCAAAAAACAATTCAGCTAAAAACTTGAAGTGTACAAGATTTTGTCACCACTTGAAAAAAGTGTCCCCATTTCAGACGCTTTAATGGCTACTGGCAGCAAACCTGTAAAATCTCAAAAGCTCTTTAAGGGGGTGTGAGTTCTCGAGGTTTTATGAGGGATAGGGGGCCAACATAAGGGCCAAGTACCAGCACCCATCGCACATCTTGTGCGCACACCCCCCTGGCCCCCTCGATCGCCGGAACCCCAATGCCGTCGATCAGGTCTCCGGCGATGCTTCGACGATGGTGCCCCGACGAAGAAAAATGAGGCACCAGCACATGCCCGAGGCCAGCATGTGTTGCTGCAACCCTCGGTCTAATCCGATCTTAGACTGGGAATGAACTTCGTATGCCTAAGTCAACTCACGAAATGAGCATGCGAGCGGTCAGCCGGCTAGAGGGGCGGGATGCGCAAGCTGGGGATCGGTCGGGTCCCCCTCTGCGTGCTACCGATCCTGCTACCGCAACCCTCCATTTGATCCGATCTAAGACTGGGAATGAACTCCGTATGCCTAAGCCAACTGACAGAACGAGCGGGCAGACGGGCGAACGGGCACTATGCCGGCCAGAGAGACGGGATGCGCAAGCCGTTGATCGATGGGTGGTAGGTGGGTTTAGGCACATCTTCATGTTTCTACATGCCAATGCCATTTTGATGGCTTGTAAATTCATACAATGGTCCCTTAAGCCTTCAGGTAAGGTTTCATGGCAAGACAACTCGTTTTCCATTTTCATGATTTTTGAAACTTTTTGTGGTTCGGGATTTTTTAAAATTTTTTCGAAAGGAGTTTTGGTATTAAACTTGGTAGACGTGATACTTGTATTTTTATTGGCTTGCACAAAAAAAATCAGCTAAAAACTCAAAGTGTTCAATATTTTGTGACCATTTGAAAAAAGTGTCTGCATTTTTGACACTTTAATGGCTACTGGCAGCAAACCTGTAAAATCTCAAATGCTCTTTAAGGGGGTGTGAGTTCTTGAGGTTTTATGAGGGATAGGGGGCCAATATAAGGGCCAAGTACCAGCACCCATCGCACATCATGTGCGGACACCCCCCCGGCCCCCCCGATCGTCGAAACCCTAATGCTACCGATCAGGTTCTTTGGCGATGGTGCCCCGGTGAAGAAAAATGCAGCACCAGCACTTGCCCAAGCCCAGCATGTGCTGCCGCAACCCTTGATCTGGTCTGATCTTAGACTGGGAATGAACATCGTATGCTTAGACTGGGAATGAACTCTGTATGGCTAAGGCAATCCATGAAACGAGCGTACGGGCGCTCAGTCGGCCAGAGGGGCGGGATGCACAAGTCGGGAATCGACCGGGTCCCCGTCTACGTGCTGCTGATCCTGCTACTGCAACCCTCGGTTTGGTCCAATCTTATACTGGGAATGAACTCCATATGCCTAAGCCAACCAACGACACAGCGGGCGGGTGGGCGGGCGGGCACTACGCCGACCAGAGAGACGGGATGCGTAAGCCATGGATCGATAGGGTGGTAGGTGGGTTTAGGCACATCTTCATATTTTTGCATGCCAATGCCATTTTTATGGCTTGTAAATTCATACAATGGTCCCTTAAGCCTTCAAGTGAAGTTTCATGGCAAGATGACTCGTTTTCTATTTTTCACGATTTTCAAAACTTTTTACGGTTCGGGATTTTTTTAAATTTTTTCGGAAGGATTTTTGGCCCTAAACTTGGTAGACGTGACCCCTGTATTTTTGTTGGCATGCATAAAAAAATTCAGCTAAAAACTCGAAGTGTACAAGATTTTGTGGCCATTTGAAAAAAGTGTCCCCATTTCAGACACTTTAATGGCAACTGGCAGCAAACCTATAAAATCTCAAATGCTCTTTAAGGGGGTGTGAGTTCCCGAGGTTTGATGGGGGATAGAGGGCCAATATAAGGGCCAAGTACCAACCCCCATTGCACAACATGTGCGCACACGCCCCCGACCCCCCCGATCGTCGGAACCCCAATGCTGCCGGTCAGGTTCTCCGGTGATGCTCCGGTGATGGTGCCCCGGTGAAGAAAAATGTGGCACCAGCACATGCCCGAGCCCAGCATGTGCTACCGTAACCCTCGATCCAATCCGATCTTAGACTAGGAATGAACTTCGTATGCTTATACTGGGAATGAACTCCATATGGCTAAGTTAATCCATGAAATGAGCGTACGAGCGCTCAGCCGGCCGGAGGGGCGGGATGCACAAGCCGGGGATCGGCATGGTCCCCCTCTGCGTGCTGCTGATCCTGCTACCACAACCCTTGGTCTGGTCCAATCTTAGACTAGGAATGAACTCCGTATGCCTAAGCCAACCAATGAAACAGTGGGCGGGTGGGCTAGCGGGCACTAGGTCGGCCAGAGAGACGGTATGCGCAAGCCGTGGATCGATAGGGTGGTAGGTGGGTTTAGGCACATTTTCATATTTCTTAATGCCAATGCCATTTTTATGGCTTGTAATTCATACAATGGTCCCTTAAGCCCTCAAGTGAAGTTTCATGGCAAGATGACTCGTTTTCTATTTTTCACGATTTTTGAAACTTTTTGCGGTTCGGGATTTTTTAAAATTTTTTCGGATGGTGTTTCGGCCCCAAACCTGGTAGACGTGATCCCTGTACTTTTTTTGGCATGCACAAAAAAATTCAGCCAAAAACTCGAAGTGGACAAGATTTTGTGACCATTTGAAAAAAGTGTCCCCATTTCAGACACTTTAATGGCTACTGGCAGCAAACCTGTAAATTCTCAAATGCTCTTTAAGGGGGTGTGAGTTCTCAAGGTTCGATGAGGGATAGGGGGCCAATATAAGTGCCAAGTGCCAGCACCAATCGCACATCATGTGTGCACACCCCCCAGCCCCTCCGATCGTCGGAACACCAATGCCTCGGTCAGGTTCTCCGGCGATGGTGCCCCGACGAAGAAAAATACGGCACCAGCACAAGCCCGAGCCTAGCATGTGCTGCCGCAACCCTTGGTCTGGTCCGATCATAGATTGGGAATGAACTTCGTATGCCTAAGTCAACGCATGAAATGAGCGTGCGGGCGCTCAGCTGGCCAGAGAGGCGGGATGCGCAAGTCGGGGATCGGTCGGGTCCCCCTCTACGTGCTGTCGCAACCCTCGGTCAGTCCGATCTTAGACTGGCACTGAACTCCATATGCTTAGACTGGGAATGAACTCCGTATGCCTAAGTGAACCCACGAAACTAGCGTGTGGGTGCTCAGCCGGCCAGAGGGGTAGGATGCGCAAGCTGCGGATCGGTCGGGTCCCCCTCTGCGTGCTACCGATCCTGTTGCCGCAACCCTCAGTCTGATCTAATCTTAGACTGGCAATGAACTCCGTATGCCTAAGGCAACAGATGAAACGAGCGGGCGGGCAGGCACTACGCCGACCAGAGAGACGAGATGCGCAAGCCATGGATCGGTAGGCTGGTAGGTTTGTTTAGGCACATCTTCATATTTCTGCATGCCAATGCAATTTTTATGGCTTGTAGATCCATACAATGGTCCTTTAAGCCTTCACGTGAAGTTTCATGGCAAGACGACTCGTTTTCTATTTTTCACGATTTTTGAAACTTTTTGTGGTTCAGGATTTTTTAAATTTTTTTTGGAAGGAGTTTCGGCCCCAAACTTGGTAGACGTGATCCTTGTATTTTTGTTGGCATGCACAAAAACATTCAGCTAAAAACTCGAAGTGTATAAGATTTTGTGACCATTTGAAAAAAATACCCCCATTTCAGACACTTGAATGGCTACTGGCAGCAAACCTGTAAAATCTCAGTTGCTCTTTAAGGGGGTGTGAGTTGTCGAGGTTTGATGAGGGATAAGGGGCCAATATAAGGGCCAAGTACCAGCACCCATCACACATCATGTGCGCACACCACCCCCGGCCCCCCGATCGTCGAAACCCCAATGCTGTCGATCAGGTTCTTTGACGATGCTCCGGTGATGGTGCCCTGGCAAAGAGAAATGCAGCACCAGCACATGCCCGAGCCCAGCATGTGCTGCCGTAACCCTCGATCCGATCCGATCTTAGACTGGGAATGAACTCCGTATGCTTAGACAGGGAATGAACTCCTTATGCCTAAGTCAATCCACGGAACGAGCGTACGGGCGCTTAGCTGACTAGAAGGGCGGCATCCACAAGCCGGGGATCGACCGGGTCCCCCTCTGCGTGCTGTCAATCCTACTGCCATAACCGTTGGTCCGGTCCAATCTTAGACTGGGAATGAACTCGATATGCCTAAGCATACTGAAGAAATGAGCAGGCAGCCAGGCGGGCGGGCACTGCACCGGCCAGAGCGACGGGATGCGCAAGCCGTGGATCGATAGGGTGGCAGGTGGGTTTAGGCACATCTTCATATTTCTGCGTGCCAATGCCATTTTTATGGCTTGTAAATTCATACAATGGTCCCTTAAGCCTTCACACGAACTTTCATGGCAAGACGACTCGTTTTCTATTTTTCATGATTTTTGAAACTTTTTACGGTTCAGGATTTTTTAAAATTTTTTTGGATGGATTTTTGGCCGCAAACTTGGTAGACCTGATCCTTGTATTTTTGTTGGCGTGCATAAAACAATTCAGCAAAAAACTCAAAGTGTACAAGATTTTGTGACCATTTGAAAAAAGTGTCCCCATTTTTAGACACTTTAATGGCTACTGGCAGCAAACCTGTAAAATCTCAAATGCTCTTTAATGGGGAATGAGTTCTCAAGGTTTGATGAGGGATAGGGGGCCAATATAAGGGCCAAGTAATAGCACCCATCGCACATCATGTGCGCACACTCCACCCCCCTCGGCCCCCCGATCGTCGGAACCCCAATGCCGTCGGTCAGGTTCTCCGGTGATGGTGCCCCGACGAAGAAAAATGCGGCACCCGAGCCTAGCATGTGCTGCCGTAACCCTTGATCCGGTCTGATCATAGATTGGGAATGAACTTCGTATGCCTAAGTCAACGCACGAAATGAGCGTGCGGGCGCTCAGCTGGCCAAAGAGGCGGGATGCACAAGTCAGGGATCGATCGGGTCCCCCTCTGCATGCTCTCGATCCTGCCGCCGCAACCCTCGGTCTGGTCTGATCTTAGACTGGGAATGAACTCCGTATGCCTAAGCCAACCGACGAAACGAGCGGGCGTGAGGGCACTACGCCGGCCAGAAAGACGGGATGCGCAAGCCGTGGATCGATAGGGTGGTAGGTGGGTTTTGGCACATCTTCATATTTCTACGTGCCAATGCCATTTTTAGGGCTTGTAAATTCCTACAATGGTCCCTTAAGCCTTGATGTGAAGTTTCATGGCAAAACGACTCGTTTTCTATTTTTCATGATTTTTGAAACTTTTTGCGGTTCGGGATTTTTTTAAATTTTTTCAGAAGGAATTTTGGCCCCAAACTTGGTAGAAATGATCCTTGTATTTTTTTGGCATGCACAAAAAAATTCAGCTAAAAACTCGAAGTGTACAAGATTTTGTGACCATTTGAAAAAAGTGTGCCCATTTCAGACACTTTAATGGCTACTGGCAGCAAACCTATAAAATCGCAAATACACTTTAAGGGGTGTGAGTTCTCGAGGTTCGATGAGGGATAGGGGGCCAATATAGGGGCCAAGTACCAGCAACCATCGCACATCATGTGCGCACACCCCCCCGATCGTCGTAACCCTAATGTCGCTGGTCAGTTTCTCCGGGCGATGGTGCCACGGCGAAGAAAAATACGGCACCAGCACATGCCCAAGCCAAGCATGTGCTGCCACAACCCTTAGTCTGGTCTGAACTTAGACTAGAAATGAACTCCGTATGCTTAAGTCAACCCACGAAACGAGCATGCGGGCGCTCAGCTGACTAGAGGGGCGGGATGCGCTAGCCGAGGATCGGACAGGTCCCCTTGTGCGTGCTGCCGATCTGCTGCTGCAACCCTCGGTTTGATCTGATCTTAGACTGGGAATGAACTCCGTATGCCTAAGCCAACCGACGGAACGAGTGGGCGGACGGGCACTACGCTGGCCAGAGAGATGGGATGCGCAAGTCGTGGATTGATAGGGTGGTAGGTGGGTTTAGGCACATCTTCATATTTCTACGTGCCAATGCCATTTTTATGGCTTGTAAATTCATACGACTCGTTTTCTATTTTTCATGATTTTTAAAACTTTTTACGGTTCGAGATTTTTTAAAATTTTTTCGAAAAGCGTTTTGGCCCTAAACTTGGTAGACGTGATCCTTGTATTTTTATTGGCATGCATAAAAAAATTCAGCTAAAAACTCAAAGTGTACAAGATTTTGTGACCATTTGAAAAAAGTGTCCCCATTTCGAACACTTTAATGGCTCCTGGCAGCAAACCTGTAAAATCTCAAATGCTGTTTAAGGGGGTGTAAGTTCTTGAGGTTTGATGAGGGATAGCGGGCCAATATAAGGGCCAAGTACCAGCACCCATCGCACATCATGTGCTCATACCCCCCAGCCCCCGATTGTCGGAAACCCAATCTCGTCGGTCAGGTTCTCTGACGATGGTGCCCCGACGAAGAAAAATACGGCACCAGCACATGCCCGAGCCAAGGATGTGCTGCCACAACCCTCGGTCCGGTCTGATCTTAGACTAGGAATGAACTCCGTATGCCTGAATCAACCCACAAAATGAGCGTCTGGGCGGCCAGAGGGGCGGGATACGCAATCTGGGGATCGATCGGGTCCCCCTTTGCGTGCTGCTGACCTGCTGCCGTAACCCTCGGTCTGGTCTGATCTTAGACTGGGAATAAACTCCGTATGCCTAAGCCGACCAACGAAACGAGCGGGCGGGCGGGCACTACATCGACCAGAGAGACGGGATGCGAAAGCTGTGGATCGATAAAGTGGTAAGTGGGTTTAGGCACATCTTCATATTTTTGTGTGCCAATGCCATTTTTATGGCTTGTAAATTCATACAATGTTCCCTTAAGCCTTCACGTGAAGTTTCATGGCAAGATGACTCGTTTCCTATTTTTTACGATTTTCGAGACTTTTTATGGGTCGAGATTTTTTAAAATTTTTTTGGAAGGTGTTTTGGCCCCAAACTTGGTGGACGTGATCCTTATATTGTTTTTGGCATGCACAAAAAAATTCAGCTAAAAACTCGAAGTGTACAAGATTTTGTGACCATTTGAAAAAAGTGTCCCCATTTCAGACACTTTAATGGCTACTGGCAGCAAACCTGTAAAATCTCAAATGCTCTTTAAGTCGTTGTGAGTTCTCGAGGTTTGATGTGGGATAGGGGGAAAATATAAGGGCCAAGTAGCAGCACCCATCGCACATCATGTGCGCACACCCCCCGGCCCCCTCGATCACCGGAAGCCCAAAGCTGTCGGTCAGGTTCTCTGGCGATGATGCCCCGACGAAGAAAAATGCAGCACCAGTACATGCCCGAGCCCAGCATGTGCTGCCACAACCCTCTGTTCGGTCCGATCTTAGACTGGAATGAACTCCATATGCTTAGACTGGGAATGAACTCTGTATGCCTAAGCCAACCCACGGAACAAGCGTGCGGACGCTCAGCCGGCCAGAGGGGCGGGGTGCGCAAGTCGGGTATCGACTGGGTCCCCCTCTGCGTGCTGTCAATCTTGCTGCCGCAACACTCTGTCTGATCTGATCTTAGACTGGGAATGAACTCCGTATGCCCAAGCTGACTGACGAAACGAGCGGGTGGGCGGGCGGGCACTACGTCGGCCAAAGAGACGGGATGCTCAAGCCGTGGATTGATAGGGTGGTAGGTGGGTTTAGGCACATCTTCATATTTCTGCATGCCAATGCCATTTTTATGGCTTGTAAATTCACACAATGGTCCCTTAAGCCTTCACGTGAAGTTTCATGGCAACACGACTTGTTTTCTATTTTTCACAATTTTTGAAACTTTTTACGGATCGAGATTTTTGAAAATTTTTTCGGAAGAAGTTTTGGCCCCAAACATGGTAGACGTGATCCTTGTATTTTTTTTGGCATGCACAAAAAAATTCAACTAAAAACTCAAAGTATACAAGATTTTGTGACCATTTGAAAAAAGTGCCCCCATTTCAGAGACTTTAATGGCTACTGGCAGGAAACATGTAAAATCTCAAATGCTCTTTAAGGGGGTGTGAGTTCTCGAGGTTTGATGAGGGATAGGGGGCCAATATAAGGGCCAAGTACCAGCACCCATCGCACATCATGTGCGTGCACCCCCCTCGGCCCCCCCGATCGTCGTAACCCCAATGCCACCGGTCAGGTTTTCCGACGATGTTTCGATGAAGAAAAATGCGACACCAGCACATGCCCGAGCCCAGCATGTGCTACCGCAACCCTTGTTCCGGTCCGATCTTAGATTGGGAATGAACTCCGTATGCTTAGACTGGGAATGAACTTCGTATGCCTAAGTCAACCCATAAAACGACCGTGCGAGCGCTCAGCCGGCCAGAAGGGTAGGATGCGTAAGCCGGGGATCGGTCGGGTCAACCTCTGCGTGCTACCGATCCTACTACCATAACCCTCGATTTGGTTCGGTCTTAAACTAGGAAAGAACTCTGTATGCCTAAGCCAACCAACGAAACGAGCAGGCAGGTGGGCGAGCACTACGCCGACCAGAGAGACGGGATGCGCAAGCCGTGGATCGATAGGGTGGTAGGTGGGTTTAGGCACATCTTCATATTTCTACGTGCCAATGCCATTTTTATGGCTTGTAAATTCATACAATGGTCCCTTATGCCTTCACGAGAAGTTTCATGGCAAGATGACTCGTTTTCTATTTTTCACGATTTTTGAAACATTTTGTAGTTCAAGATTTTTTACAATTTTTTTGGATGGTGTTTTGGCCCCAAACTTGCTAGACGTGATCCTTGTATTTTTTTCGGCATGCATGAAAAAATTCAGCTAAAAACTCGAAGTGTACAAGAATTTGTGACCATTTGAAAAAAGTGTCCCCATTTCAGACACTTTAATGGCTTCTGGCAGCAAACCTGTAAAATCTCAAATGCTCTTTAAGGGGGTGTGAGTTCTTGAGGTTTGATGAGGGATAGAGGGCCAATATAAGGGCCAAGTACCAGTACCCATCGCACATCATGTGCGCACACCCCCCCGACCCCACCGATCGCCGGAACCCCAATGCCGCCGGTCAGGTTCTCCGGCGATGCTCAAACGATGGTGCCCGGACGAAGAAAAATATGGCACCAGCACATTCCCGAGCTCAACATGTGCTGCCGCAACCCTCGGTTCAGTCCGATCTTAGACTGGGAATGAACTCCGTATGCTTAGATTGGGAAGGAACTCCGTATGCCTAAGTCAACCCACGAAACGAGCGTACGGGCGAGTCCAGAGGGGCAGGATGCGCAAGCCGGGGATCGATCGAGTCCCCCTCTGTGTGCTGTCGATCCTACTGTCGTAACCCTCGGTTCGGTCTGATCTTAGACTGGGAATGAACTCCGTATGCTTAGACTGGGAATGAACTCCGTATGCTTAGACTGGGAATGAACTCCGTATGCCTATGTCAACCCACGAAACGAACGTGCGGGTGCATAGCTGGCCAGAGGGGCGGGATGCGCGAGAGGGGGATCGACCGGGTCCCCCGCTGTGTGCTGCCAATCCTACTACCGCAACCCTCAATCCGTTCTAATCTTAGACTGGGAATGAACTCCGTATGCCTAAGCCAACCGACAAAATGAGCAGGTAGGACGGGCGGGTGGGCACTACGCCGGCCAGAGAGATGGGATGCGCAAGCCGTGGATCGATAGGGTGGTAGGTGGGTTTAGGCACATCTTCATATTTCTACGTGCCTATGCCATTTTTGTGGCTTGTAAATTCATGCAATGGTCCCTTAAGCCTTCACGTGAAGCTTCATGGCAAGAGGACTCGATTTTTTATTTTTCATGATTTTTGAAACTTTTTGGGGTTCAGGATTTTTTAAAATTTTTTCGGAAGGAATGTTGGCCCCAAACTTGGTAGACGTGATCCTTCTATCTTTGTTGTTATGCACAAAAAAAGTTAGCTAAAAACTTGAAGTGTACAAGATTTTGTGACCATTTGAGAAAAGTGTCCCCATTTCAGACACTTTAATGGCTACTGGCAGCAAACCTGTAAAATATCAAATGCTCTTTAAGGGGGTGTGAGTTCTCGAGGTTTGATAAGGGATAAGGGGCCATTATAAGGGCCAAGTAAAGCACCCATCGCACATCATGTGCACACACCCCCCGGCCCCCCCGATCGTCAAAACCCCAATGCCGCCGGTCAGGTTCTCCGGTGATGCTCCGATGATGGTGCCCCGACGAAGAAAAATACGGCACCAGCACATGCCCGAGCCCAGCATGTGCTGTCGGAACCCTCGGTCTAGTCTGATCTTAGACTGGGAATGAACTCTGTATGCCTAAGTCAACCCACGAAACTAGCGTGTGGGTGCTCAGCCGGCCAGAGGGGCGGGATGGGCAAGTCGGGGATCGATCGGGTCCCCCGCTACGTGTGCCAATCCTGCTACCGTAACCCTCGGTCTGGTCCAATCTTAGACTGGGAATGAACTCCGTATGCCTAAGCACCAGCACCTATCGCACATCATGTGCGCACACCCCCTGGCCCCCTCGATCGCCAGAACCTCAATGCCACCGGTCATGTTCTCTGGTGATGCTCCAACGATGGTGCCCCGGTGAAGAAAAATGCGGCACCAACACATGCCTGAGCCCAGCATGTGCTGCCACAACCCTCGGTGTGGTCCGATCTTAGACTGGGAATGAACTTCGTATGCTTGACTGGGAATGACCTCCGTATGCCTAAGTCAACCCACCGAACGAGCGTTCGGGTGCACAGTCGGCCAGAGGGGCAGGATGCGCAAGCCAGGGATCGACGGGGTCCCCCTCTACGTGCTGCCGATCCTGCTTTCACAACCCTCGGTCCAGTCCGATCTTAGAATGGGAATGAACTCCGTATGCCTAAGCCAACCGACGAGACGAGCGGACGGGTGGGCACTACGCCGGCCAGAGAGACGGGATGCGCAAGTCGTGGATCGATAGGGTGGTAGGTGGGTTTAGGCAGATCTTCATATTTCTGTGTTCCAATGTGATTTTTATGGCTTGTAAATTCATACAATCGTCCCTTATGCCTTCACGTGAAGTTTCATGGCAACACGACTCATTTTCTATTTTTCATGATTTTTGAAACTTTTTACTATTCGGGATTTTTTAAAATTTTTTTGGAAGGAGTTTTGGCCCCAAACTTGGTAGACATGATCCTTGTATTTTTTTTGGCACGGATAAAACAATTCAGCTAAAAACTCGAAGTGTACAAGATTTTGTGACCATTTGAAAAAAGTGTCCCCATTTCAGACACTTTAATGGCTACTGGCAACAAACCTGGAAAATCTCAAATGCTCTTTAAGGGTGTGTGAGTTCTCAAGGTTTGATGAGGGATAAGGGGCCAATATAACAGCCAAGTACCAGCACCCATCGCACATCATGTGCGCACACCCCGCCGGCCCCCACGATCGCCAGAACCCCAATGCCACCGGTCAGGTTCTCTGGTGATGCTCCGACGATAGTGGCTCGACAAAGAAAAATGCGACACCAACACATTCCCGAGCCCAGCATGTGCTGCCGCAACCCTCGGTCTGCCTGATCTTAGACTAGGAATGAACTCCGTATGCTTAGACTCGGAATGAACCCGTTATGCCTAAGCTCAACCAATGAAAACTAGCGTAGCGACGTGCCGCAGTCGCCAGAGCGGCGGTGCGCAAGCGGGCATCAGCTGGGTCCCCCTCTGTGTTGCCTGCCTATCCTACTGCCGTATATCTCAGTCCTGTCAATCTTTAGACTGGGAATGAACTCCGTACGCCTAAGCCAACTGACGAAACGATGGCGGGCGGGCGGGCAACTACGTCGGCCCAGAGAGACGGGAATGCGCACAGCCGTGGATCGATAGGGCGGTAGGTGGGTTGGAGGCACATCTTCATATTTTTGCATGCCAATGCCATTTTTATGGCTTGTAAATTCATACAATGGTGCCTTAAGCCTTCACATGAAGTTTCATGGCAAGACGACTTGTTTTCTTTTTTCACTATTTTCAAAAATTTTTGCGGTTCGGGATTTTTTAAAAATTTTTTGGAAGGAGTTTTGGCCCCAAACTTGGTAGACGTGATCCTTGTATTTTTGTTGGCATGCACAAAAAAATTCAGCTGAAAACTCGAAGTGTACAAGATTTTGTGACCATTTGAAAAAAGTGACCCCATTTTAGACACTTTAATGCTACTGGCAGCAAACCTCTAAAATGTCAAATGCTCTTTAAGTGGGTGTGAGTTCTCGAGGTTTGATGAGGGATAGGGGGCCAATATAAAGGCCAAGTACCAGCACCCTTCGCACATCATGTGCGCACACCCCCCCGATCGCCGGAACCCCAATGCCATCGGTCAGGTTATCCGACGATGGTGCCCCGACGAAGAAAAATGCAGCACCAACACATGCCCGAGCCCAGCATGTGCTGCCGCAACCCTCAGTCTGGTCTAATCTTAAACTGGGAATGAACTCCGTATGCTTAGACTGGGAATGAACTCCATATGCCTAAGTCAACCCATGGAATGAGCGTGCAGATGCTCAGCCAGCCAGAGGGACGGGATCCGTAAGCCGGGGATTGACTGGGTCCCCCTCTGCGTGCTGCCGATCCTACTACAGCAGCCCTCATTTCGGTCTAATCTTAGACTGGGAATGAACTCCGTATGCCTAAGCTAACCAACGAAACGAGCGGACGGGCGGGTAGGCGGGCACTACACCGGCCAGAGAGACGGGATGCGCAAGTCATGGATCGATAGGGTGGTAGGTGGGTTTAGGCACATCTTCATATTTCTACATGCCAATGCCATTTTTGTGGCTTGTAAAATCATACAATGGTCGCTTAAGCCTTCACGTGAAGTTTCATGGCAAAGACTCATTTTTTATTTTTCACGATTTTGGAAACTATTTACGGTTCGAGATTTTTTAAAATTTTTTCGCAAGGAGTTTTGGCCCCAAACATGGTAGACGTGATCCTTGTATTTTTTTGGCATGCACAAAAAAATTCAGGTAAAAACTCGAAGTGTACAAGATTTTGTGACCATTTGAAAAAAGTGTCCCCATTTCAGAAACTTTAATGGCTACTGGCAGCAAACCTGTAAAATCTCAAATGCTCTTTAAGGGGGTGTGAGTTCTCGAGGTTTGATGAGGGATAAGGGGCCAACATAAGGGCCAAGTACCAGCACCCATCACACATCATGTGCGCAAACCCCCCCGGCCCCCTCAATCGTCGGAACCCCAATGTCGCCAGTCAGGTTCTCCAGCGATGCTCCGGCGATGGTGCCTCGATGAAGAAAAATGCGGCACCAACACATACCCAAGCCCAGCATGTGCTGTCGCAACCCTCGGTCCGGTCCGATCTTAGACTGGGAATGAATTCCGTATGCCTGAGTCAACCCACGAAATGAGCGTACGGGTGCTCAACCGACCATAGGGGCGGGATGCGAAAGCTGGGGATCGACCGAGTCCCCCTCTATGTGCTGCCGATCCTACTACTGCAACCCTCAATCCGGACCAATCTTAGACTGGGAATGAAATCCGTATGCACCGACAAAACGAGCGGGCGGGCAGGCGGGCGAGCACTACGTCGGCCAGAGAGACGGGATGCGCAAGCCGTGGATCAATAGGGTGGTAGGTGGGTTTTGGCACATCTTCATATTTCTACATGCCAATGCCATTTTTTTGGCTTTTAAATTCATACAATGGTCCCTGAAGCCTTCACACGAAGTTTCATGGCAAGACGACTCGTTTTTTATTTTTCACGATTTTTGAAACTTTTTGCGATTCGAGATTTTTTTAAATTTTTTCGGAAGGAGTTTTGGCCCCAAACTTGGTAGACGTGATCCTTGTAGTTTTGTTGGCATGCACAAAAAAAGTCAGCTAAAAACTCGAAGTGTGCAAGATTTTGTGACCATTTGAAAAAAGTGTCCCTATTTCAGACACTTTAATGGCTACTAGCAGCAAACCTGTAAAATCTCAAATGCTCTTTAAGGGGGTGTGAGTTCGCGAGGTATGATGGGGGATAGGGGGCCAATATAAGGGCCAAGTACCAGCACCCATCGCACATCATGTGCGCACACCCCGCCGGCCCCCCCGATCGTCGGAACCCCAATGCCACCGGTCAGGTTCTCTAGTGGCCCGACGAAGAAAAATGCGACACCAACACATTCTCGAGCCCAGCATGTGCTGTTGCAACCCTCGGTCCGGTCCAATCTTAGACTGGGAATGAACTCCGTATGCCTAAGTCAACCCACGATACGAGCGTGCGGGTGCGCAGCCGGCCAGAGGGGCGGGATGCGCAAGCCGGGGATCGGCTGGGTCCCCCTCTACGTGTTGCCTATCCTACTGCCGCAACCCTCGGTCCTGTCCAATCTTAGACTGGGAATGAACTCCGTACGCCTAAGCCAACTGACGGACCGGGCGGGCGGGCGGGCACTACGTTGGCCAGAGAGACGGGATGCACAAGCCGTGGATCGATAGAGCGGTAGGTGGGTTTAGGCACATCTTCGTATTTCTGCATGCCAATGCCCTTTTTATGGCTTGTAAATTCATACAATGGTCCCTTAAGCCTTCACATGAAGTTTCATGGCAAGACGACTTGTTTTCTTTTTTCACTATTTTCAAAAATTTTTATGGTTCAGGATTTTTTAAAATTTTTTTGGAAGGAGTTTTGTTCCCAAACTTGGTAGACGTGATCCTTGTATTTTTTTTGGCGTGCACAAAAAAATCCAGCTAAAAACTCGAAGTGTACAAGATTTTGTGACCATTTGAAAAAAGTGACCCCATTTCAGACACTTTAATGGCTACTGGCAGCAAACCTCTAAAATCTCAAATGCTCTTTAGAGGGGTGTGAGTTCTCAAGGCTTGATGAGGGATAAGGGGCCAATATAAGGGCCAAGTACCAGCACCCATCGCACATCATGTGCGCACACCCCCCCCCCGGCCTCCCGATAGTCGAAACCCCAATGTCGCCGGCCAGGCTCTCCGGTGATGCTCCGACGATGGTGCCCCGACGAAGAGAAATGCGGCACCAAGACATGCCCGAGCCCAGCAGTGCTGCCGGAACCCTCGGTCCGGTCCGATCTTAGACTGGGAATGAACTCCGTATGCCTAAGTCAATCCACGAAACGAGCGTGTGGGTGCTCAGCCGGGCAGAGGGGCGGGATACGCAAGAAGGGCATCAGACGGGTCCCCCTCTGTGTGCTACCGATCTTGCTGCCGCAACCCTCGGTTTGGTCAAATCTTAGACTGGGAATGAACTCCATATGCCTAAGCCAACCGACGAAACAAGCGGGCGGGTGGGCAGGCGGGCACTACGTCGGCCAGAGAGACGGGATGTGCAAGCCATGGATCGATAGGGTGGTAGGTCGGTTTAGGCACATCTTCATATTTCTGTGTGCCAATGCCATTTTTATCACTTGTAAATTCATGCAATGGTCGCTTAAGCCTTCATGTGAAGTTTCATGGCAAGACGACTCGTTTTCTATTTTTCATGATTTTTGAAACTTGTTACGGTTCGGGATTTTTAAAAAAATTTTTAGAAGGAGTTTTCGGCCCAAACTTGGTAGATGTGATCCTTGTATTTTTGTTGGCATGTACAAAAAAATTCACCTAAAAACTCAAGGTGTACAAGATTTTGTGACAATTTGAAAAAAGTGACCCCATTTCAGACACTTTAATGGCTACTGGCAGCAAACCTCTAAAATCTCAAATGCTCTTTAAGGGGGTGTGAGTTCTCGAGGTTTGATGAGAGATAGGGGGCCAATATAAGGGCCAAGTACCAGCACCCATCACACATCATGTGCGCACACCCCCCCGGCCTTCCCGATCATCAAAACCCTAATGCCGCCGGTCAGGCCCTCCAATGATGCTCTGACGATGGTGCCACGACGAAGAAAAATGCGGCACCAACACATGCCCGAGCCCAGCATGTGCCATCGGAACCCTCGGTCCGGTCCAATCTTAGACTGGGAATGAACTCCGTATGCCTAAGTCAACCCACGAAACGAGCGTACGGTGCTTAGCCGGGCAGAGGGGCGGGATACGCAAGACGGGGATCGGACGGGTCCCCCTCTATGTGCTGCCAATCTTGCTGTCGTAACCCTCAGTTTGATCCAATCTTAGACTGGGAATGAACTCCATATGCCTAAGCCAACCGACGAAACGAGCGGCGGGCGGGCAGGCGGGCACTACGCCGGTTAGAGAGACGGGATGCGCAAGCCATGGATCGATAGGGTGGTAGGTGGGTTTAGGCACATATTCATATTTCTGCATGCCAATGCCATTTTTATCACTTGTAAATTCATGCAATGGTCGCTTAAGCCTTCACGTGAAGTTTCATGGCAAGACGACTCGTTTTCTATTTTTCATGATTTTTGAAACTTTTTATGGTTCGGGATTTTTTAAAATTTTTTCGGAAGGAGTTTTGGGCCGAAACTTGGTAGACGTGATCCATGTATTTTTGTTGGCATGCACCAAACAATTCAGCTAAAAACTCGAAGTGTATAAGATTTTGTGACCATTTGAAAAAAGTGTCCCCATTTCAGACACTTTAATGGCTTCTGGCAGCAAACCTATAAAATGCCAAATGCTCTTTAACGGGGTGTGAGTTCTCAAGGTTTGATGATGGATAAGGGGCCAATATAAGGGCCAAGTACCAGCACCCATCACCCATCAAGTGCGCACACCCCCTCGGCCCCCCGATCGTTGGAACCCCAATGCCACCGATCAGGTTCTCCGACGAAACTCCGACGATGGTGCCCCGATGAAGAAAAATGTGGCACCAACACATGCTCGATCCCAACATGTGCTGCCGTAACCCTCCGTCTGATCCGAGCTTAGACTGGGAATGAACTCCGTATGCTTAGACTGGGAATGAACTTCGTATGCCTAAGTCAACCCACGAAACGAGCGTGCGGGTGCTCAGCCGGCCAGAGGGGCGGAATGCGCAATCCGGGGAACGATCGAGTCCCCCTTTGCATTCTGCCGATCCTACTGTCGTAACCCTCGGTCTGGTCTGATCTTAGACTGGGAATGAACTCCGTATGCCTAAGCCAACCGGCGAAACAAGCGGGAGGGCGGGTACTACGCCGGCCAGAGAGACAGGATGCGCAAGCCGTGGATTGATAGGGTGGTAGGTGGGTTTAGGTACATCTTCATATTTCTGCCTGCCAATGCCATTTTTATGGCTTGTAAATTCATACAATGGTCCCTTAAGCCTTCACGTGAAGTTTCATGGCAAGACGACTTGTTTTCTATTTTTCACGATTTTCAAAACTTTTTACAGTTCAAGATTTTTTAAAATTTTTTTGGAAGGAGTTTTGGCCCCAAACATGGTAGACATGATCCTTGTATTTTTTTTGCCATGCACAAAAAAATTCAGCTAAAAACTCGAAGTGTACAAGATTTTGTGACCATTTGAAAAAAGTGTCCCCATTTCAGACACTTTAATGGCTACTAGCAGCAAACCTGTAAAATCTCAAATGCTCTTTAAGGGAGTGTGAGTTCTCGAGGTTTGATGAGGGATAGGGGGCCAATATAAGGGCCAAGTACCAGCACCCATCACACATCATGTGCGCACACCCCCCCTCGGCCTCCCGATCGTCGGAACCCCAATGCCGCCTGTCAGGTTCTCCGACGATGCTACGACGATGGTGCCCCGATGAAAAAAATGCGGGACCAACACATGCCCGAGCCCAGCATGTGCTATCGTAACCCTCGGTCTGATCCGATCTTAGACTGGGAATGAACTCCGTATGCCTAAGTCAACCCACGAAACAAGCGTGCAGGTGCTCAGCCGGCCAGAGGGGCGGGATGCGCAAGCCGGGGATCGACTGGGTCCCCCTCTGTGTGTTTCCTATCCTACTGCCGCAACCCTTGGTCCTGTCCAATCTTAGACAGAAAATGAACTCCGTACGCCTAAGCCAACTGACGAAACAAGCGGGCCGGCGGGCAGGCGAGCACTACGCCGAGCAGAGAGACAGGATGCGCAAGCCGTGGATCGATGGGGCAGTAGGTGGGATAGGCACATCTTCATATTTCTACAGTCCAATGCCATTTTTATGGCTTGTAAATTCATACAATGGTCCCTTAAGCCTTCACTTGAAGTTTCATGGCAAGACGACTTGTTTTCTTTTTTCACTATTTTCAAAAATTTTTGCGGTTCGGGATTTTTTAAAATTTTTTTGGAAGGATTTTTGGCCCCAAACTTGGTAGACGTGATCCTTGTATTTTTTTTGGCATGCACAAAAAAATTCAGCTAAAAACTCGAAGTGTACAAGATTTTGTGACCATTTGAAAAAAGTGACCCCATTTCAGACACTTTAATGGTTACTGGCAGCAAACCTCTAAAATCTCAAATGCTCTTTAAGGGGGTGTGAGTTCTCGAGGTTTGATGAGGGATAGGGGGCCAATATAAGAGCCAAGTACCAGCAACCATCGTACATCATGTGCGCGCACCCCCCGGCCCTCCCGATCATCGGAACCCTAATGCCATCGGTCAGGCTCTCCGGTGATGCTCCGACGATGGTGCCCCGATGAAGAAAAATGCGGCACCAACACATGCCCGAGCCCAGCATGTGCTACTAGAACCCTCGGTCCAATCCGATCTCAGACTGGGAATGAACTCCGTATGCCTAAGCCAACCGACGAAATGAACGGGCGGGCACTACATCAGCCAGAGAGACGGGATGCGCAAGCCATGGTTTGATAGGGTGGTAGGTGGGTTTAGGCACATCTTCATATTTCTGCCTGCCAATGCCATTTTTATGACTTGTAAATTCATACATTGGTCCCTTAAGCCTTCACGTGAAGTTTCATGGCAAGATGACTCGTTTTCTATTTTTCACGATTTTCAAAACTTTTTACGGTTCGGGATTTTTTAAAATTTTTTTGGAAGGATTTTTGGCCCCAAACTTGGTATACATGATCCTTGTATTTTTTTTTGCCAAGGACAAAAAAATTCAGCTAAAAACTTGAAGTGTACAAGATTTTGTGACCATTTGAAAAAGTGTCCCCATTTCAGACACTTTAATGGCTACTAGCAACAAACCTGTAAAATCTCAAATGCTCTTTAAGGGGGTGTGAGTTCTTGAGGTTTGATGAGGGATAGGGGGCCAATATAAGGGCCAAGTACCAGCACCCATCGCACATCATGTGCGCACACCCCCCGGCCCCCCCGATGGTCGGAAACCCAATGCCGTTGGTTAGGTTCTCCGACGATGCTCCGGCGATTGTGCCCCGATGAAGAAAAATGTGGCACCAGCACATGCCTGAGCCCAGCATGTGGTGCCTAACCCTTGGCCCGATCCGAAACCCATGTCTAGACTGGTAATGAACTCCGTATGCCTAAGTCAACCCACTAAAGCGAGCGTACGGACGCTCAGTCGGCCAGAGGGGCGGGATGCGCAAGCCGGGGATCGACCGGTTCCCCTTCTTCGTGCTGTCATAACCCTCGGTCCGACCCGATCTTAGACTGGGAATGAACTTCGTATGCCTAAGCCAACTGACAAAATGAGCGGGCGGGCGGGCAGGCGGGCATTGCGTCGACCAGAGAGACGAGATGCGTAAGCCGTGGATCGATAGGGTGGTAGGTAGGTTTAGGCACATCTTGATATTCTCCATGCCAATGCCATTTTTACGGCTAGTAAATTCATACAATGGTCCCTTAAGCCTTCACGTGAAGTTTCATGGCAAGACGACTCATTTTCTATTTTTCATAATTTTTGAAACTTTTTACGGTTCAGGATTTTTTAAAATTTTTTTAGAAGGATTTTTGCCCCAAACTTGGTAGACACGATCCTTGTATTTTTGTTGGCATGCACAAAACAATTCTGCTAAAAACTCGAAGTGTACAAGATTTTGTGACCATTTGAAAAAAGTGTCCCCATTTCAGACACTTTAATGGCTACTGGTAACAAACCTATAAAATCTGAAATGCTCTTTAAGGGGGTGTGAGTTCTCGAGGTTTGATGAGGGATAGGGGACCAATATAAGGGCCAAGTACCATCACCCATCACACATCATGTGCACACACCCCCCGGCCCCCGATCACTGGAACCCCAATGCCGCCTGTCAGGTTCCCCGACGATGCTCCGGTAATGGTTCCCCGATGAAGAAAAATACGGCACCAACACATGCCCGAGCCAAGCATGTGCTGCCACAACCCTCGGTCCAGTCTGATCTTAGACTGGGAATGAACTCCGTATGCCTAAGCCAACCGACGAAACGAGTGGGCTGAGCGGGCGGGCTCTACGCCGGCCAGAGAGACGGGATGTTCAAGCCGTGGATCGATAGGGTGGTAGGTGGGTTTTGGCACATCTTCATATTTCTGCGTGCCAATGCCATTTTTATGGCTTGTAAATTCATACAATGGTCCCTGAAGCCTTCACGTGAAGTTTCATGGCGAGACGACTCGTTTTCTATTTTTTACGATTTTTGAAACATTTTGCGGTTCGCGATTTTTTAAAATTTTTTCAGAAGGAGTTTTGGCCCCAAACTCAGTAGATGTGATCCTTGTATTTTTTTTAGCGTGCATAAAAAAATTCAGCTATAAATTTGAAGTGTACAAGATTTTGTGACAATTTGAAAAAAGTGTCCCCATTTCAGAGACTTTAATGGTTACTGCCGGCAAACCTGTAAAATCTCAAATGCTCTTTAAGGGGGTGTCAGTTCTTGAGATTTGATTAGGGATAGGGGCCCAATATAAGGGCCAAGTAGCAGCACCCATCGCACATCATGTGCGTACACCCCCCCGACCCCCCCGATCGCCGGAACCCTAATGTCGCCGGTCAGGTTCTCCGACAATGCTCTGGCGATGGTTCCCCGACGAAGAAAAATGCGGGACCAGCACATGCCCGAGCCCAGCATGTGTTGTTGGAACCCTCAGTCTGATCCTATCTTAGACTGGGAATGAACTCTGTATGCTTAGACTAGGAATGAACTCCGTATGCCTAAGTCAACCCATGAAACGAGCGTACGGGCGTTCAATCGGCCAGAGGGGCGGGATGCGCAAGCCAGGGATCGGCCAGGTCCCCCTGTACGTGCTGTCGATCCTCCCTACCACAACCCTCGATCCAATTTGATCTTAGACTGGGAATAAACTCTGTATGCCTAAGCCAACCGACGAAACAAGTGGGCGGGCACTACGTCGGCCAGAGAAACGGAATACGCAAGCCGTGGATCGATAGGGTGGTAGGTGGGTTTAGGCACATCTTCATATTTCTGTGTGCCAATGCCATTTTTATGCCTTGTAAATTCATACAATGGTCCCTTAAGCCTTCACGTGAAGTTTCATGGCAAGACGACTCATTTTCTATTTTTCACGATTTTTGAAACTTTTTACGATTCAGGATTTTTTTAAATTTTTTCGCAAGGAGTTTTGGCCCCAAACTTGGTAGACATGATCCTTGTATTTTTATTTTCATGCACAGAACAATTCAGCTAAAAACTCGAAGTGTACAAGATTTGTGACCATTTGAAAAAAGTGTCCCCATTTAAGACATTTTAATGGCTACTGGCAGCAAACCTGTAAAATCTCAATTGTCTCTAAGGGGGTGTGAGTTCTCGAGGTTTGTTGAGGGATAGGGTGCCAATATAAGGGCAAAGAACCAGCACCCATCTTACATCATGTGCGTACACCCCCCCGGCCCCCCCGATCGCTGGAACCCCAATGCCGTCGGTCAGGTTCTCCGACGATGCTCCGGAGATGGTGCCCCGACAAAGAAAAATACGGCACCAGCACATGCTCAAGCCCAGCATTTTCTGCTGCAACCCTCGGTGCGGTCCGATCTTAGACTGGGAATGAACTCCGTATGCCAAGTCAACCCACGAAACGAACGTATGGGCGCTGAGCCTGCTAGAAGGGCGGGATGCGCAAGCCAGGAATCGGCCGGGTCCCCCTCTGCATGCTGCCGATCCTGCTGTTGTAACCCTCGGTCCGATCCAACTTTGGACTGGGAATGAACTCCGTATGCCTAAGCCAATCGACGAAACGAGCCGGCGGGTGGGCACAACATCGACCAGAGAGACGGGATGCGCAAGCCGTGGATCAATAGGGTGGTAGATGGGTTTAGGCACATCTTCATATTTCTGCGTGCCAATACCATTTTTATGGCTTGTAAACTCATAGAATGGTCCCTTAAGCCTTCACGTGAAGTTTCATGGCAAGACAACTCGTTTTCTGTTTTTCATGATTTTCAAAACTTTTTACGGTTCTGGATTTTTTAAAATATTTTTGGAAGGTTTTTTGGCCCCAAACTTGGTAGACGTGATCCTTCCATTTTTGTTGGCATGTACAAAAAAATTCAGCAAAAAAATCAAAGGGTACAAGATTTTGTGACCATTTGAAAAAAGTGTTCCCATTTTAGACACTTTAATGGCTACTAGCAGCAAACCTGTAAAATCTCAATTGCACTTTAAGGGGGTGTGAGTTCTCAAGGTTTGATAAGGGATAGGGGGCCAATATAAGGGCCAAGTACCAACACCAATCACACATCTTGTGGGCACACCCCCTGGCCCCCCCGATCATCGGAACCCCAATGTCGCCCTAGAGAAGAAAAATGCGGCACCAGCACATGCTCGAGCTCAGCATGTGCTGCCACAACCCTTGGTCTGGTCCAATCTTAGACTGGGAACAAACTCCATATGCTTAGACTAGGAATGAACTCCGTATGCCCTAGTCAACCCATGAAACAAGCGTGCGGGCGCTCAGCCGGCCAGAGGGGCGGGATGCGCAAGCTGGGGATCGGCCGGGTCCCCCCTCTGTGTGCTACCGATCCCACTGTCGCAACCCTCGGTTTGGTCCGATCTTAGACTGGGAATGAACTCTGTATGCCTAAGCCAACCGATGAAATGAGGGGGCGATCGGGCGGGCGAGCACTACGCCGACCAGAGAGACGGGATACGCAAGCCGTGGATCGATAGGGTGGTAGGTGGGTTTAGGCACATCTTCATATTTCTACGTGCCAATGCCATTTTTATGGCTTGTAAATTCATACAATGGTCCCTTAAGCCTTCACGTGAAGTTTCATGGCAAGACAACTCGTTTTCTATTTTTCATAATTTTCAAAACTTTTTGCGGTTCAAGATTTTTTAAAATTTTTTTGGAGGGCATTTTGGTCCCATACTTGGTAGACATGATTCTTGTATTTTTGTTGGCATGCACAAAAAAATTCAGCTAAAAACTCAAAGTGTACAAGATTTTTGACCATTTGAAAAAAGTGTCCCCATTTTAGACACTTTAATAGCTACAGAGCAAACCTATAAGATCTCAAATGCTCTTTAAGGGGGTGTGAGTTTTCGAGGTTTGATGAGGGATAGGGGGCCAATATAAGGGCCAAGTACCAGCACCCATCGCACATCATGTACGCACACCCCCCGGCCCTTCTGATCGTCAGAACCCCAATGCCGCCAGTCAAGTTCTCCTGCGATGCTCCGACGATGGTGCCCCGACGAAGAAAAATACGGCACCAGCACATGCCCGAGCCCAACATGTGCTACCGTAACCATCGGTCTGGTTCGATCTTAGACTGGGAATGAACTCCGTATGCTTAGACTGGTAATAAACTCCGTATGTTTAGCAGTAGCACATGCCTGAGCCCAGCATGTGCTATCGTAACCCTTGGTCTGGTCTGATCTTAGACTGGGAATGAACCTCCATTTGCCTAAGTCAACCCATTAAATGAACGTGTGGGCGCTCAGCCGGCCAGACGGGCGGGATGCGCAAGCCAGAGATATATAGGGTGGTAGGTGGGATTAGGCACATCTTCATATTTCTATGTGCCAATAGCATTTTTATGGCTTGTAAATTCATACAATGGTCCCTTAAGCCTTCATGTGAAGTTTCATGGCAAGACGACTCGTTTTCTCTTTTTCACAATTTTTGAAACTTTTTGGGGTTTGAGATTTTTTAAAATTTTTTTGGTAGGAGTTTTGGCCCCAAACTTGGTAGACGTGATCCTTGTATTTTTGTTGGCATGCACAAAACAATTCAACTAAAAACTCGAAGTGTACAAGATTTTTGACCATCTGAAAAAAGTGTCCCCATTTCAGACATTTTAATAGCTACTGGCAGCAAACCTGTAAAATCTCAAATGCTCTTTAAGGGGGTGTGAGTTCTCGAGGTTTGATGAGGGATAGGGGGCCAATATAAGGGCCAAGCACCAGCACCCATCGCACATCATGTGCGCACACCCCCCGACCCCCCAGATCGTCGGAACCCCAATGTCGTCGGTCAGGTTCCTCGATGATGGTGCCCCGATGAAGAAAAGTACGGCACCAACACATGCCCGAGCCCAGCATGTGCTGCCCCAACCCTCGGTCTAGTCCGATCTTAGACTGGGAATGAACTCTGTATGCCTAAGTCAACCTGGGATGCGCAAGTCGTGGATCGATAGGGTCGTAGGAGGGTTTAGGAACATCTTCATATTTTTGCTTGCCAATGCCATTTTTATGGCTTGTAAATTCATACAGTGGTCTTTAAGAGGGTGTAAGTTCTCAAGGTTTGATGAGGGATAGGGGCCAATATAAGGGCCAAGTACCAGCACCCATCGCACATCATGTGCGCACACCCCCCCAGCACCCCCGATCGTCGGAACCCTAATGCCGCTGGTCAGGTTCTCTGGCGATGCTCTAGCGATTGTGCCCCGACGAAGAAAAATGCGACACCAACACATGCCCGAGCCCAGCATGTGCTGCTGTAACCCTCGGTCCGGTCCGATCTTGGACCGAGAATAAACTCCCTATGCTTAGACTGGGAATGAACTATGTATGCCTATGTCAACCCACGAAATGAGCATACGGGTGCTCAGTCGGTCAGAGGGGCGAGATGCACAAGTCGGGGATCGGCCGGGTCCCCCTCTGCGTGCTGTCGATCCTGCTACCGCAACCCTCGGTCCGATCCGATCTTAGACTGGGAATGAACTTCGTATGCCTAAGTCAACCCACGAAACAAGCGTGCGGGTGCTCAACCGGCCAGAGGGGCGAGATGCGCAAGCTGGGGATTGGTCAGGTCCCCCTCTACGTGCTGCCGATCCTGCTGTCGGAAACCTCGGTCCGATCTGATCTTAGACTGGGAATGAACTCTATACACCTAAGCCAACCGATGAAACATGCGGGCGGACGGGCGGGCGGGCACTACGCCGGCCAGAGAGATGGGATACGCAAGCCGTAGATCGATAGGGTGGTAGGTGGGTTTAGGCACATCTTCATATTTCTACGTGCCAATGCCATTTTTATGGCTTGTAAATTCATACAATGGTCCCCTAAGCCTTCACGTGAAGTTTTATGGCAAGACGACTTGTTTTCTATTTTTCACGATTTTTAAAACTTTTTGTGGTTCAGGATTTTTTAAAATTTTTTTGAAAGGAGTTTTGGCCCCAAACTTGGTAGATGTGATCCTTGTATTTTTGTTGGCACACAGAAATAAATTCAGCTAAAAACTCGATGTGTATAAGATTTTGTGACCATTTGAAAAAAGTGTCCCCATTTCAGACAATTTAATAGCTACTGGCAGCAAACTTATAAAATTTCAAATGGTCTTTAAGGGGGTGTGAGTTCTTGAGGTTTGATGAGGGATAGGGGGCCAATAGAAGGGCCAAGTACCAGCACCCATCGCACATCATGTGCGCACACCCCCCTGATCGTCGGAACCCCAATGCCACCGGTCAGGTTCTCCGACGATGCTCCGGTGATGGTGCCTCGGCAAAGAAAAATGTGGAACCAGCACATGCCTGAGCCCAGCATGTGCTACCGCAACCCTCGGTCTGGTCCGATCTTAGACTGGGAATGAACTCCGTATGCCTAAGTCAACCCACGAAATGAGCGTACGGGCGCTCAGCCGGCCAGAGGGGCGAGATGCGCAAGCCGGGGATCGATCGGGTCCCCCTCTGCGTGCTACCAATCCTACTGCCGCAATCCTCAGTCCGGTTCAATCTTAGACTCGGAATGAACTCCGTATGCCTAAGCCAACCCACGAAACGAGCAGGCGGGCGGACGGGCAGGCACTACGTCGGCCAGAGAGACGGGATGTGCAAGCCGTGGATCGTTGGGTGGCAGCAAACCTGTAAAATCTCAAATGCTCTTTAAAGGGGTGTGAGTTCTCGAGGTTTGATGAGGGATAGGGGGCCAATATAAGGGCCAAGTACCAGTATCCATCGCACATCATGTGTGCACACCCCCCCGGCCCCCCCGAATCGCCGGAACCCCAATGTCGCCAATAAGGTTCTTCGGCGATGCTCCGATGATGGTGCCCCGACGAAGAAAAATGTGGCACCAACACATGCCCGAGCCCAGCATGTGCTGTCGCAACCCTCGGTCCGGTCCGATCTTAGACTGGGAATGAACTCCGTATGCATAAACTGGGAATGAACTCCGTATGCCAAAATCAACCTATGAAACGAGCGTACAGGTGCTCAGCCAGCCAGAGGGGTGGGATGCACAAGCCGGGGATCGGCCCGGTCCCTCTCTACGTGCTGTCGATCCTGCGGCCGCCAAGCTCGGTCCGATCTGACTTAGACTTGGAATGAACTCCCGTATGGCCTAAAAGCCAACCGACGAAACGAGCGGACGGGCGGACAGAGCGGGCACTACGCCAGCCAGAGAGACGGGATGCGCAAGCGCGGGATCGATTAGGGTGGTAAGGGGTTTTGTGGCACATCTTCATATTTCTGTGGCCAAAGCCATTTTTATGGGATGTAAATTTCATTACATGGTCCCTTAAGCCTTCACGTGAAGTTTCATGGCAAGATGACTCGTTTTTTATTTTTCATGATTTTTAAAACTTTTTACGGTTCGGGATTTTTTAAAATTTTTTGGAAGGTGTTTTGGCCCCAAACTTGGTAGACGTGATCCTTGTATTTTTGTTGGTGTGCACGAAAAAATTTCAGTTAAAAACTCAAAGTGTACCAAGATTTTGTGACCATTTGAAAAAAGTGTCCCCATTTTAGACACTTTAATGGCTACTGGCAGCAAACCTGTAAAATCTCAAATGCTCTTTAAGGGGGTGTGAGTTCTTGAGGTTTTATGAGGGATAGCGGGCCAATATAAGGGCCAAGTACCAGCACCCATCGCACATCATGTGCGCATACCCCCCGACCCACCCGATCACCGGAACCCCAATGTCGTCGATAAGGTTCTCCGACGATGCTCCGACGGTGGTGCCCCGGGAAAGAAAAATGCGGAACCAGCACATGCCTGAGCCCAGCATGTGCTACGACAACACTCGGTCCAGTTCGATCTTATACTGGGAATGAACTCCGTATGCTAGACTAGGAATGAACTCCGTATGCCTAAGTCAACAAATGAAACGAGCGTACGGGCGCTCAACCGGCCAGAGGGGCGGGATGCACAAGCCGAGGATTGGTCGGGTCCCTCTCTGCGTGTTGTCGATCCTACTTCTGCAACCCTCAGTCTGGTCCAATCTTAGACTGGGAATGAACTCCGTATGCCTAAGCCAACCGATGAAACGAACGGGTGGGTAGGCGCTACGTCGGCCAGAGAGACGGGTGGTAGGTGGGTTTAGGCACATCTTCATATTTCTGCATGCCAATGCCATTTTCATGGCTTGTAAATTCATACAATGGTCCCTTAAGCCTTCACGTGAAGTTTATGGCAAGACGACTGGTTTTCTATTTTTCATGATTTTCGAAACTTTATGCGGTTCAAGATTTTTTAAAATTTTTTCAGAAGGATTTTTGGCCCCAAACTTGGTAGACGTGATCCTTGTATTTTTGTTGGCATGCACAAAAATATTCAGCTAAAAACTGAAAGTGTACAAGATTTTGTGACCATTTGAAAAAAGTGTCCCCATTTCAGACACTTTAATGGCTACTTACAGCGAACCTGTAAAATCTTAAATGCTTTTTAAGGGGGTGTGAGTTCTCGAGGTTTGATGAGCGATAAGGGGCCAATATAAGGGATGAGTACCAGCACCCATCGCACGTCATGTGTGCCCGACCCCCCCGATTGTCGGAACCCCAATGTCGCCGGTCAAGTTCTCCGGCGACGGTGCCTCGGTGAAGAAAAATACGGCACCAACACATGCCCGAGCCCAGCATGTGCTGTCGCAACCCTCGGTCCGATCCGATCTTAGACTGGGAATGAACTCCGTATGCTTAGACTGGGAATGAACTCCATATGCCTAAGTCAACCCACAAAATGAGCGTGCGGGTGCTCAGCCAGCCAGAGGGGCGGGATGCACAAGCCGGGGATCGACCGGGTTCCCTCAGCATGCTGTCGATCCTACTACCGTAACCCTTGGTCTGGTCTGATCTTAGACTGGGAATGAACTCCGTATGCCTAAGCCAATCGACGAAATGAGCGGGCGGGCCAGCACTATATCGACCAAAGAGACGGGATGCGCATGCCGTGGATCGATAGGGTGGTAGGTGGGTTTAGGCACATCTTCGTATTTCTACGTGCCAATGCCATTTTTATGGCTTGTAAATTCATACAATGGTCCCTTAAGCCTTCATGTGAAGTTTCATGGCAAGACACTCATTTTCTATTTTTCATGATTTTTGAAACTTTTTGCGGTTCGGGATTTTTTAAAATTTTTTCAGAAGGACTTTTGGCCCCAAACTTGGTAGACGTTATCTTTTTATTTTTTTTGGCATGCAAAAAAAAATTCAGCTAAAAACTCGAAGTGTACAAGATTTTGTGACCATTTGAAAAAAGTGTTCCCATTTCAGACGCTTTAATGGCTATTGGCAGCAAACCTGTAAAATCTCAAATGCTCTTTAAGGGGGTGTGAGTTCTTGAGGTTTGATGAGGGATAAGGGGCCAATATAAGAGCCAAGTACCAGTATCTATCACACATCATGTACGCACACCACCTGGCCCCCCCGATCCCCGGAACCCCAATGTCACCGATAAGGTTCTCCGACGATGCTCCGACGATGGTGCCCCGACGAAGAAAAATGTGGCACCAACACATGCCTGAGCCCAGCATGTGCTGCCGCAACCCTCTATCCAGTCTGATCTTAGACTGGGAATGAACTCCGTATGCCTAAGTCAACCTATGAAATGAGCGTACGGGTGCTCAGTCGGCCAGAGGGGGGGGATGCACAAGCCGAGGATCGGCCCGGTCCCCCTCTACGTGTTGTCGATCCTGCTACCGCAACCCTCGGTTCGGTCTGATCTTAGACTTGCAATGAACTCCGTATGCCTAAGCCAACTGACGAAACGAGCAGGCGGGCGGCCACTACGCCGGCCTGAGAGATAGGCTGCGCAAGCCGCGGATCGATAGGGTGGTAGGTGGGTTTGGGCACATCTTCATATTTCTGCATGCCAAAGCCATTTTCAATGCATGTAAATTCATACAATGGTCCCTTAAGCCTTCACGTGAAGTTTCATGGCAAGATGACTCGTTTTTTATTTTTCACGATTTTTAAAACTTTTTATGGTTTGGGATTTTTTAAAATTTTTTCGGAAGGTGTTTTGGCCCCAATCTTGGTAGACATGATCCTTGTATTTTTGTTGGTGTGCACAAAAAACTTCAGCTAAAAACTCGAAGTGTACAAGATTTTGTGACCATTTGAAAAAAGTGTCCCCATTTCAGACACTTTAATGGCTACTGGCAACAAACCTGTAAAATCTCAAATGCTCTTTAAGGGGGTCTGAGTTCTTGAGGTTTGATGAGGGATAGGGGACCAATATAAGGGCCAAGAACCAGCACCCATCGCACATCATGTGCGCACACCCCCTCGGCCCCCTGATCGTCGGAACCCCAATGCCACCGATCAGGTTCTCCGACGGTGGTGCCCCGGTGAAGAAAAATATGGCACCAACACTTGCCCGAGCCCAGCATGTGCTGTCGCAACCCTCGATCTGATCCGATCTTAGACTGGGAATGAACTCCATATGCTTAGACTGGGAATGAACTCCGTATGCCTAAGTAAACCCATGAAACGAGCGTACGGGTGCTCAGCCGGCCAGAGGGGCGGGATGCGCAAGCCGAGGATCGGTCGGGTCCCCGTATGCGTGCTACCAATCCTGCTGCTGTAACCCTCGATCTGGTCTAAACTTAGACTGGGAATGAACTCCGTATGCCTAAGCCAACCGACGAAACGAGCGGGCGGGCGGGTAGGCACTACGCCGGCCAAAGAGACAGGATGCGCAAGCCATGGATCGATAGGGTGGTAGGTGGGTTTAGGCACATCTTCATATTTCTGCATGCCAATGCTATTTTTATGGCTTGTAAATTCATACAATGGTCCCTTAGGCCTTCACGTGAAGTTTCATGGCAAGATGACTCGTTTTCTATTTTTCACGATTTTTGAAATTTTTTGTCGTTTGGGATTTGTTAAAATTTTTTTGGAAGGAGTTTTGGCCCCAAACTTGGTAGACGTGTTCCTTGTATTTTTGTTGGCATGCAAAAAAAATTCAGCTAAAAACTCGAAGTGTACAAGATTTTGTGACCATTTGAAAAAAGTGTCCCCATTTCGGACACTTTAATGGCTACTAGTAGCAAACCTATAAAATCTCAAATGCTCTTTAAGGGGGTGTGAGTTCTTGAGGTTTGATGAGGGATAGGGGGCCAATATAAGGGCCAAGTACCAGCACCCATCGAACATCATGTGCGCACACCCCCCGACCCCCCCTATCGACGGAACCCCAATGCCGTCGGTCAGGTTCTCCGACGATGCTCCGACAATGGTACCCCGACAAAGAAAAATACGGCACCAACACATGCCCGAGCCCAGCGTGTGCTGCCGCAACCCTCGATCCAGTCCGATCTTATACTGGGAATGAACTTTGTATGCGTAAGTCAACCCATAAAACGAGCGTGCGGGTGCTCAGCCGGCCAGAGGGGCGGGATGCGCAAGCCGGGGATCGGCCGGGTCCCCCTCTGAGTGCTGCCAATCCTGCTGCCACAAACCTCAATCCGGTTTGATCTTAGACAGGGAATGAATTCCGTATGCCTAAGGCAACCGACGAAACGAGCGGGCGGGCGGGCGGGCACTACGCCGGCCAAAGAGACGGGATGCGCAAGCCATGGATCGATAGGGTGGTAGGTGGGTTTTGGCACATCTTCATATTTCTACAAGCCAATGCCATTTTTATGGCTTGTAAATTCATACAACGGTCCCTTAAGCCTTCACGTGAAGTTTCATGGCAAGACGACTCGTTTTCTATTTTTCACAATTTTAGAAACTTTTTACGGTTCAGGATTTTTTTAAAATTTTTTCGGAAGGAGTTTTGGACCCAACTTGGTAGACGTGATCCTTGTATTTTTGTTGGCATGCATAAAAAAATTCAGCTAAAAACTCGAATTGTACAAGATTTTGTAACCATTTGAAAAATGTGTCCCTATTTCAGACACTTTAATTGCTACTGACAGCAAACCTATAAAATCTCAAATGCTCTTTAAGGGGGTGTGACTTCTCGAGGTTTGATGAGGGATAGGGGGCCAATATAAGGGCCAAGTACCAGCACCCATCACACATCATGTGCACCCCCTCGGCCCCCCCGAATGCCGGAACCCCAGTGCCTCGGTTAGGTTCTCCGACGATGCTCCGGTGATGGTGCCCCGGTGAAGAAAAATGCGGCACCAACACTTGCTCGAGCCCAGCATGTGCTGTCGCAACCCTCGTCTGATCCGATCTTAGACTGGGAATGAACTCCATATGCTTAGACTGGGAATGAACTCCGTATGCCTAAGTCAACCCACGAAACGAGCGTACGAGTGCTCAACCGCCAGAGGGGTGGGATGCACAAGCCGAGGATCGATCGGGTCCCCGTCTGTGTGCTACCGATCTTGCTATTGCAACCCTCGATCCGGTCTAAACTTAGATTGGGAATGAACTCCGTATGCCTAAGCCAACCGATGAAACGAGCGGACGGGCAGGCAGGCACTACACCGGCTGAGAGACGGGATGCGCAAGCCGTGGATCGATAGGGTGGTAGGTGGGTTTAGGCACATCTTCATATTTTTGTGTTCCAATGTCATTTTTATGGCTTGTAAATTCATACAATGGTCCCTTAAGCCTTCACGTGAAGTTTCATGGCAAGACGACTTGTTTTCTATTTTTCAGGATTTTTGAAATTTTTTGCAGTTCGGGATTTTTTTAAATTTTTTTGGAAGGAGTTTTGGTCCCAAACTTGGTAGACGTGATCCTTGTATTTTTTTTGGCATGCACAAAAAAGTTCAGCTAAAAACTCGAAGTGTACAAGATTTTGTGGCCATTTGAAAAAAGTGTCCCCATTTCAGACATTTTAATGCTACTGGCAACAAACCTGTAAAATCTTAAATGCTCTTTAAGGGGGTGTGAGTTCTTGAGGTTTGATGAGGGATAGGTGGCCAATATAAGGACCAAGTACCAGCACCCATCGCACATCATGTGTGCACACCCCCCGGCCCCTCCGATCGTTGCAACCCCAATGCCGTCGGTTAGGTTCTCCGACGATGGTGGCCCGTAAAGAAAAATGCGGCACCAGCACATGCCCGAGCCCAGCATGTGCTGCCGCAACCCTCGGTCTGGTCTGATCTTAGACTGGGAATGAACTCCGTATGCTTAGACTGGGAATGAACTTCGTATGCCTAAGTCAACCCACGAAACAAGCGTGCGGGCGCTCAGTCGGCCAGAGGGGCGGGATGCGCAAGCCAGGGATCGGTCGGGTCCCCCTCTGCGTGCTGCCAATCCTGTTGCCGTAACCCTCAGTCTGGTTCGATCTTAGACTGGGAATGAACTCTGTATGCCTAAGCCAACCGATGAAACGAGCGGGCGGGCGGGTGGGCGGGCACTACACCAGCCAGAGAGACGGGATGCGCAAGCCGTGGATCGATAGGATGGTAGGTGGGTTTAGGCACATCTTAATATTTCTGCATGCCAGTGCCATTTTTATGGCTTGTAAATTCATACAATGGTCCCTTAAGCCTTCATGAGAAGTTTCATGGCAAGAAGACTCGTTTTCTATTTTTCACGATTTTTAAAACTTTTTACGGTTCGAGATTCTTTAAAATTTTTTCGAATGGAGTTTTGGCCCCAAACTTGGTAGATGTGATCCTTGTATTTTTGTTGGCATGCACAAAAAAATTCAGCTAAAAACTCAAAGTGTACAAGATTTTGTGACCATTTGAAAAAAGTGTCCCCATTTCAGACACTTTAATGGCTACTGGTAGCAAACTTGTAAAATCTCAAATGCTCTTTTAAGGGGGTGTGAGTTCTTGAGGTTTGATGAGGGATAGGGGGCTAATATAAGGGCCAAGTAGCAGCACTCATCGCACATCATGTGCGCACAACCCCCCGGCCCCCCCGATCGTCGGAACCCTAATGCCGCTAGTCAGGTTCTCCGACGATGCTCTGGCGATGGTGCCCTGGCAAAGAAAAATGCGGCACCAGCACATGCCCGAGCCCAGCATGTGCTGTCACAACCCTCGGTCTGGTCCGATCTTAGGCTGGGAATGAACTCCGTATGCCTAAGTCAACCCACGAAATGAGCGTGCAGGCACTCAGCCGGCCAGAGGGGCGGGATGCGCAAGCCGGGGATAGGTCGGGTCCCCTTCTGCGTGCTGCCAATCCTGCTGCCACAACCCTTGGTACGGTCCGATCTTAGACTGGGTATGAACTTCGTATGCCTAAGCCAACCGATGAAACGAGCGGACGGGCGGGCACTACGCCGGCCAGAGAGACGGGATGTGCAAACCGTGGGTCGATAGGGTGGTAGGCGGGTTTGGGCACATCTTCATATTTCTACATGCCAATGCCATTTTTATGGCTTGTAAATTCATACAATGGTCCTTTAAGCCTTCACGTGAAGTTTCACGGCAAGACGACTCGTTTTCTATTTTTCACGATTTTCAAAACTTTTTGCGGTTCAAGATTTTTTAAAATTTTTTCGGAAGGAGTTTTGGCCCCAAACTTGGTAGACGTGATCCTTGTATTTTTTTTGGTATGGACAAAAAAATTCAGCTAAAAACTCGAAGTGTACAAGATTTTGTGACCATTTGAAAAAAGTGTCCCCATTTCAGACACTTTAATGGCTACTGGCAGCAAACCTGTAAAATGTCAAATGCTCTTTAAGCGCGTGTCTCGAGGTTTGATGAGGGATAGGGGGCCAATATAAGGGCCAAGTGCCAGCACCCATCGCACATCATGTGTGCAAACCCCCCCCGACCGCCTCGATCGCCGGAAACTCAATGCCGCCGGTCAGGTTCTCTGGTGATGCTCCAGTGATGGTGCCTCGACGAAGAAAAATGCAGCACCAGCACATGCCCGAGCCCAGCATGTGCTACCGCAACCTTCAATCCGGTCCGATCCTAGACTGGGATTGAACTTCCTATGCTTAGACTGGGAATGAGCGCCGTATGCCTAAGTCAACCCATGAAACGAGCGTGCGGGTGGTCAGCTGGCCAAAGGGGTTGGATGCACAAGCCGGGGATCGATCGGGTCCCCCTCTTCGTGCTGTCGATCTTGCTGTCATAACCTTCAGTATGGTCCAATCTTAGACTGGGAATGAACTCCGTATGCCTACGCCAACCGACGAAACGAGCGGGGCGGGCGGGTGGGCACTAAGCCGACCAGAGAGACGGGATGCGCAAGCTTGGATTGATAGGGTGGTAGGTGGGTTTAGGCACATCTTCATATTTTTGCACGCCAATGCCATTTTTATGGCTTGTAAATTCATACAATGGTCCCTTAAGCCTTCACGTGAAGTTTCATGGCAAGACGACTCGTTTTCTATTTCTCACGATTTTCAAAACTTTTTACGGTTTGAGATTTTTAAAATTTTTTTGGAAGGTGTTTTGGCCCCAAACATAGTAGACATGATCCTTGTATTTTTTTTGGCATGCATAAAAAAATTCAGCTAAAAACTCTAAGTGTACAAGATTTTGTGACCATTTGAAAAAAGTGTCCCAATTTCAGACACTTTAATGGCTTCAGGCAGCAAAACTGTAAAATCTCAAATGCTCTTTAAGGCGGTGTGAGTTCTCAAGGTTTGATGAGGGATAGGGGGCCAATATAAGGGCCAAGTACTAGCACCCACCGCACATCATGCGCGCACACCCCCCCGGCCCCCCCGATCGTCGGAACCCCAATGCCGTCGATCAGGTTCTTCGACGATGCTCCGAAGATGGTGGCTCGGCGAAGCAAAACGCAGCACCAGCACATGCTCAAGCCCAGCATGTGCTGCCGCAACCCTCAGTCTAGTCAGATCTTAGATTGGGAATGAACTCCGTATGCTTAGACTGGGAATGAACTCCGTATGCCTAAGTCAACGCATGGAACGAGCGTGCGGGCGCTCAGCCGGCCAGAGGGCGGGATGCATAAGCCGAGGATAAGTCGGGTCCCCCTCCATGTGCTACCGATCCTGTGGCTGCAACCTACGGTCTGGTACAATCTTAGAATGGGAATGAACTCCGTATGCCTAAGCCAACCGACGAAACGAGCGGGCAGGCGGGCACTACGTCGGCCAGAGAGACGGGACGCGCAAGCCGTGGATCGATATGGTGGTAGGTGGGTTTAGGCACATTTTCATATTTCTGCATGCCAATGCCATGTTTATGGCTTGTAAATTCATACAATGGTCCCTTAAGCCTTCACTGAAGTTTCATGGCAAGACGACTTTTGAAACCTTTTACGGTTCGGGATTTTTTAAAATTTTTTCGAAAGGAGTTTTGGACCCAAACTTGGTAGACGTGATCCTTGTATTTTTGTTGGCATGCACAAAAAAATTCAGCTAAAAACTCGAATTGTACAAAATTTTGTGACCATTTGAAAAAAGTGTCCCATTTCAGACACTTTAATGGCTACTGGCAGTAAACCTATAAAATCTCAAATGCTCTTTAAGGGTGTGTGAGTTCTCGAGGTTTGATGAGGGATAGGGGGCCAATATAAGGGCCAAGTACCAATGCCTATCGTACATCATGTGCGCATCCCCCCCCGGTGCCCCCGATCATCAGAACCCCAATGCCGTCGGTCAGGTTCTCCGGCGATGCTCCAACGATGGTGCCCCGATGAAGAAAAATGCAGCACCAGCACATGCCCGAGCCCAGCATGTGCTGCCGCAACCCTCGGTCTAATCCGATCTTAGACTGGGAATGAACTCTGTATGCCTAAGTCAACCCAAGAAACGAGTGTGCGGGCGCTCAACCGGCCAGAGGGGCTGGATGCGCAAGCTGAGGATCGGTTGGGTCCCCCACTGCATGCTGTCGAACCTGCTACCGCAACCCTCGGTTTGGTCTGATCTTAGACTGGGAATGAACTCTGCATGCCTAAGCCAACCGACGAAACGAGCGGGCGGGCGGGCGGGCACTACGTCGGCCAGAGAGATGGGATGCGCAAGCCGTGGATCGATAGGGTGGTAGGTGGGTTTAGGCACTTCTTCACATTTCTGCGTGCCAATGCCATTTTTATGGCTTGTAAATTCATAAAATGGTCCCTTAAGCCTTCACGTGATGTTTCATGGCAAGACGACTCATTTTCTATTTTTCTCGATTTTTGAAACTTTTTGCAGTTCGGGATTTGCTAAAATTTTTTTAGAAGGAGTTTTGGCCCAATGGGGTGTGAGTTCTCGAGGTTTGATGAGGGATAGGGAGCGAATATAAGGGCCAAGTACCAGCACCCATCGCAAATGTTGTGCGAACACCCCTCGGCCCCCCAATCGCCAGAACCCCAATGCCGCCGGTCAGGTTCTCTGGTGATGCTCCGATGATGGTGCCCCGATGAAGAAAAATGTCGCACCAGCACATTCCCGAGCCTAGCATGTGCTGCTACAACCCTCGGTCCGATCTAATCTTAGACTAGGAATGAACTCTGTATGCCTAAGTCAACCCACAAAATGAGCGTGCGGGCACTCAATCGGCCAGAGGCACGGGATGCGCAAGCCGGGGATCAGCCAAGTACCCCTCTACGTGCTGCCGATCCTACTACCCAACCCTCGGTCCAGTCTGATCTTAGACTAGGAATGAACTCCGTATGCCTTAGCCAACCGACGAAATGAGCGGGCGGGCGGGCACTATGCCAGCCATAGAGACGGGATGCGCAAGCCATGGATCGATAGGGTGGTAGGTGGGTTTAGGCACATCTTCATATTTTCACGTGCCAATGCCATTTTTATGGCTTGTAAATTCATACAATGGTCCCTTAAGCCTTCATGTGAAGTTTCATGACAAGACGACTCGTTTTCTATTTTTCACGATTTTTGAAATCTTTGCGGTTTGAGATTTTTTAAAATTTTTTCGAAAGCAGTTTTGGCCCAAAACGTGGTAGACCTGATCCTTGTATTTTTTTTGGCATGCACAAAAAAATTCAGCTAAAAACTCGAAGTGTACAAGATTTTGCAACCATTTGAAAAAAGTGTCCCCATTCCAGACACTTTAATTGCTACTGGCAGCAAACCTGTAAAATCTCAAATGCTCTTTAAGGGGGTGTGAGTTCTCGAGGTTTGATGAGGGATAGGGGGCCAACATAAGGGCCAAGTACCAGCACCCATCGCACATCATGTGCGCACACCCTTCGGCCCCTCCGATCGTCAGAACCCCAATGCCGTCGGTAAGGTTCTCCAACGATGCTCCAATGATTGTGCCCCGGGGAAGAAAAATGTGACACCAACACATGCCCGAGCCAAGCATTTACTGACGCAACCCTCAGTCCGGTTCGATCTTAGACTGGGAATGAACTCCGTATGCTTAGATTGGGAATGAACTCCGTATGCCTAAGTCAACCCACAAAACGAGCGTGCGGGTGCTCAGCCGGCCAGAGGGGCGGGATGCGTAAGCTGGGGATCGGCCGACTCCCCCTCTCCAAGCTACCAATCCTACTACCGCAACCCTCGGTCTGGCTGATCTTAGACTGGGAATGAACTCCTTATGCCTAAGCCAACTAACAAAATGAGCGGGCGGGTGGGCGGGCACTACGCCGGCTAGAGAGACGGGATGCGCAAGCCGTGTATCGATAGGGTGGTAGGTGGGTTTTGGCACATCTTCATATTTCTGTGTGCCAATGCCATTTTTATCGCTTGTAAATTCATACAATGGTCCCTTAAGCCTACACGTGAAGTTTCATGGCAAGACGACTCGTTTTCTATTTTTCATTATTCTTGAAACTTTTTTGTGGTTCGGGATTTTTTAAAATTTTTTCGGGAAGGTAGTTTTGGCCCCAAACATGGTAGACGTGATCCTTGTTTTTTTGTTGGCATGCATAAAAAAAATTCAGCCAAAAACTTAAAGTGTACAAGATTTTGGGACCATTTAAAAAAAGTGTCCCCATTTCAGATACTTTAATGGCTACTGGCAGCAAACCTGTAATATCTCAAATGCTCTTTAAGGGGGTGTGTGTTCTCGAGGTTTGATGAGGGATAGGGGGCCAATATAAGGGCCAAGTACCAGCACCCACCGCACATCATGTGCGCACGCCACTCCCCGGCCCCCCCGATCACCGGAACCCCAATGCCGTTGGTCAAGTTTTCCGGGGATGCTCCGGTGATGGTGCCCTGACGAAGAAAAATGTGGCACCAACACATGCCCGAGCCCAGCATGTGCTGCCGCAACCCTCATTCCAATCCGATCTTAGATTGGGAATGAACTCCGTATGCTTAGACTGGGAGTGAACTCCGTATGACTAAGTCAAACCACGAAATGAGGGTGCGGGTGCTCAGCCAGCTAGAGGGGCGAGATGCGCAAGCCGGGGATCGATCGGGTCCCCTTCTGCATGCTGCCGATCCTGCTGCCGTAACCCTCAATCTGGTCTGATCTTAGACTGGGAATGAACTCCGTATGCCTAAGCCAATCGACGAAACGAACGGGTGGGCAGGCGGGCGGGCACTACACCGGCCAGAGAGACGGGATGCGCAAGCCGTGGATCGATAGGGTGGTAGGTGGGTTTAGGCACATCTTCATATTTCTGCCTGCCAATGCCATTTTTATGGCTTGTAAATTCATACAATGGTCCCTTAAGCCTTCACGTGAAGTTTTATGGCAAGACGACTCGTTTTCTATTTTTCACAATTTTTAAAACTTTTTGCGGTTTGGGATTTTTTAAAATTTTTTCGGAAGGTGTTTTGGCCCCAAACTTGGTAGACATGATCCTTTTATTTTTGTTGGCATGCACAAAAAAATTCAGATAAAAACTGGAAGTGTACAAGATTTTGTGACCATTTGAAAAAAGTGTCCCCATTTCAGACACTTTAATGGCTACTGGCAGCAAACCTGTAAAATCTCAAATGCTCTTTAAGGGGGTGTGAGTTCTCGAGGTTTGATGAGGGATAGGGGGCCAATATAAGGGCCAAGTACCAGCACCCACCGCACATCATGTGCGCACGCCACTCCCCGGCCCCCCCGATCACCGGAACCCCAATGCCGTTGGTCAAGTTTTCCGGGGATGCTCCGGTGATGGTGCCCTGACGAAGAAAAATGTGGCACCAACACATGCCCGAGCCCAGCATGTGCTGCCGCAACCCTCATTCCAATCCGATCTTAGATTGGGAATGAACTCCGTATGCTTAGACTGGGAGTGAACTCCGTATGACTAAGTCAAACCACGAAATGAGGGTGCGGGTGCTCAGCCAGCTAGAGGGGCGAGATGCGCAAGTCGGGGATCGATCGGGTCCCCTTCTGCATGCTGCCGATCCTGCTGCCGTAACCCTCAATCTGGTCTGATCTTAGACTGGGAATGAACTCCGTATGCCTAAGCCAATCGACGAAACGAACGGGTGGGCAGGCGGGCGGGCACTACACCGGCCAGAGAGACGGGATGCGCAAGCCGAGGATCGATAGGGTGGTAGGTGGGTTTACGCACATCTTCATATTTCTGCATGCCAATGCCATTTTCATGGCTTGTAAATTCATACAATGGTCCCTTAAGCCCTCACGTGAAGTTTCATGGCAAGACGGCTCGTTTTCTATTTTTCACGATTTTTGAAACTTTTTACGTTTTGGGGATTTTTTAAAATTTTTTCGGAAGGAGTTTTAGCCCCAATATTGTTTGACGTGATCCTTGTATTTTTGTTGGCATGCACAAAAAAATTCAGCTAAAAAGTCGAAGTGTATAAGATTTTGTGACCATTTGAAAAAAGTGTCCCCATTTTAGACACTTTAATGGGTACTGGCAGCAAACCTGTAAAATCTCAAATGCTCTTTAAGGGGGTGTGAGTTTTGGACGTTTGATGAGGGATAGGGGACCAATATAAGGGCCAAGTACCAGCACCCAACGCACATCATTTGCGCACACCCTCCGGCCCCCCCGATCGCCGAAACCCCAATGCCACCGGTCAAGTTCTCCGACGATGCTCCGGTGATGGTGCCCCGGCAAAGAAAAATGCGGCACCAACACGTGCCCGAGCCCAGCATGTGCTGCTGCAACCCTCGGTCCGGTCCAATCTTAGATTGGGAATGAACTCCGTATGCTTAGACTGGGAATGAACTCTGTATGCCTAAGTGAACCCATGAAACGAGCATGCGGGTGCTCAGCCGGCCAGAAGGGCGGGATGCACAAGTCGGGGATCGACCGGGTTCCCCTCTGTGTGCTGTCGATCCTGCTACCATAACCCTCAATCCGGTCTGATCTTAGACTGGGAATGAACTCCGTATGCCTAAGCCAACCAACGAAACGAGCGGGCGGGCGGGCGGGCACTACGCCGGCCAGAGAGACGGGATGCGCAAGCCGTGGATCGATAGGGTGGTAGGTGGGTTTAGGCACATCTTCATATTTCTACATGCCAATGCCATTTTTATGGCTTGTAAATTCATACAATGGTCCCTTAAGCCTTCACGTGAAGTTTCATGGCAAGACGACTCATTTTTTATTTTTCATGATTTTTGAAACTTTTGACGGTTCAAGATTTTTTTAAATTTTTTTGGAAGGAGTTTTTAACCTAAACTTGGTAGACGTGATCCTTGTATTTTTGTTGGCATGCACAAAACAATTCAGCTAAAAACTCGTAGTGTAGAAGATTTTGTGACCATTTGAAAAAAGTGTCCCCATTTCAGACACTTTAATGGCTACTGGCAGCAAACCTGTAAAATCTCAAATGCTCTTTAAGGGGGTGTGAGTTCTGGAGGTTTGATGTGGGATAGGGGGCCAATATAAGGGCCAAGTACCAGCACCCATCGCACATCATGTGCGTACAACCCCCCCGACCGCCAGAACCCAATTACTGTCGGGCAGGTTCTCCGGCGATGCTCCGGCAATGGTGGCCCGATGAAGAAAAATGCGGCACCAACACATGCCTGAGCCCAGCATGTTCTGCCGCAACCCTCGGTCTGGTTGGATCTTCGACTGGGAATGAACTCCATATGCTTAGACTGGGAATGAGCTCCATATGCCAAAATCAACCCTCGAAACAAGCGTGCGGGTGCTCAACCGGCCAGAGGGGCGGGATGCGTAAGCCGAGGATCGACTGAGTCCCCCTCTGCGTGCTACTGATCTTGCTGCTGCTACCCTCGGTCAGGTATGATCTTAGACTGGGAGTGAACTCCGTATGCCTAAGCCAACCGACAAAACGAGCGGGCGGGCGGGGGGGCGGGCACTACGTCGGCCAGAGGGATGGGATGCGCAAGCCGTGGATCGATAGGGTGGTAGGTGGGTTTAGGCACATCTTCATATTTCTGCCTGCCAATGCCATTTTTATGGCTTGTAAATTCATACAATGGTCCCTTAAGCCTTCACGTGAAGTTTTATGGCAAGACGACTCGTTTTCTATTTTTCACAATTTTTAAAACTTTTTGCGGTTTGGGATTTTTTAAAATTTTTTCGGAAGGTGTTTTGGCCCCAAACTTGGTAGACATGATCCTTTTATTTTTGTTGGCATGCATAAAAAAATTCAGATAAAAACTGGAAGTGTACAAGATTTTGTGACCATTTGAAAAAAGTGTCCCCATTTCAGACACTTTAATGGCTACTGGCAGCAAACCTGTAAAATCTCAAATGCTCTTTAAGGGGGTGTGAGATCTCGAGGTTTGATGAGGGATAGGGGGGCCAACATAAGAGCCAAGTACCAGCACCCATCGCACATCATGTGCGCACACCCCCCCGACCCCTTCGATGTCGGAACCCCAGTACCGTCGATCAGGTTCTCTGACGATGCCCCGGTGATGGTGCCCCGGCGAAGAAAAATGTGGCACCAACACATGCCCAAGCCTAGCATATGCTACTGCATCCCTCGGTCAAGTCCGATCTTAGACTGGGAATGAACTCCGTATGCTTAGACTGGGAATGAACTTCGTATGCCTAAGTCAACCCATGAAACGAACGTGCGGGTGCTCAGCCGGTCAGAGGGGCAGGATGCGCAAGTCGGGGATCGGCCAGGTCCCCTTCCGCATGCTGCCAATCCTACTGCCGGAACCCTCGGTTTGGTCCGATCTTAGACTGGGAATGAACTCCGCATGCCTAAGGCAATCGATGAAACGAGCAGGCAGGCGGGCGCGCGGGTACTACGCCGGCGAGAGAGACGGGATGCGCAAGTCATGGATCGATAGGATGGTAGGTGGGTTTAGGTACATCTTCATATTTCTACGTGCCAATGCCACTTTTATGGCCTGAAAATTCATACAATGGTCTCTTAAGCCTTCACGTGAAGTTTCACGGCAAGACGACTCGTTTTCTATTTTTCACGATTTTTGAAACTTTTTGCGGTTTAGGATTTTTTAAAATTTTTTCGGAAACAGTTTTGGCCCCAAACTTGGTAGACGTGATCCTTGTATTTTTGTTGGCATGCACAAAACAATTTAGCTAAACACTCGAAGTGTACAAGATTTTGTGACCATTTGAAAAAAAATGTTCCCATTTCAGACACTTTAACAGCTACTGGCAGCAAACCTGTAAAATCTCAAATGCTTTTTAAGGGGGTGTGAGTTCTTGAGGTTTGATGAGGGATTGGAGGCCAATATAAGGGCCAAGTACCAGCACCCATCGCACATCATGTGTGCACCCCCCCGGCCCCCCCGATCGCCAGAACCCCAATGCCACCGATCAAGTTCTCCGGTGATGCTCTGGCGATGGTGCCCCGACGAAGAAAAATATGGCACCAGCAGCTGCCCGAGCCCAGCATGTGCTACCGTAACCCTCGGTCCGGTCCAATCTTAGACTGGGAATGAACTCCGTATGCCTATGTCAACCCATAAAATGAGCGTGCGGGTGCTCAGTCGGCTAGAGGGGCAGGATGCGCAAGCCGGGGATCGGTCGGGTCCCCTCTGCGTGCTGTCGATCCTGCTGCCGTAACCCTCGATCCGATTCGATGTTAGACTGGTAGTAAACCTACAAAATCTCAAATGCTCTTTAAGGGGGTGTGAGTTCTCAAGGTTTGATGAGGGATAGGTGTCCAATATAAGGGCCAAGTAACCAACACCCATCGTACATCATGTGCGCAAACCCCCCAGCCCCCCCGATCACCGGAACCCAATGCCGTCGGTCAGGTACTCCGGTGATGCTTCGACGATGGTGCCTCAACAAAGAAAAATGCAGCACCAGCACATGACCGAGCCCAGCATGTGCTGTCGTAACCCTTGGTCCTGTCCGATCATAGACTGGGAATGAACTCCGTATGCTTAGATTGGGAATGAACTCCGTATGCTTAAGTCAACCCATGAAACGAGCGTGCTACAGATCCTGCTGCCCCAACCCTCGGTCTGGTTCAATCTTAGACTGGGAATGAACTCCGTATGCCTAAGCCAACCGACGAAACGAGCGGGTGAGCGGGCGGGCGGGCACTACCTCGACCAGAGAGACGGATGTGCAAGCCGTGGATCGATAGGGTGGTAGGTGGGTTTAGGCACGTCTTCATATTTCTATGTGGCAATGTAATTTTTATGGCTTGTAAATTCATGCAATGGTCCCTTAAGCCTTCACGTGAAGTTTCATGGCAAGACGACTCGTTTTCTATTTCTCACGATTTTTAAAACTTTTTGCGGTTCAGGATTTTTTAAAATTTTTCCAGAAGGAGTTTTGGCCCCAAACTTGGTAGACATGATCCTTGTATTTTTGTTGGCATGCAGAAAAAAATTCAGCTAAAAACACCTAGTGTACAAGATTTTGTGACCATTTGAAAAAAGTGTCCCCATTTCAGACACTTTAATGGCTACTGGCAGCAAACCTGTAAAATCTCAAATGCTCTTTAAGGGGGTATGAGTTCTTGAGGTATGATGAGGGATAAGGACCCAATATAAGGGCCAAGTACCAGCACCCATCGCGGGTCATGTGCGCCCATCCCCCTGGCCCCCTCGATCGCCGGAACCCCAATGCCGCCTGTCAGGTTCTTCGGCGGTGCTCCGACGATGGTGCCTGGCGAAGAAAAATGCGGCACCAGCACATGCCTGAGCCAAGCATGTGCTGCTGCAACCCTCGGTCCGGTCTGATCTTAGACTGGGAATGAATATGCTTAGACTTGGAATGAACTCCGTATGCCTAAGTCAACCAACGGAATAAGCGTGCGGGCGCTTAGCTGGCCAGTGGGGTGGGATGCGCAAGCTGGGGATCGGCCGGGTCCCCCTCTACGTGCTGCCGATCCTGCTGTCGGAACCCTCGGTCTGGTCTGATCTTAGACTAGGAATCAACTCTGTATGCCTAAGCCAACCGATGAAACGAGCGGCGGGCGGGCGTGAGGGCACTATGTAGGCCAGAGAGACGGGATGCGGCCGTGGATCGATAGGGTGGTAGGTGGATTTAGGCACATCCTCATATTTCTACGTGCCAATGCCATTTTTATGGCTTGTAAATTTATACACTGGTCCCTTAAGCCTTCACGTGAAGTTTCATGGCAAGACGACTCGTTTTCTATTTTTCACGACTTTCAAAACTTTTTACGGTTCAGGATTTTTTAAAATTTTTTCGGAAGGAGTTTTGGCCTCAAACTTGGTAGATGTGATCCTTGTATTTTTTTGGGATGCACAAAAAAAGTCAGCTAAAAACTCGAAGTGTACAAGATTTTGTGACCATTTCAAAAAAGTGTCCCCATTTCAGACACTTTAATGGCTACTGGCAACAAACCTGTAAAATCTTAAATGCTCTTTAAGGGGGTATGAGTTCTCAAGGTTTGATGAGGGATAGGGAGCCAATATAAGGGCCAAGTACCAGCACCCATCATACATCATGTGCGCACACCCCCCCGACGCCCCCGATCGTCGGAACCCCAATGCCGTCAGTCATGTTCTCTGGCGATGCTCCGACGATGGTGCCCCGGTGAAGAAAAATGCGGCACCAGCACATGCCCAAGCCCAGCATGTGCTGCAAACAACCCTCGGTCTGATCGATCTTAGACTAGGAATGAACTCCGTATGCTTAGATTGGGAATGAACTCTGTATGCCTAAGTCGACACACGAAACAAGCGTGCGGGCACTCAGCCGGCCAGAGGGGCAGGATGCGCAAGCCGACGATCGGCCGGGACCCCCTCTGTGTGCTGTTGATCTTAGACTAGGAATGAACTCTGTATGCCTAAGCCGACCGATGAAACAAGCGGGCGGGCGGGCACTACGTCGGCCAGAGAGACGGGATGCGTAAGCCGTGGATCGATAGGGTGGTAGGTGGGTTTAGGGACATCTTTATATTTCTGCGTGGCAATGCCATTTTTATGGCTTGTAAATTCATACAATGGTCCCTTAAGCCTTCACGTGAAGTTTCACGGCAAGACGACTCGTTTTCTATTTTTCACGATTTTTGAAACTTTTTACGGTTCGAGATTTTCTAAAATTTTTTTGGAAGGAATTTTGGCCCCAAACATGGTAGACTTGATCCTTGTATTTTTGTTGGCATGCACAAAAAAATTCAGCTAAAAACTCAAAGTGTACAAGATTTTGTGACCATTTGAAAAAAGTGTCCCCATTTCAGACACTTTAATGGCTACTGGTAGCAAACCTGCAACATCTCAAATGCTCTTTAAGGGGGTGTGTGTTCTCAAGGTTTGATGAGGGATAGGAGGCCAATATAAGGGCCAAGTACCAGCACCCATCGCACATCATGTGCGCACACCTCCCCCCGGCCCCGCCAATCGTCGGGACCCCAATGCCGCTAGTCAGGTTCTCCGACGATGCTCCGACGATGGTGCCCCGGTGAAGAAAAATGCAGCACCAGCACATGCCCGAGCCCAGCATATGCTGCCGCAACCCTCGGTCCGGTCCGATCATAGACTGGGAATGAACTCCATATGCTTAGACTGGGAATGAACTCTGTATACCTAAGTTAACCCATGAAACGAGCGTACGGGCGCTCAGCCGACCAGAGGGGCGGGATGCGCAAGCCGGGGATCGGTCGGGTCCCCCTCTGCATGCTGTCGATCCTGCTATCACAACACTCGGTTTGGTCCGATCTTAGACTGGGAATGAACTCCGTATGCTTAGACTGGGAATGAACTATGTATGCCTAAGTCAACCCACGAAATGAGCGTGCGGGCGATCAACCGGCCAGAGGGGCGGGATGCGCAAGCTGGGGATCGATCGGGTCCCCCTCTGCATGCTATCGATCCTACTATCGTAACCCTTGGTAAGATTGGATCTTAGACTGGGAACGAACTCTTTATGCCTAAGCGAACCGATGAAACAAGCGAGCGGGCGGGTGGGCGTGCTTTACGCCGGCCAGAGAGACAGGATGCGCAAGCCGTGGATCGATATGGTAGTAGGTGGGTTTTGGCACATCTTCATATTTCTACGTGCCAATGCCATTGTTATGGCTTGTAAATTCATACAATGGTCCCTTAAACCTTCACGTGAAGTTTCATGGCAAGATGACCCGTTTTCTATTTTTCATGATTTTCAAAACTTTTTGTGGTTTGGGATTTTTTAAAATTTTTTCAGAAATAGTTTTGGCCCCAAACATGGTGGACATGATCATTGTAATTTTGTTGGCATGCACAAAAAAATTCATCTAAAAACTCAAAGTGTACAAGATTTTGTGACCATTTGAAAAAAGTGTCCCCATTTCAGACACTTTAATGGCTACTGACAGCAAACCTGTAAAATCTCAAATGCTCTTTAAGGAGGTGTCAGTTCTCTAGGTTTGATGAGGGATAGGGGGTCAATATAAGGGCCAAGTACCAGCACCCATCGCACATCATGTGCGCACACCCCCTCCCGACCCCCCCGATAGTCGGAACCCCAATGCCGCCGGTCAGGTTCTCCGGTGATGCTCCGGGGATGGTTCCCCGATGAAGAAAAATGCGGCACCAGCACATGCCCGAGCCCAGCATGTGTTGCTGCAACCCTCGGTCCAGTCTGATCTTAGACTGGGAATGAACTCCGTATGCTTAGACTGGGAATGAACTCCGTATGCCTAAGTCAACCCACGAAATGAGCATGCGGGCGCTCAGCGGGCCAGAGGGGTGGGATGTGCAAGCCGGGGATCGATCGGGTCCCCCTCTGCGTGCTGCTGATCTTGCTGCCGCAACCCTTAGTCTGGTTCAATCTTAGACTGGGAATGAACTCCATATGCCTAACCCAACCGACGAAATGAGTGGGTGGGCGGGCACTACGCCAGCCTGAAAGGCGGGATGCGTAAGCCGTGGATCGATAGGGTGGTAGGTGCGTTTAGGTACATCTTCATATTTCTGCATGCCAATGCCATTTTTATGGCATGTAAATTCATACAATGGTCCCTTAAGCCTTCACGTGAAGTTTCATGGCAAGACGACTCGTTTTCTATTTTTCATGATTTTCAAAACTTTTTACGGTTCAGGATTTCTTAAAATTTTTTTGAAAGGAGTTTTGGCCCCAAACTTGGTGGACGTGATCCTTGTATTTTTGTTGGCATGCACAAAAAAATTCAGCTAAAAACTCGAAGTGTACAAGATTTTGTGACCATTTGAAAAAAGTGTTCCCATTTCAGACACTTTAATGGCTTCTGGCAGCAAACCTATAAAATCTCAAATGCTCTTTAAGGGGGTGTGAGTTCTCAAGGTTTGATGAGGGATAGCAGGCCACTATAAGGGCCAAGTACCAGCACCAATCACACATCATGTGTGCACACCCCCTCGGCCCCCCCGATCGCCGGAACCCCAATGCCGTCGGTCAGGTTCTCCGATGATGCTCCGAAGATGGTGCCCCGACGAAGAAAAATACGACACCAGAACATGCCCAAGCCCAGCTTGTGCTGCCCCAACCCTCGGTCCAGTCCAATCTTAGACTGGGAATGAACTCCGTATGCCTAAATCAACCCATAAAAAGAGTGCGCGGGTGCTTAGCCGGTCAGAGGGGTGGGATGCGCAAGCTGAGGATCAGTTGGGTCCCCCTCTGTGTACTGCTGATCCTATTGTCGTAACCCTCGGTCTGGTCTGATCTTAGACTGGGAATGAACTCCGTAAGTGTAAGCCAACCGATTAAACGAGCGGGTGGATGGGCAGCACTACGTCAACCAAAGAGATGGGATGTGCAAGCCGTGGATCGATAGGGTGGTAGGTGGGTTTAGGCACATCTTCATATTTCTACCTACCAATGCCATTCTTATGGCTTGTAAATTCATACAAGGCAAGACGAGTCGTTTTCTATTTTTCATGATTTTTTGAAACTTTTTACGGTTCGAGATTTTTGAAAATTTTTTCGGAAGGATTTTTAGCCCCAAACTTGGTAGATGTGATCCTTGTATTTTTGTTGGCATGCACAAAAAAATTCAACAAAAAACTCAAAGTGTACAAGATTTTGTGACCATTTGAAAAAAGTGTCCCCATTTCAGACACTTTAATGGCTACTGACAGCAAACCTGTAAAATCTCAAATGCTCTTTAAGGAGGTGTCAGTTCTCTAGGTTTGATGAGGGATAGGGGGTCAATATAAGGGCCAAGTACCAGCACCCATCGCACATCATGTGCGCACACCCCCCGATCGTCGGAACCCAAATGTCGTCGGTCAGGTTCTCCGGTGATGCTCCGACGATGGTGCCCCGACGAAGAAAAATGCGGCACCAGCACATGCCCGAGCCCAGCATGTGCTACTGCAACCCTCGGTCTGGTCCGATCTTAGACTGGGAATGAACCCCGTATGCCTAAGCCAACTGACGAAACGAATGTGCTGGCGGGTGGGCACTACACTGGCCAGAGAGATAGGATACACATGCCGTGGATCGATATGGTGGTAGGTGGGTATAGACACATCTTCATATTTCTTAATGCCAAAGCCATTTTTATGGCTTGTAAATTCATACAATGGTCCTTTAAGCCTTCACATGAAGTTTCATGGCAAGACGACTCGTTTTTTATTTTTCACGATTTTTGAAACTTTTTACGGTTCAGGATTTTTTAAAATTTTTTCAAAAGGATTTTTGGCCCCAAAATTGGTAGACGTGATCCTTGTATTTTTGTTGGCATGCACAAAAATATTCAGCTTAAAACTCGAAGTGTACAAGATTTTGTGACCATTTGCAAAAAGTGTCCTCATTTCAGACACTTTAATGGCTACTGGCAGCAAACCTGTAAAATCTGAAATGCTCTTTAAGGGGGTGTGAGTTCTCGAGATTTGATGAGGGATAGGGGGCCAATATAAGGGCCAAGTACCAGCACCCATCGCACATCATGTGTGCACACCCCCCCGATCGTCGGAACCCCAATGTCGCCAGTTAGGTTCTCCGGCGATGCTTCGGCGATGGTGCCCCAACGAAGAAAAATATGGCACCAGCACATTCCCGAGCCTAGCATGTGCAGCTGCAACCCTCGGTCCGATCCGATCTTAGACTGGGATTGATCTTTGTATGCTTAGACTGGGAATGAACTCCGTATGCTTAGACTTGGAATGAACTCCGTATGCCTAAGTCAACCCACGAAATGAGCATGCGGGCGCTCAACCGGCCAGAGTGGCGAGATGCGCAAGTCGGGGATCGATCGAGTCCACCTCTATGTGCTGTCTATCCTACTATCGACCCTCGATCCGGTCTATCTTAGACTAGGAATGAATCCGTATTGCACTAAGCCAACGACAACGGCGGGTGGGCGCGGGACTACGTCGGCAGAGAGCGGGATGCGCAAGCCGTTGATCGATAGGGTGGTAGGTGGGTTTAGACACATCTTCATATTTCTGCGTGCCAATGCCATTTTTGTGGCTTGTAAATTCATACAATGGTCCCTTAAGCCTTCACGTGAAGTTTCATGGCAAGACGACTCATTTTCTATTTTTCACGATTTTCAAAACTTTTTGGGGTTTAGGATTTCTTAAAATTTTTTCGGAAGGAGCTTCAGCCCTAAACTTGGTGGACGTGATCCTTGTATTTTTGTTGGCATGCATAAAAAATTTCAGATTAAAACACGAAGTGTACAAGATTTTGTTACCATTTGAAAAAAGTGTCCTCATTTCAGACATTTTAATGGCTACTGGCAGCAAACATATAAAATCTCAAATGCTCTTTAATGGGGGGTGAGTTCTCGAGGTTTGATGAGGGATAGGGCACCAATATAAGGGCCAAGTACCAGCACCCATCGCACATCATGTGCACACACCCCCCAGCCCCCCGATTGCCGGAACCCCAATGCCGCTGGTCAGGTTCTCCGACGATGCTCCGACGATGGTGCCCCGATGAAGAAAAAGGTGGCACCAACACATGCCTGAGCCCAGCATGTGCTGCCGTAACCCTCGGTTCGATCTGATCTTAGACTGGGAATGAACTCCGTATGCTTAGACTGGGAATGAACTCCGTATGCCTTAGTCAACCCACGTAACGAGCGTGCGGGCGCTCAGTCGGCCAGAGGGGTGGGATGCGTAAACCGAGGATCGGTCGGGTCCCCCTCTGCATGCTGCTGATCCTGTTACCACAACCCTCAGTCCGGTTTGATCTTAGACTGGGAATGAACTCTGTATGCCTAAGCCAACCGACAAAACGAGCGGGCGTGCGGGCGGGCACTACGCCGGCCAGAGAGACGGGATGCACACGCCGTGGATCAATAGGGTGGTAGGTGGGCTTAGGCACATCTTCATATTTCTGTGTGCTAATGCCATTTTTATGGCTTGTAAATTCATACAATGGTCCTTTAAGACTTCACATGAAGTTTCATGGCAAGATAACTCATTTTTCATTTTTCACAATTTTTGAAACTTTCTACGGTTCGGGATTTTTAAAAAAAATTTCGGATGGAGTTTTAGTCCCAAACTTGGTAGACGTGATCCTTGTATTTTTTTTGGCATGCACAAAAAAATTCAGCTAAAAACTCGAAGTGTACAAGAATTTGTGACCATTTGAAAAAAGTGTCCCCATTTCAGACACTTTAATGGCTACTGGCAGCAAAGCTGTAAAATCTCAAATGCTCTTTAAGGGGGTGCGAGTTCTTGAGGTTTGATAAGGGATAGAGGGCCAATATATGGGCCAAGTACCAGCACCCATCGCACATCATGTGCGCACACCCCCCGGCCCCCCCAATCATCGAAACCCCAACGCCGTCGGTCAGGTTCTCCAGCGATGCTCCGATGATGGTGCCTCGATGAAGAAAAATGTGGCACCAGCACATGCCCGAGCCCAGCATGTGCTACAAAACCCTTGGTCCGATCCAATCTTAGACTGCGAATGAACTCCGTATGGTTAGACTAGGAATGAACTCCGTATGCCTAAGTCAACCCACGAAACTAGCGTGCGGGCGCTCAGCCAGCCAGAGGGGTGGGATGCGTAAATCGGGGATCGATCGGGTCCCCCTCTACGTGCTGCCGATCCTGCTGCTGTAACCCTCAGTCTGGTCCAATCTTAGACTGGGAATGAACTCCGTATGCCTAAGCCAACCGATGAAACAAGTGGGCGGGCAGGCAGGCGGGCACTACGCCGGCCAGAGAGACGTGATGCGCAAGCCGTGGATCGATAGGGTGGTAGGTGGGTTTAGGCACATCTTCATATTTCTGAGTGCCAATACCATTTTTATGGCTTGTAAATTTCTACAATGGTCCCTTAAGCCTTCACGTGAAGTTTCATGGCAAGACGACTCGTTTTCTATTTTTCACGATTTTTGAAACTTTATACGGATAAGGATTTTTTAAAACTTTTTCGGTAGGAGTTTTAGCCCCAAACTTGGTAGACTTGATCCTTGTATTTTTGTTGGCATGCACAAAAAAATTCAGCTAAAAACTCAAAGTGTAAATGATTTTGCGACCATTTGAAAAAAGTGTCCCCATTCTAGACACTTTAATGGCTACTGGCAGCAAACCTGTAAAATCTCAAATGCTCTTTAAGGGGGTGCGAGTTCTCGAGGTTTGATGAGGGATAGGGGGCCAATATAAGGGCCAAGCACAAGCACCCATTGCACATCATGCGCGGACACCCCCCCGACCCCCCCGATCACCGGAACCCTAATGCCGTCGATCAGGTTCTCCGACGATGCTCCGAGGATGTTGCCCCGACGAAGAAAAATGCGACACCAGCACATGCCCGAGCCTAGCATGTGCTGCCGCAACCCTCGGTCTTTTCCGATCTTAGACTGGGAATGAACTCCGTATGCTTAGATGGCAATGAACTTCGTATTCCTAAGTCAACCCATGAAATGAACGTGCGGGCGCTCAGCCGACCGGAGGGGCGGGATGCGTAAGCCGGGGATCGGCCAGGTCCCCCTCTGTGTACTGCTGATCCTGCTACCACAACCCTCAATCTGGTACAATCTTAGACTGGGAATGAACTTTGTATGCTTAAGCCAACCGATGAAACAAGCGAGCGGGCGGGCGGGCACTACGCTGGCCAGAGAGACGGGATGTGCAAGTCGTGGATCGATAGGGTGGTAGGTGGGCTTAGGCACATCTTCATATTTCTGCATGCCAATGCCATTTTTATGGCTTGTAAATTCATACAATGGTCCCTTAAGCCTTCCCGTGAAGTTTCATGGCAAGACGACTCATTTTCTATTTTTCACGATTTTTGAAACTTTTTACGGTTCGGGATATTTTAAAACTTTTTCGGAAGGAGTTTTGGCCCCAAACTTCTTAGACGTGATCCTTGTATTTTTTTGGCATGCACAAAAAAATTCAGCTAAAAACTCGAAGTGTACAAGAATTTGTGACCATTTGAAAAAAGTGTCCCCATTTCAGACACTTTAATTGCTACTGGCAGCAAACCTATAAAATCTCAAATGCACTTTAAGGGGGTGCGAGTTCTTAAGGTTTGATAACTGATAGGGGGCCAATATAAGGGCCAAGTACCAGCACCCATCGCACATCATGTGCGCACACCCCCCGGCCCCCCCGATCGTCGGAACCCAACTCCGCCGGTCAGGTTCTTCGATGATGCTCCGATGATGGTGCCTCGATGAAGAAAAATGTGGCACCAGCACATGCTCGAGCCCAGCATATGCTCGAGCCCAGCATGTGCTACAAAACCCTCGGTCCGGTTCAATCTTAGACTGCGAATGAACTCCATATGCTTAGACTAGGAATGAACTTCGTATGCCTAAGTCCACCCATGAAATGAGCGTACAGGCGCTCAGCCAGCCAGAGGGGTGGGATGCGTAAATCGGGGATCGACCGGGTCCCCCTCTACATGCTGCCAATCCTGCTACGTCGCAACCCTCGATCCGGTCTGATCTTAGACTGGGAATGAACTCCGTATGCCTAAGCCAACCGACGGAACGAGCGGGAGGGCGGGCGGGCACTATATCGGCCAGAGAGACGGGATGCGCAAGCCATGGATCGATAGGGTGGTAGGTGGGTTTAGGCACACCTTCATATTTTTGCGTGCCAATGCCATTTTTATGGCTTGTAAATTCATACAATGGTCCCTTAAGCCTTCACGTGAAGTTTCATGGCAAGACGACTCGTTTTCCATTTTTCACGATTTTTAAAACGTTTTGCGCTTCGAGATTTTTTAAAATTTTTTTGAAAGGAGTTTTTGCCCCAAACCTGGTAGACGTGATCATTGAATTTTTGTTGGCATGCACAAAAAAATTCAGCTAAAAACTCGAAGGGTACAAGATTTTGTGACCATTTGAAAAAAGTGTCCCCATTTCAGACACTTTAATGGCTACTGGCAGCAAACTTGTAAAATCTCAAATGCTCTTTAAGGGGGTGTGAGTTCTCGAGGTTTGATGAGGGATAGGGGGCCAATATAAGGGCTAAGTATCAGCACCCATCGCACATCATATGCGCACACCCCCACCCGACCCCCCCGATCGTCGGAACCCCAATGCCATCAGTCAGGTTCTCCGGTGATGGAGCCCCGACGAAGAAAAATGCGGCACCAACACATGCCCGAGCCCAACATGTGCTATCGCAACCGTTGGTCCGATCTGATCTTAGATTGGGAATGAACTCCGTATGCTTAGATTGGGAATGAACTCCCTATGCCTAAGTCAACACACAAAACGAGTGTGCGAGTGCTCAGCCGGCCAGAGGGGCGGGATGCGCAAGTCGAGGATTGATCGGGTCCCCTTCTGCATGCTGCCAATCCTGCTGCCATAACCCTCAGTCCGGTCCAATCTTAGACTGGGAATGAACTTCGTATGCCTAAGCCAACAGATGAAACGAGCGGGCAGGCGGGCACTACGCCGGCCAGAGAGACAGGATGCCCAAGCCTTGGATCGATAGGGTGGTAGGTGGGTTTAGTTGCATCTTCATATTTTTGCATGCCAATGCCATTTTTATGGCCTTGTAAATTATACAATGGTCCCTTAAGCCTTCACGTGAAGTTTCATGGCAAGACGATTCGTTTTCTATTTTTCACGATTTACGAAACGTTTTACGGTTTGGGATTTTTTAAAATTTTTTCGGAAGGAGTTTTGGCTGCAAACTTGGTAGACGTGATCCTTGTATTTTTTTTGGCTTGCACAAAAAATTTTAGCTAAAAACTCGAAGTGTACGAGATTTTGTAACCATTTGAAAAAAGTGTCCCCATTTTAGACACTTTAATGGCTACTAGCAGCAAACCTGTAAAATCTCAAATGCTCTTTAAGGGGTGTGAGTTCTTGAGGTTTGATGAGGGATAGGGGGCCAATATAAGGGCCAAGTACCAGCACCCATCACACATCATGTGCGCAGACCCCCTTGGCCACCCCGATCGTCAGAGTGCCAATGCTGCCGGTCAGGTTCTTCGACGATGCTCCGGCGATGGTGCCTCGACGAAGAAAAATGCGGCACCAACACATGCCTGAGCCTAGCATGTGCTACTGCAAACCTCGGTCCGAGCCGATCTTTGGTTGGGAATGAACTTCGTATGCTTAGACTGGGAATGAACTCCGTATGGCTAAGTCAAACCCACGAAACGAGCGTGCGGGTTCTCAGCCGGCCTAGAGGGGCGGGATGCGCAAGTCAGGGATCAGCCGGGTCCCCTCCAGCATGCTACCGATCCTACTACCACAACCATCAGTTCGGTCCAATCTTAGACTGGGAATGAACTCCGTATGCCTAAGCCAACCGATGAAATGAGCGGGCGGGTGGGCACTACGCCGACCAAAGAGACGGGATGCGCAAGCCGTGGATCGATAGGGTGGTAGGTGGGTTTAGGCACATCTTCATATTTCTACATGCCAACGCCATTTTTATGGCTTGTAAATAATACAATGGTCCCTTAAGCCTTCACGTTAAGTTTCATGGCAAGACGACTCATTTTCTATTTTTCACAATTTTCAAAACTTTTTGCGGTTCGGGATTTTTTAAAATTTTTTCGGAAGGTGTTTTGGCCCCAAACTTGGTAGACGTGATCCTTGTATTTTTTTTGGCATGCATAAAAAAATTCAGCTAAAAAGTCGAAGTGAACAAGATTTTGTGACCTTCTGAAAAAAGTGTCCCCATTTCAGACACTTTAATGGCTGTTGGCAGCAAACCTGTAAAATCTCAAATGCTTCTTTAAGGGGTGCGAGTTTCTCGAGGTTTGACGAGGATAGGGGCTAATATAAGGCAAGTACCAGCACCCATTGCACATTCATGTGCGCGCACCCCTCCTATCGCCGGAACCCTAATGCCGTCGTCAGGTTCTCCGACGATTATTCCGACGATGGTGCGGTGAAGAAAAATGCAGCACCAACACATGCCCGAGCCCAGATGGTGCTTACCATAACCGTTCGGTCTGGTTCGATCTTAGACTGGGAATGAACTCCGTATGCCTAAGCCAATCGACGAAACTAGCGGGCGGGCAGGCGGGCGGGAGGGCACTACGCCGGCCAGAGAGACGGATGCGCAAGCCGGGATCGATAGGGTGGTAGTGGTTTAGGCACATCTTCATATTTCTGCGTGCCAATGCCATTTTTGTGGCTTGTAAATTCATACAATGGTCCCTTAAGCCTTCACGTGAAGTTTCATGGCAAGATGACTCGTTTTCTATTTTTCACGATTTTTGAAACTTTTTGCGGTTTGGAATTTTTTCAAATTTTTTCGGAAAGAGTTTTGGTCCCAAACATGGTAGACGTTATCCTTGTATTTTTCTTGGCATGCACAAAAAAATTCAGCTAAAAACTCGAAGTGTACAAGATTTTGTGACCAATTGAAAAAAATGTCCCCATTCTAGACACTTTAATGGCTACTGGCAGCAAACCTGTAAAATTTCAAATGCTCTTTAACGGGGTGTGAGTTCTCGAGGTTTGATGAGTGATAGGGGGCCAATATAAGGGCCAAGTACCAGCACCCATCACACATCATGTGCGCACACCCCCTGGCCCCCCTGATCGCTGGAACCCTAATGCCACCGGTCAAGTTCTCCAACGATGATCCGACGATGGTGCCCCGATGAAGAAAAATACGGCACCAGCACATGCCCGAGCCCAGCATGTGCTGCCATAACCCTCGGTCTGGTCTGATCTTAGACTGGAAATGAACTTCGTATGCTTAGACTGGGAATAAACTATGTATGCCTAAGTCAACCCACGAAACGAGCGCGCGGGTGCTCAGCCGGCCAGAGGGGCGGGATGCGCAAGCCGGGGATCGGCCGGGCCCCATCTACGTGCTGTCGATCCTGCTACTGCAACCCTCGGTCCGATCTAATCTTAGACTGGGAATGAACTTCGTATGCCTAAGCCTACCGACGAAACGAGCGGGCGGGCGGGCCGGCACTACGCCGACTAGAGAGACGAGATGCGCAAGCCGTGAATCGATATGGTGGTAGGTGGGTTTAGGCACATCTTCATATTTCTGAGTGCCAATGCCATTTTTATGGGTTGTAAATTCAAACAATGGTCCCTTAAGCCTTCACGTGAAGTTTCATGGCAAGACGACTCGTTTTCTATTTTTCATAATTTTCAATACTTTTTACGGTTCGGGATTTTTTTAAATTTTTTCAAAAGGAGTTTTATCCCCAAACTTGGTAGACGTGATCCTTGTATTTTTTTGGCATGCACAAAAAAATTCAACTAGAAACTCGAAGTGTACAAGATTTTGTGACCATTTGAAAAAAGTGCCCCCATTTCAGACACTTTAATGGCAACTGGCAGCAAACCTGTAAAATCTCATACGCTCTTTAAGGCGGCGTGAGTTCTCGAGGTTTTATGAGGGATAGGGGGCCAATATAAGGGCCAAGTACCAGCACCCATCGCACATCATGTGCGCACACCCCCCCGGCCCCCCCGATTATCGAAACCCCAATGCCGCCGGTCAGGTTCTCTAGTGATGCTCCGGCGACGGTGCCCCGGTGAAGAAAAATGCAGCACCCACACATGCTTGAGCCCAGCATGTGCTGCCAAAACCCTCGGTCTGGTCCAATCTTAGACTGGGAATGAACTTCATATGCTTAGACTGGGAATGAACTCCGTATGCCTAAGTCAACCCACGAAACAAGCGTACGGGTGCTCAACCGGCCAGAGGGGCGGGATGCGCAAGCCGGGGATTTGCCGGGTCCCCCTCTACGTGCTGCCCATCCTATTTCATAACCCTCGGTCTGGTCTGATCTTAGACTGGGAATGAACTCCGTATGCCTAAGCCAACCAATGAAACGAGCAGGCGGGCAGACGAGCGGGTACTACGCCGGCCAGAGAGACGAGATGCGCAAGCCGTGGATCGGTAGGGTGGTAGGTGCGTTTAGGCTCATCTTCATATTTCTGCACGCCAATGCCATTTTTATGGCTTGTAAATTGATACAATGGTCCCTTACGCCTTCACGTGAAGTTTCGTGGCAAGACGGCTCGTTTTCTATTTTTCACGATTTTTGAAACATTTTGAGGTTCGGAATTTTTTAAAATTTTTTCGAAAGGAGTTTTGGCCCTAAACTTGGTAGACGTGATCCTTGTATTTTTGTTGGCATGCACAAAAAAATTCAGCTAAAAACTCAGAGTGTACAAGATTTCGTGACCATTTGAAAAAAGTGTCTCCATTTCAGACACTTTAATGGCTACTGGCAGCAAACCTATAAAATCTCAAATGCTCTTTAAGGGGGTGTGAGTTCTCGAGGTTTGATGAGGGATAGGGGGCAATTATAAGGGCCAAGTACCAGCACCCATCGCACATCATGTGCGTACACCACCCCCGGTCCCCCGATCGTCGGAACCCCAACGCCGCCGGTCAGGTTCTCTGGCGATGCTCCGACGATGGTGCCTCGACGAAGAAAAATGCGGCACCAGCACAAGCCCGAACCCAGCATGTGCTGCCACAACCCTCGACCTGGTCCGATCTTAGACTGGGAATGAACTCGGTATGCTTAGACTGGGTATGAACTCCGTATGCCTAAGTCAACCCACGAAACGAACGTACGGGTGCTCACCGGCTAGAGGGGAGGGATGCGTAAGCCGGGGATCGACCGGGTCCCCCTCTACGTAGTACCGATCCTGCTGTCGTAACCCTTGATCCGGCCTGATCTTAGACTAGGAATGAACTCTGTATGCCTAAGCCAACCGACGAAACGAGCAGACGGGTGAGCACTATGTCGGCAGAGAGAGGGGATGCACAAGCCGTGGATCGATAGAGTGGTAGGTGAGTTTAGGCACATCTTCAGATTTCTACGTGACAATGCCATTTTTATGGCTTGTAAATTCACACAATGGTCCCTTAAGCCTTGACGTCAAGTTTCATGGCAAGACGACTCGTTTTCTATTTTTCATGATTTTCAAAACTTTTTGTGGTTCAGGATTTTGTGACCATTTGAAAAAAGTGTCCCCATTTCAGACACTTTAGTGGCTACTGGCAGCAAACCTGTAAAATCACAAATGCTCTTTAAGGGGGTGTGAGTTCTCGAGGTTTGATGAGGGATAGGGGGCCAATATAAGGGCCAAGTACCAGCGCCCATCGGACATCATATGCGTACAGCCCCCCCGGCCCCCCCGATCGCTGGAACCTCAATGTCGCCAATTAGGTTCTCTGACGATGCTCCGAGGATGGTGCCCCGACGAAGAAAAATGTGGCACCAGCACATGCCCGAGCCCAACATGTGCTGCCGCAACCCTCGGTCCGATCCGATCTTAGACTGGGAATGAACTCCTTATGCTTAGACTGGGAATGAACTCCATATGCTTAGACTGGGAATGAACTCAATTTGCCTAAGTCAACCCATGAAACGAGCGTGCGGGTGCTCAGCCGGCCAGAGGGGCGGGATGAGCAAGCCGGGGGTCGGTCGGGTCCCCCTCTGGGTGCTACCGATCCTACTGCCGCAACCCTTTGGTTTGATCCGATCTTAGACTGGGAATGAACTCCATATGCCTAAGCCAACGACGAAACGAGCGGGCGGCGGGGCACACGCCGGCCAGAGAGACGAGATGCGCAGCCGTGGATTGATAGGGTGGTAGGTGGGTTTAGGCACATCTTCATATTTCTGTGTGCCAATGCCATTTTTATGGTTTGTAAATTCATACAGTGGTCCCTTAAGCCTTCACGTGAAGTTTCATGGCAAGACGACTCATTTTCTATTTTTCACGATTTTTTAAACTTTTTACAGTTCAGGCTTTTTTTAAATTTTTTCGGAAGCCATTTTACCCCCAAACATGGTAGACTTGATCCTTGTATTTTTGTTGGCATGCACAAAAAAATTTAGCTAAAAACTGGAAGTGTACAAATTTTGTGACCTTTTTGAAAAAAGTGTCCCATTCCAGACAACTTTAATGGCTACTGGCAGCAAACCTGTAAAATCTCAAATGCTCTTTACGGGGGTGTGAGTTCTCGAGGTTTGATGAGGGATAGGGGGCCATATAAGGGCCAAGTTACCAGCACCCATCGCACATCATCTGCGCACACCCCCCGGGCCCTCCGATCGTCGGAACCTCAATGCCGTCGGTCAGGTTCCCCGCGATGCTCCGACGATGGTGCCCCAGCGAAGAAAAATGCGGCACCAGCACATTCCCGAGCCCAGCATGTGCTGCCGCAACCCTCGGTCCAGTCCGATCTTAGACTGGGAATGAAGTCCGTATGCTTAGACTGGGAATGAACTCCATATGCCTAAGTCAACCCACGAAACGAGCGTGCGGGTGCTCAACCGGCCAGAGGGATGGGATGCGCAAGTCGGGGATCGATTGGCTCCCCCTCTAGGTGCTGCCAATCCTGCTACCACAACCCTCAGTCTGGTCCGATCTTAGACTGGGAATGAACTCCGTATGCCCAAGCCAACCGACAAAACGAGCAGACGGGCGAGCGGGCACTACGTCGGCCAGAGAGACGGGATGCGCAAGCTGTGGATTGATAGGGTGGTAGGTGGGTTTAGGCACATCTTCATATTTCTAAGTGCCAATGCCATTTTTATGGCTTGTAAATTCATACAATGGTCCCCTTAAGCCTTCATGTGAAGTTTCATGGAAGATGACTCGTTTTCTATTTTTGACGATTTTCAAAACCTTTTACGGTTCAGGGTTTTTTAAAATTTTTTTGGAAGGAGTTTTGGCCCCAAACTTGGTAGACGTGATCTTGTATTTTTGTTGGCATGCACAAAAAAATTCAGCTAAAAACCTGAAGTGTACAAGATTTTGTGACCATTTGAAAAAAGTGTCCCCACTTCAGACACTTTAATGGCTACTGACAGCAAACCTGTAAAATCTCAAATGCTCTTTAAGGCGGTGTGAGTTCATGAGGTTTGATGAGGGATAGGGGGCCAATATAAGGGCCAAGTACCAGCACCCATTGCACATCATGTGCGCACACCCCCCGCCCCCCCGATCACCGGAACCCCAATGCCGCCGGTCAGGTTCTCCGATGATGCTCTGGCGATGGTGCCCCGACGAAGAAAAATGAGGTACCAGCACATGCCAGAGCCTAGCATGTATTGCTGCAACCCTCGGTCTGGTCCGATCTTTCTCTGGGAATGAACTCCCTTTGCTTAGACTGGGAATGAACTCCATATGCCTAAGTGAACCCACGAAACGAGCGTGCAGGTGCTCAGCTGGCCAGAGGGGTGGGATGCGCAAGCCGGGGATCGATCGGGTCCCTCTCTATGTGCTGCCGATCCTGCTATAGAAACCCTCAGTCTAGTCCAATCTTAGACTAGGAATGAACTCCGTATGCCTAAGCCAACCGATGAAACAAGGGGGCGGGCACTACGCTGGCCAGAGCGATGGGATGCGCAAGTCATGGATCGATAGGGTGGTAGGTGGGTTTAGGCACATCTTCATATTTCTGTGTGCCAATGTGATTTTTATGGCTTGTAAATTTATACAATGGTCCCTTAAGCCTTCACGTGAGAGCAAGAGACTGTTTCATGCAAACTTGACGGACGATCGTTCAAATTTTGGAGGTGTTTTTGGCACAACTTTAGACGTGATCCAAGATTTTTTTGGCTGTACAATTTCAGCTAAAATGGACTTTACCATTGAAAAAAGTGTCCCCATTTCAGACACTTTAATGGCTACTGGTAGCAAACCTGTAAAATCTCAAATGCTCTTTAAGTGGGGTGTTGGGTCTGAGTATTGATTGAGGTATAGGGGGCCAATATAATGGCCAAGTACCAGCACCCATCGCACATCATGTGCGCACACCCCTCCGGCCCCCTCTATCGCTGGAGCCCCAATGCTATCGGTCAGGTTCTCCGACGATGAAAAATGCGACACTAGCACATGCCCGAGCGTAGCATGTGCTGTAGCAACCCTCGGTTCAGTCCGATCTTAGACTGGGAATGAACTTCGTTTGCTTAAGTCAACCCACGAAACGAGCATGCGGGCGCTCAGCCGGCCAAAGGGGCGGGATGCACAAGCCGGGGATCGGTCGGGTCCCCCTCTGCGTGCTGCTGATCCTGCTGTCGCAACCCTCGATCGGGTCCGATCTTAGACTCGGAATGAACTCCATATGCCTAAGCCAACTGACGAAACGAGCGACCGGGCGGGCAATACGTCGGCTAGAGAGACGGGATACGCAAGTCATGGATCGATAAGGTGGCAGGTGGGTTTAGGCACATCTTCACATTTCTGCATGCCAATGCCATTTTTATGGCTTGTAAATTCATACAATGGTCCCTTAAGCCTTCACATGAAGTTTCATGGCAAGACGACTCATTTTCTATTTTTCATGATTTTTGAAACTTTTTGATGTTCGAGATTTTTTAAAATTTTTTTGGAAGGATTTTTGGCCCAAAGCTGGTAGACGTGATCCTTGTATTTTTGTTGGCATTCACAAAAAAATTCAGCATTTGAAAAAAGTGTCCGCAATTCAATCACTTTAATGGCTACTAGCAGCAAACCTGTAAAATCTCAAATGCTCTTTAAGAGGGTGTGAGTTCTCGAGGTTTGATGAGGGATAGGGGGCCAATATAAGGGCCAAGTACCAGCACCCGTCACACATCATATGCGCACACTCCCCCGGCCCCCCCCAATTTGTCGAAACCCCAACGCCGCCGGTCAGGTTCTCCGATGATGCTCTGGCGGTGGTGCCCCAACGAAGAAAAATGTGACACCAGCACATGCCCGAGCCCAGCATGTGCTGTCGTAACCCTCAGTCTGGTCCGATCTTAGACTGGGAATGAACTCCATATGCTTAGACTGGGAATGAACTCCGTATGCCTAAGTCAACCCACGAAATGAGCGTGCGGGCGCTCAGCTGACCAGAGGGGCGGGATGCGTAAGCGGGGATCGGTCGGGTCCCTCTCTGCGTGCTGTCGATCCTGTGTCGCAACCTTCGGCTCAGTCTGATCTTAAACTGGGAATGAACTTTGTATGCCTAAGCCAACCGAGGAAACGAGCGGGCGAGCTGGCGGGCACTACGTCGGCCAGAGAGACGGGATGCGCAAGCCGTGGATCGATAGGGTGGTAGGTGGGTTTAGGCACATGTTCATATTTCTGCGTGCCAATACCATTTTTATGGCTTGGAAATTCATACAATGGTCCCTTAAGCCTTCACGTGAAGTTTCATGGCAAGACGACTCGTTTTCTATTTTTCATGATTTTCAAAACTTTTTGCGGTTCAGGATTTTTTAAAATATTTTTGGAAGAAGTTTTGGCCCCAAACTTGGTAGACGTGATCCTTATATTTTTTTTGGCATGCACAAAAAAATTCAGCCAAAAAATCAAAGTGTACAAGATTTTGTGACCATTTCAAAAAAGTGTCCCCATTTAAGACACTTTAATTGCTACTGGCAGCAAACCTGTAAAATCTCAAACGCTCATTATGGGGGTGTGAGTTCTCGAGGTTTGATGAGGGATAGGGGGCCAATATAAAGGCCAAGCACCAGCACCCATCGCACATCATGTGCGCACACACCCCCCGGTCCCCCTAATCGCCGGAACCCTAATGCCACCGATCAGGTTCTCCGATAATGCTCCGGTAATGGTGCCCCAAGAAAGAAAAATGCGGCACCAGCAAGTGCCCGAGCCCAGCATGTGCTGCCGCTACCCTCGGTCTGGTCCGAT